>JAYKQN010000001.1:49335000-49695000 GCA_036785175.1 Eupleurogrammus muticus | reverse complement strand
GTGTGTGTGTGTGTGTGTGTGTGTGTGTGTGTGCTGTGACAGCGATGGAGGATGGCATGAGAGCTTCTGAGATGACAAAAGCTATTTTTACCTCAGCAGCCCAGTCAGACAGAAAAGGAAGAAAAGAGAGAAAAAACAAAGATGGAGGCCGGACGCATCAGAGTGGGCGGAGCAACGATCTGCTGCATTCATGATGCAGACACACGATTCGTCAGTAACGATTTCACGTTCTGGACATTTTAGTCGTATCTATTAGCATAATTTTTTACATTTTTTATCTCATAATTTAGATTTTTTTTTTTTTTAGCTCTTTTATTTCCCTTCATCTCATCAATTTCAATTTAATCTTGATTTTCTTAAAACCAGATTAAACTTAAAAACATCAAGAAAATAAACAAGTTGAAATAAAATAAAGTGGATGTTTTCACCTGATTTCTATATTGCATTGTCGCCCTGTGATTTAATGTAGAAACAACAAGTATCCTAATAATTGCTGCCAGTTCTTTACCATAAGTTTTACAGTGGACACTATCCATTAAAATCATAAATAAATAGATATGTAACTTTATAAAATTACAGTTATCGGACGCATTGAGACCAGAGGACAATTTCCTGCAGGAAATCACAATCACGTCCAGCTTTCATTACGTCCCTCCACCGAACGTTGTTACCACGGGATGCAGGTTCAGGAGCAGGACCTGGTTAACGAGGATTTAATCTGATGTGTGTGATGAACTCCATAAGTGAGTGACCTTTGACCTTTATAGGGCAAACAGCCACTACAGAAACCTGCTGAGAACCAGTCACACTTTATATATTAATAAGTCTGTACAGAGAGGTTCAAGTGATTTATTCATTATTATATTATATTATATTATATATCCATTAATATTATTATAATCAGCATCACGTGATTGGAATAATAATTCATGGACGGTCGACCTTTAAATTCTCATGTTTGTTTGCAGAAGAATAAAAAAGGGTCAAGGCAACAAACTGCAATAAAATTATAAGGTCACTCTTTTTAAAGTGTTGGAGACTCACGTCAGGTTTTACAGGATATTTTTCGTGATTTGAAACCAAACCAGGGTTTATTTCTGACCCTAACCAAGGATTCTTTGCACCTAAACCAACTTTAACCACAGTGTTGTCACACAGTTACACAGGAATTCAATCAGGAGCAGAATGAGTAATGATGGAGGTCATTGAAGCCAATGGTGACTGGTAGATGCAGGAATTATTAGGTGTTTGGAGGATATTTGGGATCAATGTCCTGGAGGACCAGAGAAGAGGAGAGGAGATGTGATCATGTCTGAGTTATTTTATGATTTAAACCTGAGTTTTAGTCCTAAATCATCTCTTGATGCTGCCACGTCTGGTAAAATCACAAGAATAAAAGTCAGAACCTCTTTACTCCGTCAGCTGCTGTGATGAGAACAGGAACGTTTGTGTTTTAATTCACGTCTTTACCTTCAATAAATGGACTCCAGCATGAGGAGATGACGTGATATGGTCTTATATTTAGAGCGATTCAACCCTATAAAACACACAGGAACACACACTATGATTCAGAAACGTGAGAACACGACTCAGACGTGACGGAGCGGATTTAATGGATGAATCCTGCTGGAGGAGTCGTGTTAAATAAAGAAGCGAGGATGCGTGTCGCTTCTTTTATTCATTCTTTTTTTCAGCGGCGTGTTTTTCTTGCTCCGTATCACACGTCTCTGCAGAGCCTGCAGGCCGATTACAGCTGGTTTAACAGAGCTGGCTTCCAGCGGCTGCAGATGCATCCTGTTAAAGGCGAGAGGTTTAACACGGCGGCCATGTTGGGAAGGTCCAGATCCTCCTGGGTACACTGGGTAATAATAAAGCTGTGATACAGGACGGTTGAGAATTTAGAAATTCCAGCTTTTTATTTAATTGTTATTGCAAGACTCTTTATTTAGAACAGGTGTTTATTTATTGAAATGCACCTGCACCCGGTGGGTTATTGAAACTTAGCAAAAAGTTCTGGTTATTTAAACAGTTTAATGCCCTAACAGAGTGAGTGGACCTCACCAAGATGGCCGCCAAGTGGCGACGCCGTTCATTGGGCAGCAGCCTAATTAGACTCATTATGGAGTTCTATCGGTGCCAAAATAAACATGTGGTGTCACTCTTAAAAAACTTGGTACCAGATGGTTTAATTCTCTTAAAAAAGGTTCTAAACAATTAAAAACACACTTTTTCAGCTACACCAATCAACCTTTTTTTCTCAAAAGAATCCCACAGAATTGTGATTTTTGTAAAAAAAGAAAATGACACAAATGGACTTTTAAATGACGAGAAACCAACATGAACAAAACACGTACATTCATAGACCTGATGGATGATTCTCAAAACGGTGATTAATCTCTGACTCACACATCCATGGAATCCTCCTTTATTTCCTGTTCTGTCCTGGGGGGCGGAGGGAACCCTCGGGTCCTCCTGCCAGACCCAGGCTGACTCAGCCCGACCCGTCTGTGTCGGATCCACAGGAACAAACACGGTGGTGGTGTGTGCCAGACGTGACATTTACCTGAGCTGATGAACAGGGATGAAGGTTTGGTGTAGTTACACATCTGGATTATTGACAGACAACCCCACGCACACACACACACACACACACACACACACACACACGCACACACACACACACACGCACACACACACACACACACACACACACGCACACACACACGCACACACACACACAAACACACACACACACACACACACACACACACACACACACACACACCTCTATTCTGTCCATGTTCAATGGAGCCATCTGCTGAGGGTCTAGAGATCACAGATGAACCCGGGTCACAGGAGTCCAGGACTCTGATTAAACTGGTCTGGACTCAATAATTAGTACGAAATATCTTCATGCTATAAAATAAATAATGTCACTAATTAAAGAATAAAGTGACTTTATTTTTATTGAACGTAACTCATCAACATCCAGTTTTGACTTTTAGAAACCTGAGATGTGGAGAATTTACAATGAAGTGATGACACATGTTTAATGATGAAGATCCTGGAACTTCCTTTATTTCTGCAGATTTATTACATTTATTGACATGTACATCACTTTATATTAAATTATTATGAAAGTATAACTTGATAAATGTAGACTAAATTCCTATGAAACATTACAGCCTAAATCCTTTATCCCTCACCAGTAGAAACTGATCCTAGAAGCAGAGACCTTCATGAATAAAGCTATTTTAAACTATTATACTGTATTTACAGTGTTAGTTAATGAATTGTACAGTAAAAATCAATTAAATACAGTGAATTCTGTTGTATTCACAGTATTATAAAACACTAACTCTTTACCACTATGATATCCTACACTGATTATTTGACTACTGTGATATATCTACATGTTAGTGTGTTTAACACCACAAATATTCCCTAAATAATAAGGATATATAGATATATTCAGTCACGTGTTTATTTGTATTAATGTTTGTCTTAATGACAGAAAATAGAAAAATGGATGTTGATGTTGATCAGAGAATTTAAACTCATCTGATTTTTAGAGAGCGTCGCAGCGTTTCTTCATGATCTTTAAACAGATTAAAATGAAGTGATTATGTAAAGGAGAGTGTGTGTTTTTTTTGTTCACAATTTTCTTTTGTCCAAAAATATTGCAGCAAATATTCACATATAAGAACTGGAGGCTGATGTTCAGTCGTGCTTTAACTAGTTTAGCTGTGAACCAGCAGACGTCATCTGTGTGTGTGTGTGTGTGTGTGTGTGTGTGAGTGTGTGTGTGTGTGTGTGTGTGTGTGTGTGTGTGTGTGTGTGTGTGTGTGTGTGTGTGTGTGTGACCCCCTGAGGCCTGGAAGCAGTAACATGTACAGCACAGAGCACTGGTTCTGTTTCTAAATTAAGTTTCCTCCTTTCTGTCTTTCTTTCCTTCCTTATATCTTTTTTCTTTCTTTTTTCATGCCTTGTAAATTTAAATCAATAACCTGGTGCTATCTGAAAGTAGAACCAATAACCAATAGATGATCAATAATCACTATTGATGCACATTGAGCCACTCACAATTCACTTTTTATGTTTTAAAAGCTCCTTAAAGGGACATGTAAACATTTAATTTCAACATGTGAGCAGACAAATCTGCTTTTTATTATTGGAACAATGAGAATTATGTAAATGACTAAATGATCGTCAGGTTTATTAGTCTCAACAAATATCTTGTTTTTGGCACAATTTGTCCAATACTGAGCAGAATAATCTTATTTAACTTATTTCAAGTTTTTTTTCCTGATTTGGTATAATTTGGTCTCATTTTAGGAAAATGACAAGATTTTCCCAAAAAATAAAGATGAAATTGACTAAAATCAAGAAAAAAAATGAAATAAGCTGAATTTTCTGCCAGTGGAATTAGATAATTCTACATTTTCACCTGTTTAGGTCTGAACTGCATGAGGCAGAGAAACAAGAAGCTTTACATTAAAAAGGTTTAATTCACACAGGCGCCACCTGGTGGTGAAACCTGGAAATGCACCACACGGATTCGTGTTTAGAGATGTCAGAGATTTTAAAGTTTAGTCTACATTTAACAAGTTTTACTTTAATAATAATTTAATGTAAAGTGCTGTGCATATCAGTAAATTCAATAAATCAATAATCTCTGATCATTAAACATGTGTCATCACTTCATGGTAAATTCTCCACATCTCAGGTTTGTAAAAGTCAAAACTGGATGTTGATGAGTTACGTTCAATAAAAAACAGGAAAGAAGAACCTGGGAAAGTGATGAAAAAGTTTAATTTAACTTTAGAGTTTCACTATGAATGAAAGGACAGTTTAGTCCAGGTTAAAGTGGAATAAAGTCACTTTATTCTGTGTCCACCGTCAGAGCCTTTTAATTAAAATGATGCATAAATATAATATTCTATGACTTTGATCAAGTTTTTGTGTTTTCTAAAATTAGAAAGATTCTTTTAACAGGACGTCTGTCTTGTATTTTTGGAGATTATCCTGCGTATAAACTCATAAATCTTTCTGACCCCTCGTCACTCTGGAAGCTTTTAAGCCGTAAGATGTTTGTGCGGCTTAGTTTTTATCTGAAGGGAAACTCAACATCTCCTCGCAGCCGTTTGACGAGTTTCTCATCACAACATCTGTCCAGCTGCTGTGGAACGCTTTAATCTGCGTTTTCTTTCTTATTCATCGTCCCTCTGCCGCGTTTCCTCGGATCAAGCGTCAGTCGCAGCTTTTGTGGAGTAAATCTTTATTATCTGGCGTCCACCAGACTCTGCTGCGTCTTTTACTCGTAGGTTTTAATTCAGCGTTTATCAGCATCTGTTCATTAAGAAGCTGCATGAGCTGATCGTGTCTTCATTGAATTCCACAACTCATTTTTTCACCAATTAAAAACAGGTCAAAAGCATCAACAACCAATGAATTATCAGATGATACTGACACCCAGGCATATTCTTGATGATGCTATAATGAAATGACTGAAGTTTGGAGTTTAGTTTTTCTGTTGTTTGCCAACATTGTAGTAAATGGAAAATTCAAACAGGCGCCACCTGGTGGTGAAAACCGGAGAATGCATCACTTGGATTCGTGTTTAGTGGAGGTTTGATCTGTCAGAGATTTTATAGTTTAGTCTGTATTTAACAGGTTTTACTTTAATAATGATTTAAAATAAATAGCTGTGCAAACCAATAAATTCAATAAATCTGCATCTAAATATATAAAGAAATAAAGGAAGTTCCAGCCTCTTCATCCATTAAACATGACTGTCAACATGATTCACTCATAGAAGATTAAATGTTTTTTTCTAAACACTTGAAAACATGATTTAGTCCATTATATAAATAGGTAGTTAATATGTAGTTACTGGATATGATGAACAGGAATAATCTTTGTCATCACGTCATTAAATGAGCTCGTCTGTCTTGTTAATCTGAGCCGGTTTACTCCGTTCTTTCCTTCCGTTCCCAGTTCTTCCCCTACGGCGACGCGTCCAAGTTCGCCCAGCACGCCTTCAGGACCTTCGACAAGAACAGCGACGGCACCATCGACTTCAGAGAGTTCATCTGCGCCCTGTCCATCACGTCGCGAGGCAGCTTCGAGCAGAAGCTGAACTGGGCCTTCAACATGTACGACCTGGACGGGGACGGCAAGATCACACGGGTGGAGATGCTGGAGATCATCGAGGTGAGGACGCTCCAGAGTTAGTAATCTCAGTGAAACTCATCAAAATATATCATCAATATCCACATCATCAATACAATAATAAAATAGTTTAATATGATATCAGTAGTAGCTGCAACTAACCACTATTTAGAGATTTATTTAGATTGGAGCTGTTTGTATGATTATTTAATTAGGTCCTTTTTAAACATTTTACAGAAAATATTCATGTTCTGGAATGTGTGATTTCTAGGACAAGTAAATGATCTTTGAACTCTGATTGTTAATCATTGAACTTTGCAGATTTTATCAGTTTGGTCTTTGGCCTCTAGTTTATATTATTTCTTTCTGTAATAAAACTGTATTCTCTATAACATCAACATAAATAGATTCTGACTCTTCTGTCGTCTCCTCACATGTTGTAGATTTATTCTGATTCCAGGTTTAAGTCCAATAACCTTTGTGTTTGTAGAGATATTCAGATTTATTGTCATTTAGAGCAGAAACACTGATAAACAGGGCTGCAGCTAAAGGGTTAAACAATGCTGAACATCTGAATCTGAATATTTATTTAGATTTGAGCTGTTTGTGTGATTATTTAATTGGCTCCTTTATAATCGACTTTTTAAGGGTCAGGGACAAATGTTTTCAAAGATATATAAAGAGAGAGATTTTTTAATACTACTTAGGCCAATTTGAGTAATAAAAAATTGAAAGATCATATTTTGTGCAATAGATGTCTAACGTCATTTAAAATGATATGTTTTAAGATCCCAACTTTCAACATTAATTAGAGTCTTTGTGTTTTCATGTCTCACTCATGTACACTTTGTCTGTTAAGACCAACACATTTAAACAACAACACGTCTATAACTATAGGAACACACACGTCCAGTAGATAAAATAACCACATTAATCCATAACTAGACTAAAGGTTGTGGTGTTTGTTCCTCCGCCTGCAGGCGATCTACAAGATGGTCGGCACCGTGATCATGATGAAGATGAACGAGGACGGGCTGACGCCCGAGCAGCGCGTGGACAAGATCTTCTCCAAGATGGACAAGAACAACGACGACCAGATCTCCCTGGAGGAGTTCAAGGAGGCGGCGAAGAGCGACCCGTCCATCGTACTACTGCTGCAGTGTGACCTGCAGAAATAAGGCGGCGCCACGCGCCTCGGACTGCACACACAAGAGTCATGTTCCATTCAGTTTGCAGCTATTTCCACTGAAAAAATAATAATTAATAATAATAATAATAATAATAATAATATGCTTGGACTACCTTTCAATGGATCTGCTTCTTGTGTTTGAAACACTCGTGTGCATGAGAATGTTATTTGCTATGAAAAAAAAGTCTACACACAACATGCTGTACAACAGTGTGCAAGGGTGCACACACACACACACACACATGCACACATGTGCACACACACACACACACACACACACACATGTGCACACACACAGACATGCACACACACACACACACACACACATGTGCACACACAAACATGTGCACATACACATGCACACACACACACACACATGCACACACACAAACATGCACACATGCACTTACACACACATGCACACACACACAAATGCATACACACACACTTAACACACACATACATGCGTACACACACACACACATACATACACACACACATGCACACACACACTCGCACATGCATACACACACATGCACACATACACTTACACACACATGCACACACACACAAATGCATACGCACACACATGCACACACACACTCGCACATGCACACACACACATGCACACATGCGTACACACACACATGCACACACACACACACACACACACATGCACACACACACACAGACACACTGTCCATGACACCTCACATAAATAATATATATAGATATATATAAATATAAATATATATTTAAATTATTTAAAGATCAACTGCCAAAATGTGAAGTGTGCAAAGTATTTTCCATGAAGTTTTTGTTCTACTGGAGCTTTGATTTGCAGCCTCTACTCACTGTTCCTGTTTTACTGACACGAGTCGTGTGTGATTCGTAGGAACCGACAAACACGCGTCGGCTCTGATCTGATCCACAGACAGACACAGAGGTTTTTCTGTCTGAAACATGCTTGTACACGTCGGTTTGAAAAGAGAAAAAAGAAGAAAAACCTAAGTAAATGTGGTTAATTTGCATGCTTTTAGGTTCTGCTTTAGAAATGATGAATCTCCTGATTTTGCATCCTGTTGATGACAGACAGACGAGCCTTAACCAAAAGATTTTTACCAAACGTGGGGATTGAAGAAAAAAAGGCAAATGGCAGCAGGTCCATGTTGAGATGTGATTTATTATTTTTTCTTCTGTGATCTGTCCAGATGTTTTTATTTTGCTGCTGTAACTGTGGTGCGAGCATGTTTCCTCGTAGATTAGCCGTTAGTATTTATCCCCTGCTCCCGCATCGAGACACACGATGGCATTAAAAATTAGACGGAATCCTTCAATAAGAAAAAAAAGATTGAGGAAGAACATTTAAATCTGGATGAATTAGAGTAGAATAAAAGGTGTTCGAAGCATCGTTCTCACACTTGTGTTTTACACATTTTGTCCACTTTTTTAGATCCAGCTGTGGGTTTCATATCAGAACAGACGAGTGAGCAGGAATCAGCCGCGCAGCGTTTCTATTGTTTCACTTTTTGCGTTCTCGTGTTTTTCAGTGGAAGTAAACGACAGGAGCAGCGAACGTGTGAAGCCCATGTGTTTACTCGACGATTCTTCCCCCTCACGCCCTCAAATTCTAATAAGAACCTCAAAAAGTGTTTCTCTCTTTTACGGATCGGTCATTTTTGTACTTTTTTACTCCCCCGTCGTGCACGTTCCGATGCGTCGTAGATGTAGAGAAGTTCAGTGGAGCGTGGCTCCTCCTGAGAAAGCCCACTTTATTTTCACTTATTTATTCTTAGGCCTCCGCCGGCCTCGTGTGACCCCGGCGTGTGACGTGTCATCACCCATCGCCATTATCAGCAGCGTGGCTCCGCCCCCTTCCCCTCAGGTGGTCACCTGAACTTCTTCACATGAACATCCTCGGCCAGAAACCGTTTACCAGTACAGCTCTGTCATGACTTTTACTGCTTTTCACGATCAAAGACACCAGATGTGAGCAACAGGCAACCGTACGAGGATTCTTTCGTAGCATGTTCTGTGTCCCTGACAACATGGCTGCACTACTCCCTGTGTTGTGGTTTAATCTAATAAAAGGAACTCTATGGGCCGCGTCTGGTCTGGTGACTCCATCATCATCATCATCATCATCATCAGAGACTTCAGGTGGACCAGGTCCTGCAGGGACCCCCAACACACCCAATACTAACACAGAGGTTTTATTGTTTTATTATAGGGTTAGAATATATGTGACATATATACAATATATACACATATGGTACATATAATATAGTAATACAATACATACAACAGAGGAAAGATATACAGTATTTGTACCTATATAGGTTCATATAGGTATGGTGTCTATACATATTTATACGTATACATTTAAAATGATTCATCCCCCTGTCAAATACAAGGGATTTCTTGATTTTTTCACTAAAAAATGAGTATTTCACCTCAGTTTTATCCATAAATAGGACCCTAGGAATCATTTTAGGCTTAAGTATATATGACATATACAATTGGCCATTTTCCTATAAGATATATACACATAGGAATACAATACATAGAATAGAGTACATATAGGTATAGTGTATGTACCCATTTATACATATAATGTAGGAAACACATATGTGTATGTACATATAAGGGTTCATTTGGTTTATTATAATTTAAAAGTCCATTTCTAGATTTTTTCCACACAGAATATGTGATTCTTTGACACAAAATGTTGAATGGTGTAACCAAAAATGATAATTTTTAAATAAATAATCCTAGAATATAAAACCATAAACTATCTGGTTCCATGAGTTTGGGGTTGATCCACGTGACAGTTTGACATTGTCAAAAAAGAAAATTCTGTCTTTTTCATGCTACATCATGACATTCTGCATCAAAAAATGTACAAAATTAGGATTTTTCTTAAAACAAGTTGTAAAAATACTTTTAAACAACAAAATGTACTTTACAGAGACCTGGTGAATGCTTCTTAAACTGTATTTTAATGCAGTTTTTTACTTTCTAATCTTGCCAAACATGTTTATTTTTCCACTGACACAGTTTATTTGGGAGAAACCGTCTGAATGTCTTTGTTCCACCAGCAGACGTCTCTGTTGGAGGATGTTAAAGCTCTGCAGCTGTTTTACTGTCATCACCTCAGATCATTTATCATCCATCAACCACTGCATTTATTCAGTGCTCAACACTAGTTTTGATAAATCCTCACATTTCCATAAACAGTGTTATTGACCTCCGAACATCTGGAAACATGCTGCTGTGGATCTAAAGGTTCAGACAGCAGCAGTTCTACTGAATAGAAGTAGAGGAAAGAGAAGGACGAACGCGATGCTTTGACAAAAAGAACATTTATTTTACAGGTGACACTTCACAACCTCATCTTCTGGGTTATTTTAAATTCAAAGATTGTTAAAAAAGAAAAATCATGGTACAAAAAGACTTTATCAGCTCAAGCAGATTTTAATGTTACCCAGGATGCAGAAAGGTGTTTATTCTGGAAATAAAATTAAAAGAAAATTTCTTGTATGAACTAAGTCGGATAAAACCAAAAAAAGAGGCAAACTTATTTTCACAACTGTGCAGTAAATCACCACCAGAATGAACAGAGCAACACGTGTGGTTTGTACAGATAAAAAGGGAAATCTCTGGATATGAACGAGGAGGGGGGCGGCTACTTGGGAGGGTCCGTGTTGATGCCATATTTCTCTTTTAGGAGCTTCAGCTGTTCTTCTTTCTTCTTCGTGTCCATTTTCTGGAAAGCCTGCAAAGATAAAAAAAAGGAAACTTTATTACCTTTGGCATGAGGGGATGCATTCAGAACCTCTTTCAGATCTAAAGCCTCGTTTTCTCCCAACCCACCCCAGATTCTAGAATCAATTTCTACAGGTGAGTAATAAAGGCTCTAGGCTGTAATGATTAAAAGGAATTTAGACTAAATTTCACAAGTTATATTCTACTAATAACTTATAAAGTGCTGTTCTTATCAATAGACCTGCAGCCAAATATAGAGTTTCCACTATGGAATGAAAGGACAGTTTAATCCAGGTTTAAAGTTGACTATGGTCACACTAGAATGTTCAGTGTCATTCTAGTGTGATTCATTAAAAATAAAGTCACTTTATTTTTAATGTTAGTGACATCACAAAGTTCTATGTATGTCCACACTCAACATGATTCACTGAACATCCTCTGACTTTAATGGGGTTTTTCTGTTTTTTCTCTAAACATGAAAAAATGTCTCATGCCCTGATTATAACAGTGATGATATTCTTCATGTTAACAGTAAAAGCTGCAGGAATCTGTTATATTCTGCTACTCACTCTGTTGGCGTTGTAGTACAGAACCACCAGGTAGCGGTTGCAGACGTTGAAGCCGGACAGATGGTCACAGGCGTTCTTGGCGTCGAAGATGTCTTCATAAACCACGTAGGCCGTCCCTCTGGATTCAGGCGTGTTGCCTCTGAGGAGAAACACGGGAGCAGATCAGACTGACGTGGCAGGAAAAGCGAAGCAGCTCAAAGCTGTTTCTGACTCATGCCGTTTAGCAGCTTTTTGGTGTTAAAAGCTAAGAGAAACACACAGATCTCAGCAACATTAACAATCCTCTGATCAGACCACACAGGCTGAAATCCATTTTATTTTTGTTCATTTCTAATCACTTGCTGCTTCCGACAGGCAATAGATATCTTTAAAAAGAGAATTTCACCATTTTTTTACCTGGATCCAATTTTAAGATTCTATGATCCGAGGAAAAAAAATCTCAATTATCTCCAGTTTTGAGGATGATGTGTTATAATGAAGCCCTGCACCTTTATTATGATGACAGGTGTGTGACTAGAAGGCTCCTCTGGAGGCTCATGGGGGGCGTGGCTGCAGGAAGTCTACAGGGGGTCCAGCATGGATCTATAACAAGGAGCCATGTTGAACAGGACTGGGGACATTTTCATTTTTTTTTCTCCATGTTTCCAAAATAAACTGGAAGAGTCAGCAGGCACAACGGATAATGAGAAGCTTCACGCTGTAGTTTAACTCTGCAGGAGTTTATTTTGGTCGGTTTGCAGACTGAAACAAGTTTCTGCCTCTTCACCTTCTGAAGAGAACGAGGAGCGACACCAACCTACGCAGCTGCTGCCGGTGAGTTGAGAAGGAAGGTTTTGTCTTTTTTTTGGTGTGAACACAACACGATCAAAATCTGAGCCTGAAATACTAAACCTACAGAGGACTAACAGAGTCTGTGATTTAAAGCTGTGGAGAGAACTGCTGCTGCTTCACTCTGAACCAAACTGGATCACTCAAAGTAGGAAAACAGGGTCTGAGTTGAAAAATGTTGAAATTCTGCAACAGAGTCTAACACATCAACTCTATTTGACCCCACTATTATTTTAACAGGGTGATGATGTGACGTTTGGACTAAAGAGAATTCTTTGTATGTGGTGAATAAATGTGATTGTGATTGTGTCGCCCACACATCAAGTGCTGCTACGGCTTTAATTCTTTAGCTCATACATCAAATAATTAAACACTTACGTCCTGATTTGACGGATCGGCCCGTACTTCCCAAAGATGTCGTACATTTCCTCCGCTGTGATCTTATAGGGAAGGTTTCTGATG
Organism: Eupleurogrammus muticus; assembly: GCA_036785175.1. Classification (NCBI taxonomy): domain Eukaryota; kingdom Metazoa; phylum Chordata; class Actinopteri; order Scombriformes; family Trichiuridae; genus Eupleurogrammus; species Eupleurogrammus muticus. The sequence goes on along the minus strand of JAYKQN010000001.1, from coordinate 49,682,016 downwards.
TAGAGGATTCTGTTGACCTCAGGGGGTAATCGGATCTGTAGCGAGAAAAAACAGATGAAGTGTGAAGGCAAAACACCAATAATGATATTTAATAGCTGATTCTCTGCTTTTGAAAGACTTGATAATGTCGCTGTTAAATCCATGTGAACGAATGATGCTTTCACTGCTTTTTTCAGACCAAACACCGATAAAAACCACAATACTAATTTACACAATAACAACAAAGAGGGTCTTTAAAACAATTATGGCAAGAGGGGTTTTATTGATATTTCCCCATTCAGACCACATTAGAATAATTACAAAAAAATATTATAATGTCGAGGTTACCTGAATATAAATAAACATGCACCGAAAATAGTATTTGACACACAGACAATTAACATGAATATATTTATCAATCAAGTAATTTATTAAAGAAAATAATGTTCATCTAATGTCGTGGGAAAATGACATGACGGCATTCTTATTTAATTAATAATGTCTATGAAAACGTAAAGTTTGTTTACTAATAATTACATCACTAAATTTCAGATAATATAAATTTTATATTAGTTGTGACGCCTGATTAATTGTAAGATAATACTACATTTCCTCTTTTGGAGATCTAAATATTTTAGAAAAACTTCTAAAGTATTGTTACCTGAAAAAAGCTACGTAGGAAGTCTGATTAGTTGATAGTTCCTGATCCAACGTTGATTTTTAGGTCGCATGTGTTAAGATTACAAACAGGAACATACAAACTAACCGCCTGCTAGCTATTCTGACAGAAGCCATGCTAATAAAACTATTAAAAACACATTTCCTGGTTGTTTTTACTTAGTTAGCGAGCTAGCCGCATGCTAACCGTATGCTATGCTGAGCTAAATTGCTAGTCTAAACCGAGCAGGTTTTAATAGCTACAAACATCACAGAATAAAACACCAGGAAATCAGAACTTACATTAGCGCGTTTCGCTGCTTGCATCGCCATGGTGAAGAGTTTCTGGGTGAAATAAAACGAGAGAACAAACAAACAAACCAAACGCGAAGCGACGCTGGACTCCAAATGGAAGCTGGGACGCACTTCCGGTTTCAGAGCGGAAATACGCAACAGGAGTTGTGTGGGAGTGCTGTCCCCTGCAGGAGGAACGAAGACTGCAGCACGACGAGTATCAGAAATCCAGGGCTGCTGCAACGTTCCCAAAACTTCCAATTTTCTAATCAAACTCAAAATGTAATGTTTAATTCAAACGAATTAATCAGAACAACATTTAAATGTTATGTAGATGTCTGTAGAAACAATCCATCATAAGTGGCTGAACTCCAATCCTCTCTTCTTCAAAATGATCCAGGTTGCTGTAATACTGGAAGACAAGTCGATGAAATTTCTAGTTAACTATATAATAATCATAACCAGAGTATTTGGTCATTATTATTATAATAAAGGTTTCTTGTCATTTAAACATTGATTCCTACCATTTTTGTTTATAAAAATCATGGTTTTGTGTGATTTTAGGACAAAATGTTGAATGGTGTAACTGGAAAAAATGATTAATTTAAAATATTCAATCCATCTATAATCCATCCATCCATTTTCTATCCCGCTTATTCCTTTTCAGGGTCGCAGGGGTCTGCTGGAGCCTATCCCAGCGCATTTTATGGCGAGAGGCAGGGATACACCCCAGATGGTCGCCAGCCAATCGTGGGACATCCATCTATAATATAAATGATTATTATTATTTTTACTTATTCAAGAGAGTTAAACTATCTGGTACCAAGTTTTTAGTGTCACGCCACATGGTGTCATTGGCCCATGTGAACCAATGTCAATCATCAATAAGTTGATTTAATAAAAAAATGAAATACATATTTTTTCCACACATAGCAGATAGGCCTCTTCAATTTTATAGTTTATGAAACTGCATCTGAAGATTAACAAAAGGTGTCAGATAAATGTAATGGAGTAGAAAAAACATTTCCCTATCGAAATAATAAAAAAAAGGTACGGAAATACTCAAGTGTTGTACAAATACTCAGAGACTGTACTTAAGTAAGAAGCAAACTGTTTGTTTAGTTGCAATTTAGTTGCAGAAACAATCACATAAAGAACCTTTAGCATATCACACTGGTCAGGACGTTTTAACTGTAGGTAAGTGGCTCAACAGATGATTACACACAGTGCAGGTGGAGTTTCCTAACATGTTTAACTGTACGTATGTAACCGTACTTCCTTTGTGTAGGGGAAGGTGTTGGTGAAATCATGTTGAAGCAATTTCCATCACCCCTTTAGAAGTGTTGCTTTGAATTAAATAGTTTATCACATAATTATAGAGTCACGCCATTTACATTTTTACTACTTGTACATGCGTGCATTGCAGAATCTAGCAGAACACATTTATCATCAGTCATTTCCACCTAAACTAAATGCAGCCTGTGGCTTTTTGCATCTGTCATTTACAACATATATCATCACCCTATTAAAATAATGGCCTCAAGTAAATATTATTTTTTTAAGTTCTGTGTATATCAATAAATTAAATAAATATGCAGTTAAGTATAAATAAATAATGTGTTATCACTTAATTGAAAATTGTCCACGTGTCAGAAGTTGTCCTAAAGTCACTTTATTCCTTAATGGTTCATTATTAACATCACAGCGTTAACGGTGTTATGTCGAAATCTGTTCCCCCAATAATTTGTGTTCTCCCTTATCTTAAACCGCCTCTTAAAAAGCCTTAGAATTCGCTCTCTTTAACCTCTTTAACTATTCAATAAACATAACTTTACATTAACCCGGAGGTGGTGCTACGGACAAATTTGTATCGCATTTGTAACAGGAAGGGCGGAATTATTTGACTGGGTAACACATTTTCTCGCAACACCTTTTTTTCCCGGCACGCGCGTGGCTGGTGCTAGTAACCGTTAGCTGCTGATTCACTACCTAACGGTTTGCTTTGGAGTTTGTTGAGTTTTTTTTTTTTTAACGTAGCGTAAATTATATTTTTTCCCGGAACAGGTTAACGAATCCTCTGAAGCAACAGCGCCGTCCAGAACACGGAAACACCGCAGGACCGAACCTTTAGCTCGGCGAAGCTCCAACAAGTTTGGGCGGTTTGAAGCGACCCTGGACGTTAGCGCCGCCATCACCGCGGGTCTTGCGGGACTTTTAACGACAACTCGGAATTTTTTTGACCCGCACCGAGAGTCTGGACTTGCGGTGGCTCGGGGTGAGTTATCATCGGTCTAGGTACCGTTTACGGTGTGTGACGGTTAATTTAACCGAGCACCGTTAACGGTAACAGCTAGCTACCGTCCCGGGTAGTAACTTAACGTACAGCTAGCTAAACCTACTATACTAATAGTCTACCTAAACGCATGCCTGGAAACGATTCCTCGAACAAATAAAAAAAGAAAAACAACCAAGCTTAAAGTTACCGTCGACGAAACCGTTAACGGCTGGTTTTCCTTGATTTACCGTTAATACTCAGTCTGTAAACGGCGCAAGAATTTCCAGGTGATTACGGTAAAAACATTTAATTAATAGAGTTCACCACGAAACTAGCCTAGTTGATTATTAAAATTAAAACTATAAAATCGTATGTTGCAACTTTTCCAAAGTGTCACGTTAAAATATGCAAAATGTGGCATTATATTGTTAAAATGCGCTCATTGGTATACATTACGGTAAACGAAAGCTGAACATTAAAAAGGAAAGTTCGACGTGTTTTCTACTTTTGACCCATTAGTTGCAAGGTGTTTTTTTAATCAATAAATCATACAAAAAACAGTATATAGATATTAATACAATGTTCATTTATATGAATGTGTAGAAACAGTTTAAGAAAAAATAATTTTAAGATTGTGTGAAGAATGTGGGACAATAATGTGGTGTAATCCTTAAAACTTTGTACCATATAATTTATCTCTATTAAAACGGTAAAAAACAAAAAAAATGTATCAACTAGTTTTATAATCTAGATGGATTAAATATTTAAAATTTGTCATTCTTATTCAGTTTGCACCATTTGACAAGTCATGTCACAAACATGCACAAAGTCATGTTGTTTGTTGTAAAATAAAATGATGCAATTGGTCTTTTAAATAACAAGAAACCAATATAAAAATAAAAGACCTCATTAAAAGCCTCTTGAAACTGTATTTTAAAAAGGTTTTCGATTTTCTCATCTTGACAGCCATTATTTGTTTCCTTTAACTTAACTTTCTAGTAAAACCCCACTCTGTTCTTCTAAAATTTTGTCCTAATCATCCTGGTGCTTTTTTACATGTGTTTATGGCCTCATTTATTCAGGCTGCATCTGCTCCCATCGAGGTTGGTTCAAGCTCCATCTCCCGTGAATATCAATAAGCAAAACGGACACAGTGAGTATTTTGTCCTGCGGCAGTACTACCATCCTACCAAGAGAAACTCCAAAAGTGGTACGCACCCTTTGTGTTTTAGTACATGACTCATTTTCTGCATTAATCTCAGCCTACATCTCTACTTTGTTTAGTGATTTCTGGGGCTGCTGTAGTTTGTGGTGGTGTTCACTGAAAAGCAAGCGAAGTAAAACAAAGTGACTTGACATTTTTCACAGCACGATATCATACAACTTAAGATTCTGTTCTATTCATGCCAGTCAGGGTGCTGCTGTATTTATCAAACTGGCTCCCTGGTAAGGCTCTACTACACTCAACAGAACAGAACCTGTCCATCGATAGAACAGTTGATTTTGGATTGAATTGTTTGATCGAAATTTTTCTTTTTAAGGGAGTTGCTATTGTTGATTACTCAGTGAGAAAAACAAGACATTCAGTTCGCAAAATGGTCATTGGGAACCATTTTTTGATATTATATAGACCAACAATAATTGAAAGATTAATCAGTATAAAAATAATTTTTCATTTGCAGCTCTATTTTTATTTTCCCTACTTTAGAATCTCAATCAAAAGGTTTTAAAAGCCTGTGAGTAAAAATGCATATGTGTCTGTAAAACAAGTTTTTGAACTATTCTCCTGCTGTCCAGGAAGCTAAAATTTTGTGTTTGTCTGTGCTTGTACGTTTTCCAGATACCATCTAGAGCTACGCACAGCTGTGTTGATAAGAGATGACAAATTATGGGTAGTTAAAACTCATGATACTGCCAAAATGTCTTCAATGCTTGGACTTCCTGCGCGTGGATCAGATGTCACAATACTCATAACCAGGGTCCACTTGCACCCTTTTTGTGAGCTTGTCGAGTTCTGGGGAAAGTTCAGCCATGAGAGAACAACAGAATATCAGTCCCTGGCCAGAGAAATTCAGTCTCCTGGAAACTCATTTAAACAGTTTGAAGGAAATCCTGGTGACAAGTGCTTGGTTCAGATAGATGGTACCTGGTACCGGTCACGAATTGTCTCAAGAAATGTCTCAAATTACAGCGTGTTCCTCATTGACAAAGGAAAGACAAGTGGCGCCACTGCAAATATGCTGGCATGGGGTAAGAAGGAGTACTTCCACCTGCCACCGGAAGTGGAATTCTGTGTGCTAGCCAATGTGTTGCCCCTCTCAGTTGAGAATAGATGGTCCTTTGTGGCTCTTGAATTCCTGAAATCTCTCTCAGGACAGTCTGTACAGGCTCATGTGCAAGATGTAATTGTGCCTCACAGAACATTCATTCTACACATTCCTTGCATATCCAAACAAATGTATGAGGTGGGTTTTGCCAAGAAGCTGGCTCCAGACATGTTCCAGAACTTTGTACTCATGTCAATGCAGGCCCATACTGGAGTTGAAGCATCTCCAGAGACTCGGAAAAGATCCATTGGGGCGAGTGAGCGACTTCACAAGCAGGAGCTCTACATGTACCCAGAGCTGCCAGCAGCAACTGTTGAGACTGTCATAGTCACAGAAGTGACAAATCCACAGAGGATCTTTTGCCAGTTGAAGGTTTTCTCACAAGAATTGAAAAAGCTTTCAGAGAAAATCACACAGTGTTTTGAGGGCAGAATGACCAATTGCATTGTAGGTCCTGAAATGATTGGGTATCCATGTGCTGCGAGGGGAAGTGATGGCAAGTGGTACCGCTCTGTTCTTCAGCAGGTATTACCAGCCAACAAATTGGTGGAAGTACTGAATGTTGATTATGGAACAAAACAATTCGTTCTAGTTGAAAATATAAGACCACTGGCTTCAGAGTTTTTCAGGATGCCTGTTGTCACTTACATCTGTTCCCTCCACGGAATCTCTGACAAAGGGGTTGGATGGACAACCACCCAAACTGACTATCTCAGAACTCTTCTTCTGAACAAAACAGTGATTGCCAAATTTGAGTACCAAAGCATCTCTGAAGGTGTTCACTATGTCACACTCTATGGGGATGAAAATACAAACATCAATAATTTGTTTGGTTCAAAAGAGAGGTGCTTTCTCGAGTGTGAAAAAACACTTAATGATTACGCAATTCGAAGCTCTGCGTACAGCCGCCAGCATCCTTCACAGCAGGAAATAAAACGACAGATGTTACCTACGGGCCAGGCTTTAGAGGATAAACAAGTTAAAGAAGTAGAGAATTGGCCAGTTGAAGAGCTCTCCCTTAACACCTCACATGTGGCATTTTTACATCATGCATTCAACCCATCAGAGTTTTGGATTCAAACACAAAAACATGCGAAGGAGTTAGACATACTGATGAATAGTATATACCATCTATACAAAGAATCAACCAACAAACATGCAGTGAGAAATCCAACTGTTGGGCTCTACTGTGCTGCCAAGGCAGAGGATGGTGACTTCTACAGAGCAACAGTTTCAGAAGTTGGTGAAACACAAATCAAGGTATTCTTTGTGGATTATGGAAACAGTGAAGTGGTTGATAAGAGTAATATCAGGATCCTCCCCGAAGAGCTCAAAAAGCTGCCATGGCTTGCATTGAAATGCACCATGGCAGGTGTCAAGCCAAAAGGCGGAAAATGGAGTCAGGATGCCATCAAGTTTTTCATCGAAACACTCACAGATAAATGTCTGAATGTTCATGTGACAGCAAAATATGGTGACACTTATGTAGTCCAAGTGACGGATCCCGAGGCACATGGAGAACGAAATCTCAGTAAGCTGATGTGTAGCTTAGGCTTTGCTGAACGAGAAGAGACACATAAACTACCCAAAACCAGTGTGACCATGAAACCCGGCATTATGCCTGCCACACACCATCCAAATGCCAGACTCTCAGGTATACACAGGAACAGTGGGATGTCTTTCCAGGCCAAAAACACAGTTGACCCTGCCAACAATGAAAGAACTGGTACATTCAAGGAGAGTTTGTTCCCTATTGGAAGTGTCCTTGATGTCACAGTGTCCTACATTGAAAGCCCAAATGACTTCTGGTGCCAGTTAGTACAAAACGCAGGGCACTTGAAATTGCTGATGCAAGACATACAGGCTCATTATGCAGGAAGTGAGTTTCAGCCGCTTGTAGAATCAGTTTGTGTTGTTCGCCACCCTGATAATGGAATGTGGTACAGAGCCTATGTAATTCACAAACATGAAACACCTGATGTGGACGTGTTGTTTGTTGACTATGGCCAGACAGAGACTGTCTCGCTCTATAACCTGAGGAATATCCGCCCAGAATTCCTCACTCTGAATGGTCAAGCTTTTCGATGTAGTCTGCTAAACCCTGTTGACCCTATGTGTGCTGTAAATGACTGGAATAAAGAAGCAACAGAAAGGTTCCATGACTTTGTGGAAACCGCTGCATCCAGCCTGGTGACATTAAAGTGCACCATATATGCTGTCATGTACAATGAGCAGAAAATTATCTTTAATATTGTGGATCTAGAAACTCCTTTTGAGAGCGTCTGCACAAGTATGGCCAATCTTGTCAAAAGGGCACCTTCCAAGAAGGCCTCTGGACCATCTTTTCGTCTGGACACATACTACTTCTCAACACATAATGTCAAAACTGGGACAGAAGAACAGGTCACTGTGACGTGTGTGAACAGCGTCAATCAGTTCTACTGTCAGCTCGAGAGAAACACTGACATGATGAAAGAGCTCAAGAAGAAAGTGAACCTACTCTGTCGCCAGCTTGAGAATGTAAAGCTTTCAGCAGACCTTGGAACTTTGTGCTTTGCGAAATTCACTGATGGGCAGTGGTACAGGGGACAGATTATGGCCACAAAACCCTCAATCCTGGTTCACTTTGTGGATTATGGTGACACTATTGAGGTGGATAAATCAGACTTGCTTCCAGTGCCCACAGAAGCTAAGGACATCATGTCTGTACCTGTGCAAGCAGTTGTATGTAGTCTCTCTGATGTCCCTAAAGATGTTTCCAGTGAGGTGAATAGCTGGTTTGAGACAAGTGCAACAGAATGTAAATTCCAAGCACTAGTAGTGGCCAGAGAGCCTAATGGAAAATTGCTAGTTGAGCTGTATCACCGAAATGTTCAAATCAATGCAAAGATCAAGAAAATGTTTCAATTAGAGATGCAAACAGAAAAAGTTGTCCAGGATCGGAAAGCAACGGAGGCTTCAGCATATAATGTGCGAAGATCTGCAAAAGTCGTCCCAAGCCAAGCTACAGGAATGGATGATCACACTCAAACCAAGAAAAATAACAACTCTGCCTCCCAAAAAACACATCAGATAAGAGATGAGACGAAATCTATTGATGTAAATCAGCAGCCTGCCTCAAAGCCTTTGAGGCGTGCTTGTGAAAATGTTCAGAAGGTCAGAGCAGGTACATTAAAGCTGTACCGACCTCCACACCAAAGACAGTCCTGTACTATCACACCCAGTAATATGGGAAATGATTCTGAACCAGCAGCTGACCATATCAAACCAGGTACAGAAAATCTTCCCACAGATCATAAACTGCTCATGAAGTCAGACTCGCATAGCACAGAATTTCAGAAGGGAAGCAATGTGGCTCCAGAGGCCAAAGTAGAAAAAACTCATAAATTTACAGACCTACCTGCAACATCTATCAGAGTGGGTATGGAGGAAGAAATTTATGTCTCGCACTGCAACAGCCCTTTGAGTTTTTATGTGCAACTTGTCAAAGAGGAGGATGAATTATTCTCCCTTGCAGACAAACTAAATGATCAGCAAGCAACTCCCCAAACAAACTGCATCAAAGATTTGCATCCAGGTGACCTTGTTCAAGCTGAATTTGCAGGTGATTCCTTTTGGTATCGAGCAGTTGTACGGGAAATCCATGGTAACACTACAGCTATCGTTGAGTTTGTTGACTTTGGGAATACAGCAATGATGCCAATTTCCAAGCTGGCCAGACTCAATGAGCCTTTTATGCTGCTGCCGGTGTACAGTACACACTGCATGCTGAGCGACGCTGCTGCTCTTAGAAAAGAGGAAGCGCTGAATCCAGAAGTGGTGGCGACATTCAGAAAAGACATTGGGAGTAACGTCAACATGAAGCTGAAATGCCGGTTCATCCAGCAGTCGGGATCTGTGTGGGAAGTCAGTCTTGTGAGCAATGGTGTTCATGTAATGTGTAAAGCACCAACTAGACTCCCAACTGAGGGTTCCAAAATAACCCCAGAGAACTGTGAACAAGTGATGAAAACATCCTTGCAAAACCCAGAGCTGACACCGGAGATCTCAGATAAATCACAATTATACGTTTGTTCTCTGCGTTACCGCCAACAAACCATTCAAGAGGGACAACAGTTGGCAGTTTACGTCACAGCCATAGATAATGCACAGGCCTTTTGGTGTCAACCTGCCAACTCTGAAGAACTTGTTAAAATATCATTACGTGTTTCAGAAGTTGGGGATGTAGCCGATCACAAGCTGTTTGATACAGACTCTTTTTCCCTTGGCAGCCCATGCATTGCTCTTTTTTCAGATCAGCTTTGGTATCGTGGAGAAGTCCTCAACAAAGATGAAGACGAGCTGTCCATTCTCTTTGTGGACTATGGAAACAAGTCCCAAGTCAAGAGAACAGATGTTAGAGAAATGCCAGCTGACCTTTTTGAAACTCCATCACAGGCGTTTTTGTGTGAGCTTGAAGGTTTTGATGCTTCACATGGATCTTGGGACACTGGTGCTGCAGATGAGCTGTCAGCGCTCATAGCAGACAACACACTACAACTGACTGTCATTGCAGTCACAAGAGAAGAAGGAAAAAGCAGATGCATTGTGCTCCTGGAATGTGAAGGCAAGGTGATAAACGAGGCCATGAAATCCTGGTGGAGGAGCTCCATACCAGAAAACAACCCTGATATGGTTGGACTCGCCACTTTATCTGAAACACCTCTGTCATATGATCCAGCGGAGAAAGAGTCTGTGCTGTCTGAGGGTCAAACTCCACAGGAAACTGAAATTCAGGAAATGGACATTAATGAGCTAGTTGACCTCCACACAACAGATGAGGCCTTCATTTTAGCAAGTAGTCCAAAGAACAGCGAGTGTTCTGACAAGTCTCTTCACCTTGGGTCTTTTGCTGCATACCCACAAGTAGAAAAGGGTCAGACTTTAGTCAGTGAAGGAGTGAAAATATTCCCCACTTTCATAACCTGTCAAACTGAATCCAATGACATCTTGCCATCAGATAGCGGCATAGAAGACCCCACCTCACCTACACATAATACCAGAATTGACCTTGATATTTCGACCTTGGGCTTTGACAAGAATGTGGTGAAAACTGACAAAGGCTGTGAAGAAGCAGGTGCTTCAGTGATGGACGTTATTGGGCTAGATGATTCAAACTCTCCCTCAGATGTGAACCTTCAGAAGTCAGTGGATAAGCCAACATCTGACTTGAAACCTCCAAATGAAGCAGGGCTGACCTACAACATGGGAGGCAGCTCTGACCTGATTTATTCTGGTGAGCTTGTTTCTGACTACTAAATAGTATGAGGCCTTCCTAGTAAATAAGTAAATATAACTATTTATTTAACTGTAATTTATTTTTCAAATTTACAGTTGTCATGTATATTTTAAAAGTAGCGGTGTAATATGAAATGTTGCTTTAACCCACCCGCTCCTCAATTTTTTTTCTGATTATGTAAAGTTAAATATTTGCTAAAAAATTTTTTCTGCCTTTCCAGGTTCAATTGAAAAAAGACATGATTGCAAGGCTGCAACTGCAAAGGACAGATCTGTTACCAGTGTGACAAAAGTAAAAATGATGAAATCTGTGGTGTATAGATTTTGGCAATAGAAGTTATTACTGAGCAAAACTTTCTTCAGAGGTCATGTTTTAAAAAATGATATGTTGTCATTTTCTTCTAAAGGTGCCTCGCTATTCTGTTCCTAATGGGAACATTGGTCTACATGAGACAACTGGGATGACTTCTGAAGACTCAAAGCATGTACACAAATATGTATGTAGTGTTATGCACACACTTTACATAAACACAACATACTTTAAATGACTGTTTAAACCAGGACACAAAACTCATTTTTATTCCAACTTGACAATCATTCTCAATTATCTCAACCTCACAATCAAACTCAAAACTAAAGTGGACCTTTTATTTTATTTGTGCCATCTTGTAGATTCATCCCTCCTCTGTGCTTTGTGTGCATCAGTTGTTTGGTGAGTGATTTCTAATTCTCCTGATGCAGCACTCATTATAGTAGATGGTTCACAATTCCTGTAGTGTGATGATGTGATTGTAAGAGATCCTCCTCCAGGGCAGAAAATTGAAGCTGGGGATGGTGTTCTACATGTTCCCACAAACGTCAAGGTAATCTTAAAGATGGACAGTATTTTTTGTATGATGGTTACTTAATTCTTAGTGTTGATAAACTGCTCGGTTTCAGAACGTCTTGTTATCTGAAGCAGAGACTGTGGCTCATCACAAGGATCCATGTTCAGGTGTGTTATCATTTCAGGTTGTTTGTTGGACAAAGACTTTCAGTTTTTTATCAGCCATTATTTCTTTTCTCCTCCTAATTCTTCAGACGATCACCCGTACTGTTCTCGGATTATGTTAATATATACTGGAGGTATTTAGTTTATTAATATTTATTTCTTAATAGAACACCAAACTGAATTTGGAGAGATTTCTCTACAAGAGGAAACACCATGCATCACTGCACATAACAAGGTAAGGTTGAAACCAACTTTGAGTAAAGGTAAATAATCTGTATAAAAATATTGTTAGTTTTTCAAAGACATTTTCATTGTTTACTAGAAAATCTGGGAATGCTAGGTGATTGATCATGTGATCATCTGTTTTAGGATCTGATTATTGAAGAAGATGCTTTAACACTTCATGAAGGTACATTTTATGGTTTACTGGTTGTTTATGGTCGCAAGCTTCATTTTTTGTTTTTTTTGTTTTGTTCATGTGTTTCCCTGATTTGCATCTGTATGCATTCCTCATAGTATATTTGATTTCATCACATACCATTGTGTCATTAATCACCTGATTCTGTGTTCAGTCCAGTCACCTGACAGAGAGCCACAAACCCACGCAGTTCCCCATCCAGACATGGTAAAGCTCAATAAACAATTCTGAACTTAAACTGCGAAACTTCACTTTATTGACGAGTGAATTCTGTCTTCATGGCTGTTTAGAGACTCCTGGTTGAAGAGGTGACGTGTCTTGTTGGAGACATCTGTTTGGACGTCTGCGATGATGAGCAGCGACTAGATGAACAGCTCGATATTCAAGCCGTGCAGGGTCATTACCTACTTCTTTGTTTTATTCCGTCATGGGCATTAAAATTTGAGATTAAACATAATGTTGGTAGTAGGTTGTATTCTAACTGGTTTGTAAAGTTCTGTTCTGGTACATTCTTCTTTTTTCAGACCAGACAGGACGAGCAGAAACGGAGGATGTTGAGCAGCTGGCGTCAAAGCCTCTGGAAGAAAACAAGGTGACTGTTCCAAATCAGGCCAGAAAAATGAAGGTTACGTCTGCTTTAATGAAGCTTTGAGTTTACGTCAAGGTGTAGGGACAAGAACTGGGAAGCTTTTGCCTTCATGGACAAAGATTCTGATGTATAGAACAAAATAGAATATTCTTACCTACATACTTACCTAATTAATTCATTCTACCCACCAAGAACTTGTTGCCCATGTTCTGAATGTAATGATGATTTTTCAGGATTTTAACCATGGTGTTCTCGATGAAGAATCGTCACCTTCTTCTGATTACGTCGGTAAGAGGTTATCATACAATTTGTTTTGCTGAAAACTGCATAGTTCACTTGGGTGAAATAAGCACTGTCAACAGAAAATACAGAACTACTCGGAAAATTAGAATATCGTGTAAAAGTTGTTTTATTCGGGCAATTTAACATAAAAGGTGAAACTAATACATTTTATAGTATTATTAAATGCAAAGTCAGATATTTCAAGCTTTTATTTGTTTTGATTTTGCTCATTAGAACTTACAGCTTCAGAAACCTGAAATTCAAAAACTCAGAAAATTAGAATATTGCTTGAAATCAATTTAAAAAAGGGATTTTAAATACAAAAATGTCAGGCCTCTGAAAATAAAATGTTGCATCTGTACTTAGTACTTGGTTGGGGCCCCTTTTGAACGAATGACTGCCTTAATCCTCCGGTGTTATGGAAGACCAACATGCTTCAATCGCGGCCTTGAGCTCTTCTTTATTGTTTGGTCTCTTCCCGTTCAGCTTTCTCTTGGCAATGCCCCACAGATTTTCTATGGGGTTCAGGTCAGGTGAGTTTGCGGGCCAATCAAGCACAGTAATCCCATGGTTGTTGAACCAGGATTTTGTACTTTTGGCAGTGTGGGCAGGTGCCAAGTCCTGCTGGAAGATGAAATCTGCATCCCCATAAAGCTGGTCCGCTGAAGCAAGCATGAAGTGCTCTAAAATGTCCTGGTAGACAGCTGCGTTTATGCTGGACTTGATAAAGCACAGAGGACCAACACCAGCAGCTGACATGGATCCCCAAGTCATCACAGCCTGGGGAAACTTAACACTGGACTTCATGCATCTTCCATTTTGCGCCTCTCCGGTCTTCCTCCAGACTCTGGGACCTTTGTTGCCAAATGAGATGCAAAACTTGCTCTCATCAGAAAAGAGGACTTTGGACCACTGGGCAACAGTCCAGTCTTTCTTTTCTCTAGCCCAGCTAAGGCGCCTCTGGCGTTGCTTGCTCGTGAGGAGCGGCTTGACAACAGGAATACGACATTTGAAGCCCATGTCCAGCATCCTCCTGCGTGTCGTTTCTCTTGAAGCAGCAACTCCAGCTTGAGTCCACTCCTTATGAAGTTCCCCCACACTTTTGAATGGCCCTTTCCTGACCATCTTCTCCAGGCTGCGGTCATCCCTCCGGCTTGTACACCGTTTTCTTCCACACTTCTGCCTTCCACTTAACTGTCCATTAATGTGCTTTGACACAGCACTCTGAGAACATCCAGCTTCTTTTGCGATCACTTTTTGTGTCTTACCCACCTTGTGCAGGGAGTCAATGATGGTTTTCTGCACAACTGTCAGATCTGCAGTCTTCCCCATGATTGTGAATTCTTCTAAACCAAAGACACAGGCTTTTTAAAGGCTCGGGACCCTTTTGCAGGTGTTTTGGATTACTTACCTGATTAGTGTGTGACACTTTGAGCCTTCAATACTGAAGCTTTTAACAGTATTCTAATTTTCTGAGTTTTTGAATTTGAGGTTTTCTGAAGCTGCAAGTCCTAATGAGCAAAATCAAAACAAATAAAAGCTTGAAATATCTCACTTTGCTTGTAATGAGTCTATAAAATGTATTGGTTTCACCTTTTATGTTGAATTGCATGAATAAAACAACTTTTACACAATATTCTAATTTTCCGAGTAGTACTGTAGTTGTGGGATACGGCAAATTTTACTAGTTCAAAGATCTTTTTTATGACAAAAATGGTTTAATTACACCTGTGATTCCAGTGATCAAGAGCCTGACGTTTACATTCTGGTGCCTATTTTCTCTGTCAATTACTTTTATGCTGCACATTTAGGATTACGTCAATACCAAATAGATTTATTTTTCCAACTTTCTTTCCAGAGCAACAACTATCAACAGAAACTCATGCGTCTCTGATCCATGAGGAATCTGCTGATTCTCTGCCTGCTGAGCAGCTTCCAGAGGAGTGACGGCCTCCTGCTTCCTTCAGATGGACGTTAAGTCACCTTAAGTTTAAATAAGCCAAACAGGTTTTAGTTCAGTAGAAGTTATGTTCATACCCTTGTTTTATTGGGTACACCCAGTAGATCTTCTTTATCATTTGACTTAATGGCTTAATTTATTTTTCTTTATTTGTTCCTATGGAAAAGCAACCATCTGGTTAAAGTGCCTTTGTACAGAAATGGCTGTGGGGGGAAAATAAGAATTAGTTGTCTATAACTTTGTGCTCAACCAGTGTTGGCACTGTTGTTAGATCCGATCTGTTCTAATTAAACTCCCACATTTGAATCTTTTGTTAAATATGAAAAGGCCGAGTTGAACGGTCGCGTCTGGTGAAATGCTGCAAGAAAATGTTCTGTATTTAGTGTGAAATATGCATGCGTTTAAGATAATTTATGTTGGCACAATAAATATTACGGATCTCTAAAGATGAGACGTCTTTTCCTTTTCATCTCTACCTGCCCCTACGTTACCGGGCAGTACATACAGTATAAAGCTGAACATATTTGTATACAAACCAGATTTATTGGATTTCCGTTGTGTACAAATGCAGATATTTGAGACAGGAAGTGTATAAAAGTAGAAGGCCGTTACATTTCATCGACCCAGGATGAACAGGACTGAGTGAAGGCACAAAGCATCGTAATGCATCATCTTCTGACCTTGTAGTGTTTATTCTTTAGCATGTCGTCTTAAAGATGTTCACTTGTATAGCTGCTTTCTGTTGAAACAGGATGGAAACATTTACTGGCTTCATAATTTAAGACTACAGGTTTAACTTCAGCCCGTCTGGATACCGTTCTCATCATAGGCCTCATTACATAATCACACTGCAATCATCATAGTGTAGCTGGTCTCTGCTGGAAGGTTTTCCTGTAGAATAACATTTTATTCAAAACACTAAAGAGAATAAATGTACTTCATGATTAAAAGAATTTTTCTGAGAAATCGGTTGTAAAAACGTGTTCATCTGCTCGTTGAGACATTCAGGCCTCATGGAACAAACACCGGTACACTGAGTGAGTGTTGACGAGGTAGAGATTCCTTTCTTGATCCATTCTCTATTTTGGCTCAGTGGAGAAATGCGAAACAGAAAAAAACACCGTTATCCCAAATAGCCTCAGTCCATTTTAAATGATACTGGCTTAAAATACTCAGGTCTGCGGCGTTTTTCAGGGTTTTGCTTCCACCGACTGGGATGGCGGGATCGTTGATCTGAGGTTGTTCAGGAGGTTCTGGCTTTTCCAGCGGCGTTCGAGGCATCAGATGGAGGACTGGAGCACGGTGACGTTGGTTCCTGGAATGAGGTTTTCATTCTGCCCGTCGATCAGTGCGTCCCACTGGTTGAAGTTCTTATCCAGACCTGTGCAATCCAACACGAATTTTGTGTAATTATTTGTGTAATTATTTCCTGAAACACACAAAAAACATGTATGTATAAGTTGATGTTTCTCACCGAGATGCCGCTGCAGGAAGGCTAACGTGGCCTTGTTGCAGAGGTCTATGGCGAGTTCCGGGTCGATCTCTCCCTTCAGCTTCATCAGCTTCCCAATCCAGTTGCCTGTCAGGAAGGTGAAGTCTGGGAAACTCTGGTGGACTGTTCCTCTACGGGAAGGAGAAGATCATTCATCACAAACCCAGCAAGTAAAGAACAGACAGACACTAGTAGAGAAGTTAAGACATTTACTGCAACTTTTGACACAAATGTCTGGACCTTTGAGTCATAGGAAAAACATCCAAAAATGTTTTCATCCACTGAATTTTTAAAGGAAATAACTGAATTTGCAATATAGGAAGTATTTTGGATGCAAAGGAATTGAGCGATGAGAATGAAAATTCAGAAGTACATTTAAAGTTGTATTGGGACACACTTAGTTTTATTATGAAGACGCAGTATTTTTTTCTACATGTGAAAAGTTATGGGCTTAATGTATTGTTAGTGGCCTTTTTCAAAAAATGTGTACATCTCTGAAACAAAGGCTGATCCCACTTGCCTCTATTGATGAATTTATTCCTATGACTTCAAGGTAATTTTACACTGAAGCAGACATTTCTGTCAGAACTAGCAGTGAAAACCCATTGTTTTGTCCCTCTACTACCAGGAACTCTGAGATGAGATGGTGACTGCTCTCTTCTACCTGATGGTGATCATTTTCCTGGGAATGACCGCTGAGTCCAGCTTCTTCATCCGGCTGATGTTCCCGGCCCACTGGAACTTCTCCGAGTTGATGAAGAAGATCGGCTGTTTGACTCGAGGGAAGAGCTCGTCCTCTATAGGGAACATCCAGGCGTCCAGCGCTACGCCACATCTGATGCACGCAGGTAAGAGGTTTCACAAGAAAAAAAAAAGAAGAAAAAAACATTAATCAGCAAGTAATGACCACGATGGAAAAACCTGAATGGACGATTAAAAAATGCACTTACTTGAATTTAACCTCTTTGCACAGGGCTTCAATCACTGTCGCTCCCCCAAAGGAATGCCCTATCACTGCTATCCTGCACAGGTCCATGGAGTTCTGATAGGGAGGAGACACAGAGGAAAGAGGTTGGGTAAGATTTAAACATTTAATAAAACGACCAAACATCGCAGTTCATTCTGTAAACTTCTAATTAACCTGTTAAATTGTAGTTTTATTGATAAATCACATGTTAAACCAGAGCTCCAACACTAAATAAAGTATTTTATCTGCAGTAAAACCCAATGTTCCTGTTACAGCATCAATATATATCATCAATATCCACATCATCAATACAATAATAAAATAGTTTAATATAATATCAGTAGTAGCTGCAACTAACCACTATTTAGAGATTTATTTAGATTGGAGCTGTTTGTATGATTATTTAATTAGGTCCTTTTTAAACATTTTATAGAATTTATTCATGTTCTGGAATGTGTGATTTCTAGGACAAGTAAATGATCTTTGAACTCTCAGATTGTTAATCATTGAACTTTGCATTGCAGATTTTATCTGATCTGGGCCAGTTTGGTCTTTGGCCTTTAGTTTTTTATTTTTATCTGTAATAAAACACAATGTTTTTTTCTAATATTCTGTTTGCTGTGAAACAGCAGCATTATTTGATTCTGGCTCTTCTGTAGCCACCTCACATGTTGTAGATTTATTCTGATTCCAGGTTGTAGAGATATTCCAGATTTATTATCATTCATAGCAGGATAAACAGGCCTGGGGCTAAGTGGTTAAATAGTGCTGAATATCTAACATAGGAGAACATTTTATTACTTGTCTATTAGAGATAGGTCCTGTTTTTTGAAGTCTGAGTGAGAAAATCTGAGCAAAAGTAGAGACTTTGGCACTAAAATGACTAGCTTTTGAAGAAATCTACTTTATTTGATTAATTAAAGGTGACTGAAGCTTCATAATTGTGTCTCAGTAAATTCAAAACACATTTTCAGCAGCTGTGGAGTTTCTCCTATCACTTCCTTTATAAGAATCCTAATAGCTGTTGTGAAGAGTCATATATATATGTCCATATATATATATGTCCATATATATATATGCAAATATGTGTGTATGTGTACGTCCATGTATGTATGTATATATGCCTTGCTTATGCATACTTTTTGTTCTTACTATTTATTAGCATTTCTTTCTCCATTCTGTCGATAATGCATACTGTGTATGCGGATTAACAAATTCTGCGAATTTGTACATTGTGTTGTGTGTTTTTTTATTTTTTTTAAGTCTTTTTTATCTTCTTCAACTTATCTATCTATTCTATTCTATAAGAGGAGCTATGTCCATTATGCTATGTCAAATTTTGAATACGGTTTAGGACAGATTAATCATTTTAATATAAATTAGTTAGTGATATTGTTTCTCTTTTTAAAACATTACCTCCAGCAACGTCCACTCAAACTGTGACTGCAAAGCGTTTTGCACCGGTCTCCCTGAGTTGATTTCAATCAGTTTGTCCAGAGCTAGAATGCATTCATCTGCTCTCTGCTTCACCTGGAGGTGACAGGAAAACACTTCATTTAAATAAAACAGATGTGATAAAGCAGGAGAAACATAAGATTAGAGCATTGATTTATTCTATTGCAACAGGCGACTTTATCCACGATTAAATATCTAGACACACAGACTGCAAAGCAGCAAACAACCTGGACGCCTCTTTTCTTCTGGAAATCCATACATGTAATCAAGCTTTTGCATTTCCAGTGTCACTTCTAGCATGACTTTTTAATATTAAACTTCCTACTACACTTAAACATCCAACCATAGTCGGATAAACACAATTAGATTTGCACTGTGAAAGTCATGTATTGTTGTCTCTTATCGGCCTTTGAGACACCAGGATGTGGTCAGATTAGAACATCAGTGTCTGCTGGTTCCTGGTGGTTGTGCAACGCTTCGTACTTGCTTGTTTCTGAGGGCGAACTCGCTCTCTCCGTGCTGCAGAGTCCTGTAATACATCCACTCCTTCACCATGTTGTCTGTGCCTGACGTAGACGGTTTAGGAGAATTCTTCTGCTCCGCCTTCTCCGACTCCGTCTTCTCACGAATATAAAATGTAGCTGAGGCCGACAGGTCTCTGCGTTAAAAAGGAAAAAGACTTTAGTTGTTGTCCTAAACTGAAAAATAAAACCATCGCAGTATAAATCAGCCTTTGAGGAAGGTTCATTTAACCCTTTCTGCAAGCACTGGTCCTATTCTTGCCTTCATATAGTTCCAGTGCTCAAACTGGCCGATACCTTCAAAATTAAAGCATTAAGGTCAGTGACAAATCATGTTTTAAGAAGCATTCATCAGTCTCAACGAAACGTTTAACTACAGAAATGTAATCTGACCTTAGAAAAATGTAAGTTACATGGTGGTCATACCGGTTTAATAAAGGAATTCGAGGAAATTACCAAATCTTTCCAGTTTTGCTGAGCAAGATTTTTTATCTAGAAGGAATTAATCTCCTGGTCTCAAATAAACACCTGATCTTTTAAGTGCATGAAACAAATAATCTCTAATATTATTTGGTGATTTACGGTAACTTGAGTCCAGAGTTGAAAAGAGTTTGAGCACGGGTTTACGACACACACACACACACACACAGATATACAAAGTGCAAGCCCTTACTGACTAACCGAGCTGGGAGCTGCTCTCCCAGTCTTACTCACTGCCAGAGTGTTTGCAGCAGCTCATAATAAAGGGCATTAACGCGCTGTTGTTGACGTCGTCGTGTTTACACCCAGACACTGAGCGAAGCGGTTTATCAATGCAACAAAAGCAGCTGCGCTCCGTCTGCACCAAATGCACCACTCTCTGTCTCCGGCTGCTGAAATCCAGCGGGACGCCACCTCCGTCCACGCGAGGGCACGGACCAGTGGCCATTATGTTCATCTCCACACGAGCCCCTTGTCTCTGCACTGAAAAGAAATGTGATGACCTGGTTCGTACCATTGTCTGCACACCCTTTTCCACTCCTACTCCACAGATAGACGGCCGCGTGCAGAATAACACCAACCTGACTAACCTCTGTCATTGTTGTTATCTCCTCCAGCTGACATGTTGGTTTGAACAGCTCCCTGTTGTGGTTTCTACTCCCTGACTGATCCAATCACCTGTTTGTGCTCAATAAGAAGCTCTTTTTGGTTTTGAATTGAATAAATGCTGATTCACCACTTTAGCCCCAGGCCTCATTTTGTCAGTTTTCCTGCCATAAATGATAATAAAAGGTTAATGACTTAAACCTGGTGTCGAAACAAATCTACAACATGTGAGGTGGTTACAGAAGAGTCAGAATAAAGTTATGTTGATGATACACAGAAAATAGTTAGAATAATGGAAAAAGAAAAGACGGGTAAAGATACCAAACTGACCCAAATCAGGAAAGGAAAAAATTATCTGCGATGCAAAGTTCAATGATTGATAAGATTTCAAAGATCAGTTGTTTGTTCATAAAATCATAGAAATCACACTAAGGATCATTATAGGACATGAAGAATACGGGACAATGGCAACAAAGTTGGTGTAATCCTAAAAACTTGGTACCAGATAAATATTTTGAAAAAAGTAAAATCGCATGCTATCAACTAGTTTTAATTATAATCTATAAGATATTCCAAAAAATATAATTTGTCTTTTATGCAAAATGTTTAAAGGAGATTATAAAGGAGCCAATTAAATAATCACATAAACAGCTCAAATCTAAATTAAATATCTAGATAAAAACTCTTATTGTATTGATGTGGATATTTATTATATATATTGATGCTGTAACAGTGTTTTACTACAGATAAAAAAAACTTTTTTCAGTATTTTTTAGCTCAGGTTTTCTATGTCATTAATGAATAAAACTCAAAGCTGAACTGTACCAGGAGGTTTAGGATTCTCCAGGTCAGTAAAAACCTACAAACCTGTGTTCCACTGAAGCCACGATGAAGCCCTGAGAGGCCAGTTCTGCACATATCGCAGAGTACAAAGTTCTAGAAATAAAACAAGGAAACGTCCATGAGACATTTGTGAGTGATGTTAAACACTTACAGAAACTGATGGAGAGTTTTTACCTGAAGGCTCCTAAACCATGGGAGAAGACGACTACAGGGCATTTCTCATTGGATTTGAATGGAGCATCCAGGTAGGCTGGGATCTTAAAGGACCCTGAAACAAAGAATTAAAACATGCTGGGGAATTCTTAATCATAGGGGACCTCAACTCTATTTTATTCACATAGTTGTGGCATTATAATATAGCTGGAGGTGAGAAATGTCACAACAATAACACAATTCTAAATAAACATATTCTGCTTATTTCTGGTTAAAGGTGTTTTTACCAAAGAGGTAGTTAAAAATCTTTTCACTGAGAGCCCTGTTGATCTTCATAAAGTCCGCCAGACCGTTAAAATACTCTCGGCACGGGACCCAGTCTGGTTTCTCTGCTTTCTCTGTCTCCTGACATGGATAGTAGAGGCGGAAGAAGCTGCCCTGTTGGAGCGAGAGGAGTCATGGTTAGAGAACTAAAAAGGGAGTGTTCAGATCCAGTCACGGGTGCTGGCTCACAGCTGTGAGTAAGTAGGTACGAGGTGAAACTGGTGTGAAGTGGAATCCTCCCTGTCGTGGTCTGGCCTGGACCTTTACCTGCAGCGTGTGGTCCATCATGAGGTCTGTGCAGCCCACCGGATGGGGGCCCTTGGCTGGGGGGATCCCCAGGTTGTTGCTGCAGGAGTTTCCCATGGCGGCGAAACGGAGCGCGTACCTCCTCTGGTCTGTGGAAACACGCAGCGTCATGAGTCCTGAGTCATGACTCGACAGAAACCACGTCTGATCAACCCGCTTCCTCAGATTCTGTGTTTAACACTTTGTTTTGGACTAAATTTCCTCTGAGGTGAAACTGATGTGAGAATTCATGACAGAAACCGTGTCTCAAACCTATTTTTCGGCTAGTGATAAACATATAAAGTGAGTTTCTTTTTGATTTTTTCCCTTTAAATCAACTGTGTTAAATTGCATCTTGTTGCTTCTGATGTTTTTTATGTAAATCACTTTGAATAACCTTGTTGAAATGTGCCATAAATACAAATAAAATGACTTCATAATGAGTAAAACCAGGAATGCTGTCATCTCAAATGATTCCATAACAAGTGAATGACCTTGAAAGTACATGTGTATTATCAGCAAGGTGTGGTTAAAGTATCAGTGAGTAAATGACTAGTGTATTAATAACTGATTCTACTACTTGTTTTAATGTTCATCAACATTGAGCGAATTCGAGATACTTAGAGTAGTAATAGTAAAAGTACTGCATTATACCTTTTGGCACAATTTCACTCAAATAACAATTTAACAAAATATAAGTTGATTGTGTAAACAGATAACAGATTATGTAAATACTGAAAATCTTCAACTGAAAATAAACTCAAGCTTGGAACCGAATATGAATAAAGTATATTAAGGCGTTACGTGGAAATACTCAAAGTACAAGTACCTGAGGTGAATGTACTCCGTTACTTGGTACCTTGGTACTGGGTGTTATTTGTGTTTTCTACGTTAATGAAGGAGAATTACTGACCTGAGTCATAAGGTCATTAATGCGTATTTAACAGCTGGATTTCCTGCGCTTTTCTGACGGATCAAGACTTCCTGGATCTGTCAAAACAAAGTGTGTGTGTGTGTGTGTGTGTGTGTCAATGTGTGTGTGTGTGTGTGTTAACCGTGTGTCTCTACCTGTCCGTGTCCACTCGTAAATCCTCTTCACTAACAACTGTACAAATCCTCCATTAGAAAACATGGACCTCGGTGTGGTCGCTGTCCGGGACCGTCAAACCGCGGCGTCTCCCCGGTCCGCTACCACACGACTCGGAACCCACCGGTACCGGGGCTACGGGCGGTCAACACGGGACGTCAGGGCCTCTGGCACCGGTTCGGCAGCATTCTAAAGCGGCTTCTGGAGTGGTGACGGTCCGGTAACGAACGGTGTGCTGCGTTCACGAGGCCGCGGAGACATCGGAAAAACGAACGCTCGCGCTCATGTTTGAGAAGGGGGGGGGGAACACTCGTGGAAAGTCGGAGAGAATTTTGGTGGCACGAGGGGCCCACTTTGACGTCACATAGGTGGACGGAAGTAGATGTTTTGTTATTGGTGATGAAACGTTTTATTAAATTTGTGGGCTTGGTGCAGATTTCAGGTTGGATTTAGGTGATGTTGGAATATATTTACCATACGCTGTTTTATATTTTTTTTATAATATCCAGAACTGTAAATTAATAAAATCAACACCATTACACGCTTTATTACGACTTGGAAAGTACATGAACGCACTGAAGTTGTAAGAATGCCTTCTTAACTTTCCGAGCAGCACCTGAACGCAGCATTAGTTAGAACCACAGTCAGTGCGTGTTTACAACAGCTTCCGGTAACTGTGTCGTCACAACGACACATTCTACACCAGAGAACTCCAAAGAAGTAAAGAGTGATTTATGCTATAAAACAGGATCAACTGTGATTTATATTCAGGTTAAGTTCTGGGTGGAGAAGTAATTGACAGTTTCGTAAGGAAATGTTATATTAATAAAATATGTACCTGATTGATAGAATGATAAAGTCCTCCTCAGTATGTTTGATTGAAATTATTCATAAATATATTTTCTGTATTAGAAAAATTAAAAGAACTATTATTTTTAATTATTTATTGGTTGACGGTTACTACTAAGAACAGCACAGTTACTGTGATTCAGACTGTGATGTTAGTTTAGTGTTAGTTTTACAGCAAAGTTTAAACATTAACCAGTTTTAACAATCATGAAAACTCGACTTTCACAAAGTACAGGAGTGAAAAAAGACTCATAAGTTTCATATATGATGTATTCACGTTTTAGCATATAAAATGCTCGTTGTTATAAATATATAAGTTGTAAGTAAAGAAGTTGTATTTTTTACTATAAGAAATACGCTACTTAATATTTTTAAATAAGACAATTTACAAGTAAAATATTATTTATATTCTTGATAGCAATGTTGAATTTATATTTTTTCAGTCAGTATATATGAGTTTAAAGGAAATTCAGCTGATTTAATGTTTAAATGTGAATTATGAAGTTTGTTCCTGATGGAAAATAAATTTATCGCGTGTTTCATCATTCATTTTGCAAAAAGCTTAACATTTATGGTAAGTTGGATTCTTTATTAACTAACATGTTCATATGATACTGTTTTGTCAGTTTAAATACAATTTAAAATTAAATAATATATATATTTTAGCTCTCAGTAGATGGCGCTAATGCGATGTTTTGGGCGCAAACACCAACGAATAAGAAAAGGAGGAAGAAGAAAAAGAAGAAGCTAGCGGAGACTGGGAGTTAGCAAAACTAGCTAGCTCATATCACTCCAATTATGAAATTGGTGAGTATAAAAAACTTTAGCACAATAAATGTTTAAATAAGAATCCTGCTGACCTGACTAAAAACGACGTTATTCTAACTAATAATATATTTATACACTAAAGTTACGCTTACGTAAACATGCTATGGTATTTATTCTGCAGCATCTCTTATGTTGTTGACACAGGCACGTGTTTGTTTGTTTGTTTGTTTGTTTGTCGTCCTCACGCGCGTGTTTCTGGTGTCCCCCCCAGTATTGTCTGTCTGGTCACCCCACGCTGCCTTGCAATGTCCTCAAGTTTAAATCCACCACCATCATGCTGGACTGTGGACTGGACACCACGTCTGTGCTCAGCTTCCTGCCGCTGCCGCTCGTGCACAGGTGAGTCGCTGCCATTCATTCATTCATTCATTCATTCATTCGTTTACTTACTTGTTTATTCATAATGTGGATTCAAATGTGTTCTTGTCCCCTCTTTTCAGTCCGAGGCTGTCAAAGCTGCCAGGTTGGGTTTCTAAGGATGGAACCATCAACTTGGAAAAGGTGTGAGCAGCAGGTGTAGTTTAACCTATGGGAAGATGTAGATTCTGAAGTCTCCTTAAAGGACAAGTTCACCATGATCAGTCATTAGATTTTTTTTAAAGAACATTAAAAGTCTTTCCCCCCATGTTTCCAGGAGCTGAAGGAGTGTGCAGGAAGAGTGTTTGTGGACTCTCAGCCAGAGTTCTGCCTCCCTGAGGTAAAAACACACACACACACACGCACCTGTACACACACCACAACCCTATTAAATAATAATAGGCTTGGGTCTTTAATTCAGGTTTGTGGGAAAACACAAACAAACTTGTTCAGAAGTCAGAGAATCTTCTATCAGTGAATCATGTTGAAAGTTGTGATGTCACTAACATCTAAGAATAAAGTGACTTCAGGCCAATTCCTGAACATTCTAGTGTGACTTTATACAACTTTAAACCTGGATTAAACTGCCCTTTCATTCCATAGTGAAAACTCTAAATTGAAATTATCTGGAGTTAAAGTAAAAAATTACTTGGGCCATTATTTTAATAGAGCAACAATATGATTTGTGCATGTTGATGCACATTGTCCCTTATGTGCAAATAAATTAAATATATACACTCAATATATTATGAACTAGGTTTATAAATACTTTAACAATGACTTATTCATAATATAAATCAGACTAAATGTTCTGCCTGAAAGAATACTACTACTGCTAATAATAATAATAATAATAATGGAAACTTGCTCTATTTTAATCTTTCCATATACACGTTGTCTACAGAGAGAACTGCTGGATCTGTCGACCATTGACGTCATCCTGATCTCCAACTACCACTGTATGATGGCGCTGCCGTACATCACCGAACACACCGGCTTCACCGGCACCGTGTACGCCACAGAGCCCACACTGCAGATCGGCAGGTAGGGGAGGAAAAATGATCATCATATCAACACCTACTGCAAAGGAGTGTGTCTCCTGATTGAAGCCCCGCCCACTTATGACACGCCCCAGTACCCTGCAGAAAGGCCCTTCTCTATAAGATGACTGCATGTATCACCAGCTTCAACACAGCAACATTCAACGCTCAGTCGTATTGGCTTTTAATTGATGGATTAAGTTGTCACCAGAGCCAGGGGCAAAACTTTCTAATGTGAGTTTAATTGTGTTTTTTGTTTTGCGTTTGTGTTTCCTCAGACTGCTGATGGAAGAGCTAGTGAAATTCATGGAGAGAGTTCCCAAAGCTCAGTCTGCCACCTGCTGGAAGAACAAAGAAGTGCAGAGGTCTGTAAACGTTTTCAGGAAGAAAGAAGAGTCAAAGATAAATAATAAGTGCATGCAAGTTAAAAAAAAAACACATTTATATGTTAAAATAATCAAATTATTGTTGTCTAAGGATGCTTC
Organism: Eupleurogrammus muticus; assembly: GCA_036785175.1. NCBI lineage: Eukaryota > Metazoa > Chordata > Actinopteri > Scombriformes > Trichiuridae > Eupleurogrammus > Eupleurogrammus muticus. The sequence continues at coordinate 49,655,195 of JAYKQN010000001.1, read as the reverse complement.
CTGCCCCGCTGAAGGACGCCGTGGACGTGTGGACGTGGAAGCGATGCTACAGTATGCAGGAAGTCAACTCTGCCCTCAGCAAAGTGCAGCTTGTGGGTTATTCACAGAAAGTGGTACGTTTTTTTGTCTTAGAAGTGACTGTTAAAAGGGACAAAAGCAATAAAAGAAAATAGCTAAATCTCCCTCAGGCTGTGATTTAATATGGTATTTGACCTCTTTCTCCTGAATATTAATGTGGTCTTTGTGATATTTTAAACTTTTTCTTCCTTTGTGCAGGAGTTGTTTGGGGCGGTGCAGGTCTCCCCTCTGAGCTCTGGTTACTCGTTGGGCAGCTCCAACTGGATCATCCAGTCGCACCATGAGAAGGTTTCCTACGTGTCGGGGTCCTCACTCCTCACCACACACCCACAGGTAACACACACACACACACACACACACACACACACACACACACGCACACACATCTACACACACCCACAGGTAACACACACACACACACACACACACACACATCTACACACACACGCACACACACATCTACACACACACGCACACATCTACATAAACCCACAGGTCACGCACACGCACACACACACACACACACACACGCACACATCCAGAGTGATGTTATGTATTGTGTAGACAACCGATGCTTTGTAGTTGCACTTATTTAACTTAACTGGACTCATGTTGTCTTTTATTAGAATGTTTTAAATATTGTATGAACCAACCACATTAAAACTGTCAAATTCTAAAGTGCATATTTTTTTGTCCAATTTAATTTCTTTCTCTATTTCCAAAAAAAAAAAAACTTCTGCAAAATGATATCACACATGTGATCAATCACCTTTAGAAAATAAACCAAACACAAAACTCTGCTGCTGAATGAATTAATGTTGGTTTTGTCAGATTAAGTCATTACTATAAAAACATATTTTTTATTGGAATGACTGTAATTTTCATGAAACATGTTCAAATCATGAATTCTGTTTGAACACAGAAAACTATGGAAATAAATAATAAATATGGTTGTATAGAGGTGATCTAGTTACTAGATTATATGTTAGTTAAAGTCAGGAACAAGTCAGCTGTCGATTATAACATGATTATTGTTATAATGCCTAATATAATCCTAACTTTTTTTCAGAGAAAATATTTATTTTTTATTTATATTTAGCCTCAGAAATGATTCTACTTCTGCTGCAAAGATGTTTCCTCCACTCATAAAGCTTCTTCTGACACGTTTACTGATGAATTTCTCGCTTCTCTGTCTCTTGCAGCCGATGGACCAAAGTTCCCTGAAGAACAGCGACATTCTGATTCTGACAGGACTCACACAGATGCCCACCGCCAACCCAGACGGCATGCTGGGAGAATTCTGCAGCAACCTGGGTGGGTTGAGGAGTTTCAGTCAATTACGAGGACGCAGACAAATATAAAGAAATAAAGTTTATTTCAAATGTTAACAAAAAGTCATCAAAACTGGATGTTGGAGATGAGTTATGTTCGATAGGGCAACAACATGTAAAACGCTGCTGGACTGAAGCTTTTCAACGTGATTTTTCTGTAAATCCCGGTGCAGCCATGACGATCCGTGCAGGGGGAAACGTGCTGGTGCCGTGCTACTCGTCAGGCGTGATCTACGACCTCCTGGAGTGTCTGTACCAGTTCATTGAGAGCGCCAACCTGGGCACCACGCCGTTCTACTTCATCTCACCCGTCGCCAACAGCTCGCTGGAGTTCTCCCAGATCTTTGCTGAATGGTGAGGAGTTTAACCACCATTATATACTAAATAATGTTTGCGATAAGGAGAGAATATTATCACTATCTGTCAATATCAGACAGTGATGGGCGACAAACTCAACATTAATACAAACAGAATTCATCATCCAATCACATGTGGTGATTCGGGTCATGTGATCTAATCACAAGATGTTAAATAAACAACATAACTGACTCAATCACAGCTTGTGGTTGAGGTCACATGATCACACTGAAGAGACAAAGGGGTTGAAGTTAGGGAAGAAGATTTGAATAAGATTAACAGGAAATGCACAGATAAGGAAAAAGCAAAGGTCACCGTCAAGAACTGCGTTAAATTTCACTTCTTGTTTTCCTTTGGTTGTTTCAACTATTTATTTGCAATTGTTTTGAAAATATTTGCTGTATTTGAAATTTCTGCTAATATGCTGCAGCAAACAAACATACTGTCATTTGCCCAAAAAGAAAACCCTGCTGGTTTGAAACTGGTTAAAACCTTCATGACCAATCAGGGATTTTCTGGTGAGTTCATGTTGTTCTGACTGATTTCAGGCTTTGTCACAACAAGCAGTCGAAGGTTTATCTTCCAGAGCCTCCGTTTCCCCACGCAGAGGTAGGAGAAACACTACACCATGAAAACACAGAATCATGTTGACATATCACTAACATTAGAGAATAAAGTGACTTTATTCCTGAACATTCTAGTGATTTTATTCCACTTTAACCTGGATTAAACTGTCCTTTCATTCCATAGTGACTCCTAAAGTTGAATTAAACTTTTTCATCAATTTTCCAGGTTCTTCTTTCCTGTTTTTTATTGAACGTAACTCATCAACATCCAGTTTTGACTTTTAGAAACCTGAGATGTGGAGAATTTACAATGAAGTGATGACACATGTTTAATGATGGAGATCCTGGAACTTCCTTTATTTCTGCAGATTTGGTGCAGATTTATTGAATTTACTGATATGCACAGCACTTTATAGTAAACTATTATTATAACTTGATAAATTTAGTCTAAATTCCTATAAAAGATTATAGCCTAAATCCTTCATCACTCACCAGTAGAAACTGATTCTAGAATCATGTTTATTGAATCATGATTATTGAAGTAGCTGCATCATGAAAGATGATAAATTATCATTTTATCCTAAATAATAAAGAAACTTTGACTTGTGCAAAAAATAAAATGTCCATTGTCCTATAGAACATGAGTCTGATCCTTTAAAACTCAGGATTTAAGTGATTTTACCAGACGTGGAAGCATCATTAGAAGATGATTTAGGACAAAAATTCACTTGAACAGCTGGAAACATCTGACTAACGTTGCCTTAAATTTTAATGTTTAATGGATGAATGTGAATGTTTCAGCTGATCCAAACCAACAAGCTGAAACACTACCCCAGCATCCACGGGGACTTCAGCAGCGAGTTCCGCCAGCCGTGCGTGGTGTTCACCGGACACCCGTCCCTCAGGTTCGGGGACGTGGTTCACTTCATGGAGCTGTGGGGGAAATCCAGCCTCAACACCATCATCTTCACTGGTGAGAGGAGCTTCCTGCTGGACTTTCAAAATAAAGTTATTTCACATGAGCTGCACATACAAAGTAAAGAATTGTGTTTGTCACATTCCTGGCTGCAGAAAACCAATAGTAAAGTACAACAGACAAATAAATATAGATAAAACGTTAACTAGTATGTGAGGGACATGGATCATTTGGAAATAATACATTTTAAAGTACTGATATTTTGATATCTGGGTCCTATAGCTTGTGCATTAGTGCATTATGTCTCTGCCTGTAGATCTGTGTAATATGTATAAAAGCTGTTAATAAGACTCTAGTCTAACCTCTGCCCCCCCCCCTGCAGAGCCAGACTTCTCGTACCTGGACGCCCTGGCCCCCTACCAGCCGCTGGCCATGAAGTGTGTTTACTGCCCCATCGACACCAGACTCAACTTCCACCAGGTGTCCAAGCTGCTGAAGGAGGTCCAGGTCCGTTCAACAACATCACACATGCTGCAACTGCTTTCATATTCTAGCTGGATTAAATATGTGTAATGTATCGCTGTTTTTGTTTATTTAACATTAAATATTAGTAAAGAGACTTCAATAATTTAGAATTAGAATCAAAGCTTACGCTTTGGGTGTCCCCAGCCGCTCCACGTGGTCTGTCCGGAGCAGTACACCCAGCCCCCCCTGACCCAGTCCCACCGCTCAGACCTGATGCTGGAGCTGCAGCCGCCCCCCATGCCCTACAGACGCTGCTCCGTGCTCAGCCTGCCCTTCAGACGCCGCTACGAGAGGGTCTACATCCTGCCAGAGGTGAGAGGTCGCAGACCAAACTTATACGTTCATGATCTTTACTGTTAGGTGTGAAAAGGGGGATTTTATTTTGAAGGGCACTTTGGGATATTTTCAACAGATACAAAATTGTAAATTCCATTTACTCACTGATCTTCAATCAGTATTTTCAGCAGCAGGTGAAGTTTCCTCCTGCATTTTAAAACTTCACATTTTTGTGAAAAACAGGAACTGGAATGTTTCTTGTCTCAATGGAGCCAGACTGGGTCTTTATTGGGCCTGTTTAGGGTCCCCGGGCCAGATGTTTGGACCCCCCCATGAGACTTATGACACAGACTGACGTGTTTCTTTCCTCATTGTTCACCGTTGTGTTTCCTGTTTCCAGCTGGCCAACTCTCTGGTTCCGTCGGAGATCAAGCCGGGCGTCTCCGTGGCGACCGTTTCCGCCGTGCTGCACTCCAAGGACAACAAGCACACGCTGCAGGTGTGTTACAGGTGTGTGTGAGGTGTGTGTGTTTGACCCCGCTGGGTTTTAACCTCCTCCCTCGTGTCCGTCAGTCGGTGCCTAAACCTCCCCCGGCGCCCCCCAGCAAGAAGAGGAAGCGCGTGATGGAGGAGCCCCCCGTGGTCCTCGCCCCCAAACCGCTGCTGAGTGGAGCCGTGCCCCTGGAGGCGTTCCTGGCCACGCTGCAGAAGGTCTGAAAACCCTTTACATCATCAGCCTGGTCCTGATCATTAGATGGTTGTCATGCATTCACTCATACCCCCCCTCCCCAACCCCCCCCAGCACGGCATCACGGAGGTGAAGGTGGAGGAGACGGCAGACGGACACATCCTCCACCTGCAGGCCGAGGACACGCTGATCCAGCTGGAGGAGGACGGGACTCACATCGTGTGCGACAACAACGAGCCGCTCAGGACCACGTTGAGAGACCTGGTGCTGAGGTTCCTGCAGAAACTCTGAGGGGGGGCAGCGGGGGGGGGGATCATTACCAGGTGCTGCTGTTAATGAGGACGTAGTTAATGCTGCAGCATCCTACAGCAGCTTCGCTGTCAAGATGTTATATTTTGTAAAATAGTCTTTTGTATTAAAGGTGAAAACATGTTTGTTTTTAACCATCACGCCACTGACTCTTTCACTCGTGCAGAAATCTTGTCAAAACTACATGAAGATGCAGCAATCAAACGAGGAAATAAGAAACGGAGGTAAACGACTCAACCGTACAGGTTCCTCTTTCCTCATTAAGGAGTGAAACTAAAATCTGCTTTTCCTGTTTCAAGTTTCCCTCCAGACAACATTCAGTTAGTGATGCATCATGAGGTTTATCATGAATATTCACCAAGGAGGAGCACGTTTTAGGGACTGAAATACAGGCTGCTGTATCACATCATTACGTCCAATTAAAGAGAGAAGTCTCAGCTACGAGACAAAATTAAGTATTTTAATCTCAGGTACATAAAAAATGTCAAATGGCACAAAATATAAAGATTCACCTGGTTATAAACAGTGTTAAACATCTGAAATTACACTTCAATTTATATGAATCTATCTTGGCATAACTACTGATCATACACTGAAGTGATGTCTGGATTATTTGGGCTAATAACTAAATGTCTGACACCAGATTTATGTACAAAGCCCTAATGGATGTTGAGGTTTTCTCTATTTATTATGGGATGTCATTTTAAGCAGGAAATTATGGGTTAAATCTTTTCACTTTCATAATTTGAAAAGTACAGCACAGAATTACCCAATAACCAAAGTAATAATTAGCTTAGTTGTAGTTTCTAATGGGTTAAAAAGCAACTCAGTGCTGCTTTGACCTCATTCCCAAAATCACACACAAACACTAAAACACAGCCCAGTTTGACTTTTTGTGTCAAAATATTTAATCGGTGGAGTTAGTATGCAGTTAAAATACATCTCATTATGCTTTGAATGTACAATATCTTACAGTGAACTAGTGACCATCGCTCTAACATCTGGTTTGATTATTGTCAGGGATTCATGGAACAGAAAAATCACTTCCATTCTTTAAATAACACCTGCTCCTGTGTGTGTGTGGGCTGTAGGATTGTTGCGTTTCAGCGGTTTCATACCAAAAAACAAAAAACAAAATAAGAGGGTGCAGGCTTTGGAATTCAGTTTCATGGCAGGAAGAACAAGAAGTGAACAGCTGCTGTTTCTGCTGCTGTGAATTTAAACCCATTTCATTCAATAACTCGTGTTTTTTTGGTGATAGAACTGTCCCGTTTGTTCTTCCTCAGTGAAACTGAAAGTTTTCTGGAAAACGTCTTTCACAGGAATCAGGACGGTGACACGGGTCAAATCTGGATTAAAGCTTCACTCCTGTTTTTAAACGTAGAATGTTGTCAATCAGTAATTATTTCTTCTCCATCCCTCTATTCCATAGCTCTGTCATCACTAAGGCTGAATATCACTAAAAACAGCAATATAAAACATACTGTTAAGTTGTAAAAATCTTTTACTTTGAAGGACAGAAAAAAAAATCACTTTTTGTTTTCACATGGACTCATCAAGATATTCTGAAACCTCCACGAGCACGATTGTTGCAGCAGTGCATTCTGGGCCAAAAAAAGAGACGGATATGTGAGAAATTTGCATGGCGTTGCCACGGCGATGCTATGAAATAGAGGGATGGAGGAGACAGGACAGCTGTGGAACATCTGTTGAAGCGTCAGTGCAAACATCGAGGGCTGGAAGTGACAGCGGCTCCAGCTGCTTCTACTGCAGCTACAGGGTCTGGGGGGTCAGGGGGGACGGGGTCTGAGGGGTCAGGGGTCGGGGTCTGGGGGGTCAGGACCCCCCTCCTCTACTGGGGCTTCTTGTCCGCGTCCAGCAGGGCCGACTGGATGCCCAGCTTCTTCAGCTCGTCCACCAGGTCCCCGTTCTGGTGCATCTGCAGCAGGATGTCGCAGCCCCCCACGAACTCCCCGTTGAAGTAGACCTGGGGGATCGTGGGCCAGTTGGAGAACTCCTTGACCCCTGGGGAGGAAAATCCGCTTTTACCAACACAAGTCTTTCAATTTAAACCTCCATTCTTTTCCTTCTCTTTTTCTCCAGTGTAAAGAAAAGACAAAATTTTAATGAAGTAATGTCTTTATTAACAAGATAAATTAGTGATTATGAAAGTAGTCTAAGCCTCATCGTAGTGGTTCAAGTAAAAAAAATAAAAATGTGTCCACTAGACTCATTATTGTGCAATTTTATAAATTACAATAAAAATAGACACAAATATAAATGTTTAAAATTAATTGAAATTACCAATTAAGTAATGTTTGTGTGTATATATATTTCCAAAATTAGTATGGAACTTTAAATTAAAATACATTGCGATATTAGTGCTGTTTTTGCTTTTCTTTTATTAATTTATAAACTGTTTGCACGGTTCATAAAAAGTGCTTCAGAAATAAAGTGTATTGTTATAATAGACATGAGATGTTAACCAACGCTGTGCTTTGAGTTCTAACAACACTTCTGTGTCTTTTCCTTAAACCCAGTTAAATCCAGAGCTGATAAAACCTCCTTTAAACCGTTTCCTAGTTTCCTGAAGGACTTTTGCTGCCGTTCAGGCCTGAAAACAAAGCGACAAACAGGTTCTGTGCAGCAGGCACCACGCCCTGTGGAGCTGCTGCTCCGCTCTGATAAAAACTAAACTACACAACTTTAGTCCAGTTTTCGCCTCTTCAGTCGAGCTCACAGCAGAATCGTAGATTTGTTCTGAGTCGTCATCGTGGAAAACTCCTGTAGATTCACTGGTTTGTCTTTAACAATCACACGCTGAAGGCTTCATCTCTGGGTACCACTTTCCTCTAAAAAGGGTGAATTTAATAATCCTGCCTATTTAAGCCAGTTTAATCTGTTAAATGACATTCTAGTCCTGAGGTTTAAACTAATCACCTTCGTCTTTCACAGAATAAGCCGCGGTGCATTTCAATTTAAAGCTAATATTTTCTGGTTAGAGATCATTACCGTGTGTGAAACAATAAAATAACAGTTTTTGTTCTGATGAAAACAGTCAAGTTGTTAAAGTTTATGTCTGGTTTAAAGGACTTTTTTTATTTTCCTGTTTGTGAGAAGGATTCCCTCAAAAAAGTCGATCATTTCACAGAGTCCGTCACATTTATTATTTAATTATTTATTTGATATCATCACTCTATTAAAATAGTAATAAAAAAATGGCCATTATTTTTTGCATGACTGTGGACATACATAGAGCGTTGTTGTGATGTCACTAACATCAAAGAATAAATTCCTGAACATTCTAGTGACTTTATTCCACTTTAACCTGGATTAAACTGTCCTTTCATTCATATTGAAAACTCTAAAGTTAAATTAAACTTTTTCATCTGTTTTTTATTGAACGTAACTCATCAACATCCAGTTTTGACTTTTAGAAACCTGAGATGTGGAGAATTTACAATGAAGTGATGACACATGTTTAATGATGGAGATCCTGGAACTTTATTTATTTCTGCAGATTTATTGAATTTATTGATATGCACAGCACTTTATACTGAATAGTTATAGTAGTAGTGTAGTGTAGTAGTGGTAAGTAGCTGCTTTTATAGTGGAATAACGCATTTACTTTTTGGGAGAAGTAACTATATCTAAGTAATCATGTTTAGAGCTTCTTCTTGATTCTTGAAGCAGCCGCCATCATTAAAGCTATTAAATTATCATTTTATACAGATTTTGGCAATAAAATAACATTTTAATGAGGCAAAAACTAAAATATCCTCAGTAAAATGTTAATTGTCCTATAGGACATAAAGAGTCTGATCCTTTATTAAATCAGGATTAAGGTGATTATAGCATCATCAAGAGATGGTTTAGGAAAAGAACTCACTTTTATGTCAAAGAATAACTTGGGCTTTTATTTTGATAGGGCGACAAAAATACTACTTTCATATTCCAGTTTTCTTTTTTACCTCTTTGAGGAGGTGATTTTACGACACAATTTAGGCCCAAAACCTGGTCAGAAAGCAAACACTATTTGATCGTGAATGTCCCAGAACCTCCTGACAGCCTGGAGGAACCTGGACCGGGACCCGGACCCCCACCCTGACCCTGACCCTGACCTTGTCTGAGTTCCTGGTCGTCCAGCACGTTGTAGGCGGCGTACCCGTCCACGCCGTGCATGCGGAGGATCTGCACCACCGCGTTGCTGAAGCCGCACATGGGCTGCGCCGGCGTCCCCTTCATGAACACCACCACCTTGTCCTTCTTCACCATCGCGCCGAAGTCCTTCTGCGCCGCCGCGGCGCACAGCGGCCGCGCCGCGGCCCACCGCACGCGGCCGGCCGGGTAGGACGCGGCGGCGGCCGCCCGCAGACACCGCACCGCGGAGGTGAATAAAGTGTTCATGATGGGGGGTAGGTGGGGGGTCAACACCTGGAGCGCGAGGCGAAGAAACGACACAGAAACGGATTAAAAACAAACGCTGAAAAACGAAGCTCCGTGTGGCCGGTGTCGGTATATAACTGGGCAGCGGCAGGCAGGGGGCGGGGCATGAGCGCTGATTGGACAGCTACCCCCAAACAAACTGGAACTCGATTGGCGGTTGGTGCGGCCGCACGTCATTCACACCAATTGCGTCATAGATAACTATAGAGCACACGCTGACTCATCCGACGCTGCTGACCAAGGAGCCGGCAGCCCCGCGCGGCGGCCATCTTGTGTCGGGCCGCTCGCTCCTTTCCAGCATTAAAGCCTATGGTGGACAAACAGTTAAAATAACAAGAATGTACTAAATTTACAGCCAATTTTCAAATTTTGGGGTTGTTATAAGGGCCAATGACAAATAGCGGTTGGCAAGAAGATAAAGTCAAAAACATGTTAAAAAAATAATTCAAAGAATTCACCAGGTACATCATAATGTACATTTTTTTCTTCCTGTTGGTTTCTTCTCATTTATTCTATTGACTGATGATCCTTTGAATTTTGTGTGGTATTTTGACACAAAATATAAAAGGGTGTAATAAATTTTAAATATTAACCCACCTAGAATATTAAACTAGTTCATAGCATGTGTTTTTTTTCCTGGTGCCAAGTTCTTTTTTGACATTGTCCCATAAAGGTCATTATTGTTATGACACTTAGATACTTAAGTGTCATAACACACTTAAGTATCTAAGTGTTATGATTACAATTCTGATAATTGTAACCATAACCTTTTATATACATGTGACATGACGTAGATAGACAGATTAAAGTAATACCTATGCACACACAAAGTGTTTTACAGATGATCACATTATAAGAACCTTAACTTAGGCATAAGCAGAAATATCATGGAAGGAAACGCTTTATTACAATCTCCCTGTATCATAGCTACGTTAATAACACGCATAACAAACGAAACCGTTTTAAATTGGTCAAAACTTTAGCGAGTTGTGAATATTTTTGTTTTGTCTCTCAGTTTATGGCCCGTCACAGTATGGCCGCCGCTGAGAGACGTCGGAGTGTAGCCTTGTATACGCCCTATTGGGGGCGGGGCCACACGTCAGTTACACAAGTGGAAAAAAGTTACACAAGGCAACTAATACAAAAGCGACGGTTGATAGTAAAATAATACAATAATAGAATCACGGCTGTTGTAACAAATTAAACTATTTTGTTATTTATTTTGAAACGACAAAATTCAATATATTTTAATCTAAGATAATTACTTCCAGGTTACAACAGCGCACATAAACTTCCGGCTTGACCTCGATCGAAGCGGAAGAAGATTCCGTCGGTTTGAAAAAGATGGCGGCGCTCGCCACACAGAAGAGCGGCAACAAAGCGCCGAAATCCGGCGGCAAGAGCTCCCAGCAGCCGCTGATCATCGCCAAGACGCCGGCGGAGGAGCAGCGCCTGAAGCTGGAGCGGCTGATGCGGAACCCGGACAAGCTGGCGCCCATCCCGGACCGCCAGCGGGAGTGGATGCCGCGCGCTCCGCCGGAGTTCGTCCGCGACGTAATGGGCTCCAGCGCCGGGGCGGGCAGCGGCGAGTTCCACGTTTACCGGCACCTGCGGCGCCGCGAGTACCAGCGGCAGGACTTCCTGGACCGGACGTCGGAGATGCGGGACAAGGAGCAGCGCTACCTGGACAAGGTGGAGCAGAACAAGGCGGAGGCCGAGGAGAGAACCGCGAAGCGCCGCAAGAAGCGGGACAAGCTGAAGCAGAAGAAGCTAATGCTAAAGAAAGCTAAGCTAGCGGCTAAAAACACGGAGGAGGGGGAGGAGGAGGACCGGAAGTCCTCCAACAGCGAGGAAGAGGAGGAGGAGGAGGAGGAGGAAGAGGATGTTCCGAGCTTCATCATGGGCCATAAATGACTTTTATCGACTAAAAAACTGTTGGAAATACAATCTCGACACTTGGAACTACTTTTTCCCAGTTGATCGATTTTTTTCACCTTTTTTTTTTCTTTCTGACTGAGGAGAAGACATTTAAACATTTAAAATCCACATTTAGTGTCATGTTGGCTGATAACTGCTCAGATAACCACATATTTGTACATTTACACATAAATATACCATACCTGGTGGTGAGTTAATGGGTAATTTTTTAAATTGTTCACCTGTATTTTTTTCTCCTTGAAGATACAGTGCTATATATATATATATATATATATATATATATATATATATATATATATATACCCACGCAACATGCAGGAGACACTATGGTAGCATAACAAAACTGCTCTTAAGGTAATAAACGGAGCTTTTTTACTGGAAACATAGTTGTGAATCTTCTATTTTACCAGGTCTATTGAACATGGATCAGATGTTGAACTCTAGGCTGTTTCTGCTGCGATTTATCAAGAGACAAAAAACGGTAAAAAGTTTAAGGTTAACGCCACGTCTGCTTTTTAGGTGCGTTCAGGAACAACTTGTTAACTCTGAAAATTATTCTCCATTGGCCATGATGGTTAAATGCTTAAAATAGTAAAAATTAAATTTTTAGTTTTTTTTTTTTTTAATATTCAGCATAGTGATGCAAAACCAAAGATTCTATCTTTGGGGGAAAAAAATCCATGACATTACCTGTGATTATCAGCTTATTCTTGAAGAGACTTTTCCCCTTTTTTAGCAGCATTTTTAATCAGATAAAGGTTCCTACATGTACATATTTTTAAGTTCTATTAAAAATGTGGAGGTGTTTCCTGAATTTAAGGATCTGTGATGGGGGGGGGGGCTTGAACCAGTGTTTTAAAATATCTTATGGAAAAACTAAATCTCCTTAGGTTAAGAGGATGTTAGGATGTTTGCTTTAAAAACAGATTTAGTTTTAAGGATTTTCTGCACCAAACAACTCTTTAATCAACAACATCCATCCATCCATCCATTTTCTATCCCGCTTATTCCTTTTCAGGGTCGCAGGGGTCTGCTGGAGCCTATCCCAGCGCATTTTATGGCGAGAGGCAGGGATACACCCCAGATGGTCGCCAGCCAATCGTGGGGCTAATCAACAACATACAACATACAATTGTTCAAAATCTCCAATTTTATGTAAAGGTTTTTTAATAAAATTAGAAAATCCACAGTGCTTCAGTTCAGGTGTTTTTGATTTGTTTAGTTGTCGCGTTACTTTTCTGTGTGAACCTGAGTTGTCGTCTTAACTTTTTTTTCTTCATCTTTGTTTCGTCTGTGCTCCGTTTGTTGTCTCCTTCTGTTTCCATCTTTCTTCCCATCATCCCCGGCGTTGCGGCCTTGCGACGCTGCTCCCGTGCAGGCTCGTTGCTCGGGGGCTCAGCAAAGCGGCAGAAATCAAACCAACCAGGAATAAAAGGCGTGACTCCCGGAGGCTCCGGAGCTCCACGTGCGATGTTCCCGGGACAGACGTTTTCCTGCTTCTTCCACGGCGGCGGCGACTCGGTCCGTAGACGTCGCCGTTCTGAAAGCAGGTAGAGAAAAAAGAAAAAGAACGGCAGCCAGATATTGTTTGAGAGGGTTTGAGTGTTTCCTGTCAAACACTGTCGCTGCCGACAGTAAAATCTGCCTGTTTCACCTCAGACTGAAAAAACTCCTCAGAATCTACAACCTGGAGTTTCCACAGTGAGTTGAGGTTTTTCCCCATATGTAAATCAACTTTCATTCCCTTAAGTTTCCTCAATAAATCACATTCTTTTGGTCTGTTATGTTTCCCCTTATTCATTCATCACTATAAAATAAAATCTGACACTTGGTGGAAACAAACTATTCTTTAAGGTCTTAAAGTTGTGAACTGAAGACCTGATTTGTGATGAGCTTCATGTCCAGGCCTCTTATTTTCAGGTTTCCTGCTATAAATGGTCATAAATCTGGAATATCTGTACAAACACAAAAGTTATTGGACTAAAACCTAGAATCAGAATAAATCTACAACATGTGAGACTACATAAGAGTCAGAATCAGTTTATGTTGTTAGAGCAAAAATGATATTTTACTCCAGATAAAAAAGACCTTATTTTAAGTTTATAGACCAAACTGACCTAAATGGAGGAAAAAGGCTAAATTATATGCGAATGATTAGATATGAAGATAATAATTTTAGAATATGTAATTCACATGTAAACATACTGAAAGACCCTCAGCCAAACGGCTTAAATCCATATTCATGCTAAACTTAAGAGTTTTTGTGAAAAGGAAAAAAAATCTCAACATGTTAAAAACATTTTGCAAAAAAAACAAAACAAGGGGAGACAGAACTTTAGACTTTTTTTTTTTAGTGACTGAGATTCAACACTGAAGTCCTGGACTTGATCAGATGGTTCTGGTTCTGGTTCTGGTCCTGGTGATCTTCATGTGGTCGTGGTGCGTTCAGGTTCCCCCAATCATTCACCTTCACATCTGAGAACAAACACCAGACTCCGTAAATACGAGGTTCCTCTTCATGGATTAGATTAAATAAAATTAGATTAGGATACATTTATAGAGTAAATTAGATCAAGTTAAATTACATTAATTAGTTTAGATATATTTAATTAGGATATAGCTATATGGATTAGATAGGATAGATATTTAGAAATTTGGATTAGATTAAATTAAATACATTAGATTACGATAGCTATATTGATTAGATCAGATAAAAGTATATTATGATATATCGATTAAAATATATTTGATAAAATTAAATTAGAAATAGATTAGAATAGGTGTATGTATTAGAATAAATTAGATTAGGACAGTTATATGATTTAGCTTAAAGTAGATTTGATTAGATTAGCGTCCATATACTGGGGATTAGATCCATACTAATCTATAGTATGAAATAATGTGGCTGGTTCCACCTGTCTCCTGTAGAACAGGACGTATGCTGAGTTTTTCCGCTGCCAACACACTTGTTCTCCGCTGGTTTCTGACACGTCGCCGTCGTCGAACGTCGCCCAGAGGTCACGGAGGTCGTCAGGGAGGAGGCTGTCACACACGTAGTGTCCTAACGGGGGGTCAAGCTTCAGAGATTAAATTAATAAAAAGAATAAAGACCAAGAGGAAAGACACGAAGAAGGTTTTCAGACCGGCGTCCACGGAATGTCCCACACTGATGTGACTGATGATGCTGATGAGGCTGTAGCATCCGCCCCCCTGGAAAGGAGTTATCACGTTAATTAAAGCCAATTAACACACAGAACACGTTTAATTAAAAATAAATGAACATGCAAACTCCTGGATTTAATAAACTAAAATGTCCATTGTCCTATAGGACATGAAGAGTCTGCTCCTCTAACTCAGTATTAAGGTGATTTTACCAGACGTGGAGCAGCATTAGAGATGATTTAAACTCGCGTTTGAGTCAGAAAGCGACTCAGGCCTTTAGTTTAATAGGGTGGCCATGTTATACTTCTATTTATTTCTTTAATTCCTACCTCTTTGGAGGACACCAACAGGTCCCTGGACAGGTCGACAGGATCCTGAACCTTCATCATGTTGAAGGAGGACGTGAAGCAGAAACGCTTCAGGTGTAAGATGAGAACTCTGGAGAGAGCGAAGAGATGCTCAGAAAGATATTCTATAACATTAATGAATGGACCAATAATATCACACATTTCCGTTCCAGAATCAGGGCCAGTGTGTGAAGGTATTTGTGATGTCACTAACCTGGGCAGGTACAGCATCACTGACCTCTGGTCCGACTCGTTTCCTCTGCAGCAGCAGTTGTAGTTCAGGTGTGTCGCCTGCAGACCAGGTGTGTGTCAGCGTCACTTCATCAGGTGTGTGTGAGTGTGTGTGTGTGTGTGTGCTTCTACCATCATGTACTTCTCCAGCATCTCCTCCACGGATCCTCCTGGAACCAGGTCCAGATGCAGGCTGGTGAAATCCTCCTCTGATTTGGACTGAACGCCACACCTGCACAAAACAATAAAACATGAAAAAAGGTGTTAAGATACAGATCAGATTATTTATCTTACTGTTTAATAATTTAAATAGAATAGAAATAAGAACAAGCTACAACATGGCTTCAGTCAAAGTCATTAAAATAAAACAAATGCACTATGAAGGAATGATAATTTGCTGACATTTTTTTCAGGTAGTTCTAATTCAATGTTTTTTAATGACACAGCATCGTTAAATGTATTATTCATGATCTCTGCTGTGGAATCTGTTATTTACTGTATTAAACAGTAATGTTACTGTAAACATTTTTACAGCAGATTGATGTATTTTTCTTTTACAATTAATCACAATAATCAATGAGTTATTACATTATAATACAATTAGTCACCTAATATTGTAAATAGAATTAGTTTAACACTATTTAATTGTTTTTTAATTTATGGAAAGACGCAACTCTGTAACTTTCTGGATAATTTCTGCCATCTACTGTAGTTTTTAGGGTTTTACAGTGTTAAAGTGGGCTAATAATCTGATATATTTATCTGGTAAAACGAGCTCTCCATCTCATAGTCAATAATAATGATTCATTTATCAGTAATTATAGCTAATTATGGATAAAGCCCTTCCCAGACCTCCTGCAGGTCCTGGTGTTCTCCAGCCTGAACACCAGGTGTGCTGCGACAGGACAGGTGTAGCTCCGCCCCTGGGGGGCGGCGGCCTGCTGCAGCCGGGGGGTCAGATCCCTCATCTGGTCCAGGATTGACGTCAGGAACTCGTGGGCGTCCTGAAAAAAGGAGTCTATATGAGCAAATGAGGTAATATAGAAGTAGAACTTAACAGACCGGGTGTGTATTTTTTATTGGAACAGGAGAGGAAAAAATATGGTAATTTACTCATATTCTTTTAATAAACCAGTATGATCACCATGGGAAATACTGGATTTTAGTGGACTAAAACCTTCTGACTTATCCAGCCAACACCGACTCACTTTCTGCTCACAACCCCTGAACTCTGGAGCCTGGACAGAAACCGCCTCCTTGAAGGCGTGGAGGAGAAGTCGTTTCCTGTCGACGTCGTCTGATACGTGAGCGTCTCTGACGTCCATGAACGTCCTGCTCAGCGAAAAAAAATCATGTTTATCCAGATGAGAAGGTGTTTGTGTGTGTGTGTGTGTGTGTGTGTGTGTGTGTGTGTGTACCTCATTACTTGGGCCTCAGGGACTGAACTCCAGACCAGGTCCTGGCGGCCGACGTCATCAACAAACTGGTCCAGCGTGAGGAGAGCCTGCAGGACGGCGTTCATGTAGCAGCTGTTCCTGATGTTTGGAAACCTGTAACAACCAGAAAACACAAGTTAGAGTTGTTCCAGATGTTCTAAACATCTATGACCATTTTGGGCGACATACTATAGTATGACCTTTTTTGGGCGACATACTATAGTATGACCTTTTTTGAGCGACATACTATAGTATGACCTTTTTTGAGCGACATACTATAGTATGACCTTTTTTGAGCGACATACTATAGTATGACCTTTTTTGGGCGACATACTATAGTATGACCTTTTTTGAGCGACATACTATAGTATGACCTTTTTTGGGCGACATACTATAGTATGACCTTTTTTGAGCGACATACTATAGTATGACCTTTTTTGAGCGACATACTATAGTATGACCTTTTTTGAGCGACATACTATAGTATGACCTTTTTTGAGGCACATACTATAGTATGACCTTTTTTGGGCGACATACTATAGTATGACCTTTTTTGAGGCACATACTATAGTATGACCTTTTTTGGGCGACATACTATAGTATGACCTTTTTTGGGCGACATACTATAGTATGACCTTTTTTGAGGCACATACTATAGTATGACCTTTTTTGGGCGACATACTATAGTATGACCTTTTTTGAGCGACATACTATAGTATGACCTTTTTTGAGCGACATACTATAGTATGACCTTTTTTGAGCGACATACTATAGTATGACCTTTTTTGAGCGACATACTATAGTATGACCTTTTTTGAGCGACATACTATAGTATGACCTTTTTTGAGCGACATACTATAGTATGACCTTTTTTGAGCGACATAGTATAGTATGACCTTTTTTGAGCGACATACTATAGTATGACCTTTTTTGAGGCACATACTATAGTATGACCTTTTTTGGGCGACATACTATAGTATGACCTTTTTTGAGGCACATACTATAGTATGACCTTTTTTGGGCGACATACTATAGTATGACCTTTTTTGAGCGACATACTATAGTATGACCTTTTTTGAGCGTCATACTATAGTATGACCTTTTTTGAGCGACATAGTATAGTATGACCTTTTTTGAGCGACATACTATAGTATGACCTTTTTTGAGGCACATACTATAGTATGACCTTTTTTGGGCGACATACTATAGTATGACCTTTTTTGAGGCACATACTATAGTATGACCTTTTTTGAGCGACATACTATAGTATGACCTTTTTTGGGCGACATACTATAGTATGACCTTTTTTGGGCGACATACTATAGTATGACCTTTTTTGAGCGACATACTATAGTATGACCTTTTTTGAGCGTCATACTATAGTATGACCTTTTTTGAGCGACATAGTATAGTATGACCTTTTTTGAGCGACATAGTATAGTATGACCTTTTTTGAGCGACATAGTATAGTATGACCTTTTTTGAGCGACATAGTATAGTATGACCTTTTTTGAGCGACATAGTATAGTATGACCTCTTTTGAGCGACATACTATAGTATGACCTCTTTTGAGCGACATACTATAGTATGACCTCTTTTGAGCGTCATACTATAGTATGACCTTTTTTGAGCGACATAGTATAGTATGACCTTTTTTGAGCGACATAGTATAGTATGACCTTGTTTGAGCGACATAGTATAGTATGACCTTTTTTGAGCGACATAGTATAGTATGACCTTTTTTGAGCGACATGGTATAGTATGACCTTTTTTGAGCGACATGGTATAGTATGACCTTTTTTGAGCGACATGGTATAGTATGACCTTTTTTGGGCGACATAGTATAGTATGACCTATTTTGAGCGACATACTATAGTATGACCTTTTTTGAGCGACATACTATAGTATGACCTTTTTTGGGCGACATACTATAGTATGACCTTTTTTGGGCGACATACTATAGTATGACCTTTTTTGAGCGACATGGTATAGTATGACCTTTTTTGAGCGACATAGTATAGTATGACCTTTTTTGAGCGACATACTATAGTATGACCTTTTTTGAGCGACATAGTATAGTATGACCTTTTTTGAGCGACATAGTATAGTATGACCTTTTTTGAGCGACATAGTATAGTATGACCTTTTTTGAGCGACATAGTATAGTATGACCTTTTTTGAGCGACATAGTATAGTATGACCTTTTTTGGGCGACATACTATAGTATGACCTTTTTTGGGCGACATACTATAGTATGACCTTTTTTGAGCGACATAGTATAGTATGACCTTTTTTGGGCGACATACTATAGTATGACCTTTTTTGAGCGTCATACTATAGTATGACCTTTTTTGAGCGTCATACTATAGTATGACCTTTTTTGAGCGACATAGTATAGTATGACCTTTTTTGAGCGACATAGTATAGTATGACCTTTTTTGAGCGACATAGTATAGTATGACCTTTTTTGAGCGACATAGTATAGTATGACCTTTTTTGAGCGACATAGTATAGTATGACCTCTTTTGAGCGACATACTATAGTATGACCTCTTTTGAGCGACATACTATAGTATGACCTCTTTTGAGCGTCATACTATAGTATGACCTCTTTTGAGCGACATAGTATAGTATGACCTTTTTTGAGCGACATAGTATAGTATGACCTTGTTTGAGCGACATAGTATAGTATGACCTTTTTTGAGCGACATAGTATAGTATGACCTTTTTTGAGCGACATAGTATAGTATGACCTTTTTTGAGCGACATGGTATAGTATGACCTTTTTTGAGCGACATGGTATAGTATGACCTTTTTTGGGCGACATAGTATAGTATGACCTATTTTGAGCGACATACTATAGTATGACCTTTTTTGAGCGACATACTATAGTATGACCTTTTTTGAGCGACATAGTATAGTATGACCTTTTTTGAGCGACATAGTATAGTATGACCTTTTTTGAGCGACATACTATAGTATGACCTTTTTTGGGCGACATACTATAGTATGACCTTTTTTGGGCGACATACTATAGTATGACCTTTTTTGAGCGACATGGTATAGTATGACCTTTTTTGAGCGACATAGTATAGTATGACCTTTTTTGAGCGACATACTATAGTATGACCTTTTTTGAGCGACATAGTATAGTATGACCTTTTTTGAGCGACATAGTATAGTATGACCTTTTTTGAGCGACATAGTATAGTATGACCTTTTTTGAGCGACATAGTATAGTATGACCTTTTTTGGGCGACATACTATAGTATGACCTTTTTTGGGCGACATACTATAGTATGACCTTTTTTGAGCGACATAGTATAGTATGACCTTTTTTGGGCGACATACTATAGTATGACCTTTTTTGAGTGACATACTACTAAACATGTTTATTACAGCTGTTCCTGATGTTCCTGAAATCTGTACTCACCCACAGTTGTAGATGACAGCATCTTCATCCTGATTCATTGCTGTGTTACTAAACATCAAAATGAATAAAACACAATAAATAAGAAGTTAATAATTATTTATTTATCTTTTCTTTTTATTAATTGACTGTTGTGACAGTCAATGTGTGTGTGATATTTTCCATGTTTTATTTTCTTATGTATATTTTTATTTTTACAATATTCTATTCTGATATATTCTCTCAATTTTAAAGTAAATTTCTTACTCTGATCTTTGAGATTCATTCTTATCAATGGAAACAATTTTTCACATGAGGTCCATGTTTTAATGTTTTGTTTTGAGATCGTATGTTTTGTCTCTTTATGTCATGTCTTTTTATCCCATGTTTGTGCCTTTGACCCCTGTTTGTCCGTAACTACCCGTCTGGGTCCTTCTTCCTCCTGTTTCCTGGTTGTCCTCCGATGAGTCCGAGGACGTGTCCTGCATCGACCGGCTTCACCTCATCCTTCACTTCACTCGTAAACATCCGACTCCCCCAGCGAGTCCTGTGGGGCGCTGAGGTGGTGTCACAAGTGCTGTAGAGGAATAAATCTTTAAAAATCTTAGAAAATACCTGTTTTGTCGCAGAGAAATCATTTTTCATTCCATCTATCTATAACAAGGTTTATCATCATTGTCACATTTTTACTGAAACGACAGATGTAGAAAGTCAAATCAAGAAGTTTCTTACGTTTGTTTCCCTCCTACATCGTCTCTCCAGTTGCTCTTCTTCTGCAGAGGAAAAAGAAAAACAACTACATGAGTAAAATATATCATGTTATCATCCTATTAAAATAAGTTTTTAACTTTTTGTTTTCTTAATGAAGTGCGTTTTTGCCCTAAATCGTCTCTTGATGAAGCTGCAACATCTGGTAAAATCACCTTAATGCTTCAAGAATCAGGATTCTATTCATGAGTGATAAAGTCTTTAGGCTATAATGGTTTAAAGGTTTTTATTTTAAATTTTAGCTTCAAATATACATCTGAATGCAAACTTCGTAAGTCACTAAAATGAGTTTAAAGTGAAGCTCTGACATTTTCTGTCTCTTTTACCTCAGGATGAATAAAGTAATGAATCCTCCACAGCAGCTTCTCATTCGTTTCTATGGTCTCTGCAGCAGCACTGCCAGTAATTTATGACCCACAGATAGTTTGTTTCAATAATAAACATAAAAAAACAGATAACATTGATATAATGTGGAAGTTTTAAGGTAAATTAAGTTGTGATTTTACTTACTGATGATGATCCTTTGCAGGTTTTTGTTTTTCCTGTTCACAATAAAAAAGCAGCTTTTAACTCAGATAAAGTGATTTTTATTCAGTGGAGCTCAGCTTTAATATAGTCGATGTTATATTCAAAGTTTAATTTCAGGTTTAGTTTACATGAAAAATCTGTTCGGATAAACTTCAGTGTTTTTTGACAACGTTAAAACAGATTCAAAGTGGAGGTTTGCTAAATAAACACAGCTATCTCCACTCATTTCACTCTGAAAGAAATTCAGCATCTTTCCAGCTCACTGTTATAATATTTAATAAGAACTGTACCTTCTTCCAGAACCAACCCAATCCAAAGATCTCTGTGAATAAGTCCATCCCTGTTAAACTCATAGTTAATCTGAAACTGATCTCCAGACGTGTGTTATTCACACATGCATCAGTGAGAATGCTGAGCATCATTTAAATATTTATTATCACTGTGAATAATGAGCATTATTCAAATCTTCATCATCTTTTTCTGCTGGTTAAACTACTTTCAGCTACAGAAACCATTCTAACGTGTTTCTGCTCGGCTCTTTGAGGACATTCATGCTTCAATTCAGATGTTTTATACATGTTAATACTCTAAAAATCAGGTAATGTATATAAAGGCCAATATAGAAAAAGCAGAAACCACTAAGTAAGAAGGTGAGAAATAATTCCATTTGATTTTCAAACTGACTTCCCATCCTGTTTCGAGTGCAAAGGACTGACTGGTGTTCTGGAATAACTGGTGACCGTTTTAACTGGTGACAGTTCAAAACAACAACAGAACACTAAGTTTCATTAAAAAGACTAAAAAATTATATATATATATATATATATATATATATATATATATATATATATATATATATATATATATATATATATATATATATATATATATATGTATATATATACTTTTCATCAGCAGCCTTAAAACAGAGTCAAAAGAAACAGCACTCACAGTGCCTTGTAGCTCAGGCTGTTATGATGCTCTGCTGAAGGTTAGGGTCAAAGAGAGTGACAAATGTAAAGGAAAGTCCTCTTAGAGCAAGGTTTCAATGGTTCACAAGGTAAGACACCTGCTCAGAGTGTTGAGAATTGTGGGTTCACTACCAGCTCTTAATGTTTAAAGAGAGAAACCAAATATTGAATGAAAGATCAAAGAAACTTCCACAATCCTGTCAAACTGCATAGCTCAATGTGTTAAAAGCCTGACAGGAAGTTATTAGTTGTGGGTTCAGTTCTCGGAGACTTTGAAATTCCAATATGACCTTTTTTGGACACATACTATAGTATGACCTTTTTCGAGCGACATAGTATAGTATGACCTTTTTTGGGCGACATACTATAGTATGACCTATTTTGGACACATACTATAATATGACCTTTTTTGGGCGACCTACTATAGTATGACCTATTTTGGGCGACATACTATAGTATGACCTTTTTTGAGCGTCATAGTATAGTATGACCTTTTTTGGGCGACATAGTATAGTATGACCTTTTTTGGGCGACATAGTATAGTATGACCTTTTTTGAGCGACATAGTATATTATGACCTTTTTTGGACGACATAGTATAGTATGACCTATTTTGGACACATACTATAATATGACCTTTTTTGAGCGACATAGTATATTATGACCTTTTTTGGGCGACATAGTATAGTATGACCTTTTTTGGACACATACTATAATATGACCTTTTTTGAGCGACATAGTATATTATGACCTTTTTTGGGCGACATAGTATAGTATGACCTATTTTGGGTGACATAGTATAGTATGACCTATTTTGGGTGACATAGTATAGTATGACCTATTTTGGGTGACATAGTATAGTATGACCTTTTTTGAGCGACATAGTATAGTATGACCTTTTTTGAGCGACATAGTATAGTATGACCTTTTTTGGGCGACCTACTATATTATGACCTTTTTTGGGCGACCTACTACAGTATGACCTAATTTGGGCGACATACTATAGTATGACCTTTTTTGAGCGTCATAGTACAGTATGACCTATTTTGGGTGACATAGTATAGTATGACCTATTTTGGGCGACATAGTATAGTATGACCTATTTTGGGCGACATACTATAGTATGACCTTTTTTGAGCGTCATAGTATAGTATGACCTTTTTTGGGCGACATAGTATAGTATGACCTTTTTTCAGCGACATAGTATAGTATGACCTTTTTTGGGCGACATAGTATAGTATGACCTTTTTTGGGTGACATAGTATAGTATGACCTTTTTTGGGCGACCTACTATATTATGACCTTTTTTGGGCGACCTACTACAGTATGACCTAATTTGGGCGACATACTATAGTATGACCTTTTTTGAGCGTCATAGTACAGTATGACCTATTTTGGGTGACATAGTATAGTATGACCTATTTTGGGCGACATAGTATAGTATGACCTTTTTTGGGCGACATAGTATAGTATGACCTTTTTTGAGCGACATAGTATAGTATGACCTTTTTTGAGCGACATAGTATAGTATGACCTTTTTTGAGCGACATAGTATAGTATGACCTTTTTTTGGACACATACTATAATATGACCTTTTTTGAGCGACATAGTATAGTATGACCTTTTTTGGGCGACATAGTATAGTATGACCTTTTTTTGGACACATACTATAATATGACCTTTTTTGAGCGACATAGTATAGTATGACCTTTTTTGGGCGACATAGTATAGTATGACCTTTTTTGGGTGACATAGTATAGTATGACCTTTTTTGGGCGACCTACTATAGTATGACCTTTTTTGGGCGACCTACTATAGTATGACCTATTTTGGGCGACATACTATAGTATGACCTTTTTTGAGCGTCATAGTACAGTATGACCTATTTTGGGTGACATAGTATAGTATGACCTATTTTGGGCGACATACTATAGTATGACCTTTTTTGAGCGTCATAGTATAGTATGACCTTTTTTGGGCGACATAGTATATTATGACCTTTTTTGGGCGACATAGTATAGTATGACCTTTTTTGAGCGACATAGTATAGTATGACCTTTTTTGAGCGACATAGTATAATATGACCTTTTTTGAGCGACATAGTATATTATGACCTTTTTTGAGCGACATAGTATAATATGACCTTTTTTGAGCGACATAGTATAGTATGACCTTTTTTGAGCGTCATAGTATAGTATGACCTTTTTTGGGCGACATAGTATAGTATGACCTTTTTTGGGTGACATAGTATAGAATGACCTTTTTTGGGCGACCTACTATATTATGACCTTTTTTGGGCGACCTACTACAGTATGACCTAATTTGGGCGACATACTATAGTATGACCTTTTTTGGGCGACATAGTATATTATGACCTTTTTTGGGCGACATAGTATAGTATGACCTTTTTTGAGCGACATAGTATAGTATGACCTTTTTTGAGCGACATAGTATAATATGACCTTTTTTGAGCGACATAGTATATTATGACCTTTTTTGAGCGACATAGTATAATATGACCTTTTTTGAGCGACATAGTATAGTATGACCTTTTTTGAGCGTCATAGTATAGTATGACCTTTTTTGGGTGACATAGTATAGAATGACCTTTTTTGGGCGACCTACTATATTATGACCTTTTTTGGGCGACCTACTACAGTATGACCTAATTTGGGCGACATACTATAGTATGACCTTTTTTGAGCGTCATAGTACAGTATGACCTATTTTGGGTGACATAGTATAGTATGACCTATTTTGGGCGACATAGTATAGTATGACCTTTTTTGGGCGACATAGTATAGTATGACCTTTTTTGAGCGACATAGTATAGTATGACCTTTTTTGAGCGACATAGTATAGTATGACCTTTTTTGGGCGACATAGTATAGTATGACCTTTTTTGGACACATACTATAATATGACCTTTTTTGAGCGACATAGTATAGTATGACCTATTTTGGGTGACATAGTATAGTATGACCTATTTTGGGTGACATAGTATAGTATGACCTATTTTGGGTGACATAGTATAGTATGACCTTTTTTGAGCGACATAGTATAGTATGACCTTTTTTGGGCGACATAGTATAGTATGACCTTTTTTGGGTGACATAGTATAGTATGACCTTTTTTGGGCGACCTACTATAGTATGACCTTTTTTGGGCGACCTACTATAGTATGACCTATTTTGGGCGACATACTATAGTATGACCTTTTTTGAGCGTCATAGTACAGTATGACCTATTTTGGGTGACATAGTATAGTATGACCTATTTTGGGTGACATAGTATAGTATGACCTATTTTGGGTGACATAGTATAGTATGACCTTTTTTGAGCGTCATAGTATAGTATGACCTTTTTTGGGCGACATAGTATATTATGACCTTTTTTGGGCGACATAGTATAGTATGACCTTTTTTGAACGACATAGTACAGTATGACCTATTTTGGGTGACATAGTATAGTATGACCTATTTTGGGTGACATACTATAGTATGACCTTTTTTGAGCGTCATAGTACAGTATGACCTATTTTGGGTGACATAGTATAGTATGACCTATTTTGGGTGACATAGTATAGTATGACCTATTTTGGGTGACATAGTATAGTATGACCTTTTTTGAGCGTCATAGTATAGTATGACCTTTTTTGGGCGACATAGTATATTATGACCTTTTTTGGGCGACATAGTATAGTATGACCTTTTTTGAGCGACATAGTATAGTATGACCTTTTTTGAGCGACATAGTATAGTATGACCTTTTTTGAGCAACATAGTATAGTATGACCTTTTTTGAGCGACATAGTATAGTATGACCTTTTTTGAGCGACATACTATAATACAACACACAACTAACAACGTTATCTATCTCTGTTCTCCAGAGACTTTCATCATCTTTATTCTGGATGTTGGACTTTAAAAATCTCCAAGAGTTGAACCCACGACTCATAACTCTCAGCCTGCCTTCTAACACACTGAGCTACCCAGACTGTTGTGTTTGTGGAAGTTCCTTAGATGTTCCATTCAATATTTGGGTTTGTGACTTAAAAAGCTAAGAGCTGGGATTGAACCTACAACTGTTCAGTCTCAGAACATGTGTTTTACCTGGTGAGCTACAGAACAGAGGTTAAGATCCTCTACCCTAAACCTTCAGTAGAGCATCCTCACTGTCTGAGCTACAGGGCAGAAAGGATGAGTCAGACAGCTGTAACATTACATCAAACTGGCATCAAACAATAACAAGCCATAATTGACCACTTGTTATTATTATTTTTTTTATTTCTAAGGATTATTACATACTTACTAAAAAGATAAAAGTTGAATGAAGTTAACTTCACATTCTTGCAGCAAGCAAAGCAAACATTTGATCAGAGACACTTTTCTCTCTGTCATTTAAAGCGGTCGATGTAATGATGCAAGATGGCCACCAGATGGAGCCGTTCATCATGGAGATTAGATTTACCTGGTATGAACAAGTCAGACACCAGTCTGTCACTCAGCTGCAAATTATAAGGTTAATCACACTTTATGTTGATCGTTAATACCAAAAATGATGCATCCATACTATCTGATATCAATATCAATATCATATATTGTTTCTGTCACATTGTTTTAATTAGTAGAAGCAGCTTTTTGATGCAACACAAGCCACAATAGTCACTGTCATATAATTAAATACATTTTTTGTAATTGTACAAAAAACAAGATAATTTCATCCTTTTCTATAGTTTTTGCAGTATGAGCATTTCATCTGTAACATTACATTAGCTTTACAGGTTTAGACTGTCTTTGCATCACATTTTCAGACTGAACATTTTCAAGGCCCTGGCTTTCCTGTATGGCCGGCAGGTGAGTGTAGATAAATGATAAATAATAATAATTAAATGACATTGGTAATCAAATCCAGAAAAAAACGTATTTCCTGGTTGGCTCTCAGATGAAGCAGCTTGGCACCGATGGCTGTGGCTTAATCACATCTGGAACATCCTCTGTGTTTCCGAGTGGCTTCGCTCAACGTGCATCACCATCATTCGGGGTCTTTGCCATCGCGACTCATCCCATGTCCAATCTGCTCCCTGCCCCTCGTACCGGTAGAAGACAGGAGGCCTCCAGAGGGGCTCGTCTTCTCGCCTCCTCTCCTCTCCTCCTTATCAATCAGCAGCTACCCACCCCCCGTGGCCTCGCGGCCCGGCCAAATGACATTGGCAGCCACTCCGGTGAAACTCTGCCAAGCTCAGGCAGGAAACTCTGCCAGGGAGCCAAAGTACCACAGGAAGGCTCCCAAGACCCCCGCTGCAGCGGATCCAGAGATGCACATCAAAGTGAGCCTGAAAAAAAGATCAAATCACTTACAAAGTCATTTCAGTCAACAAACAGCCCGATCGCGGGTGTGTCTTTGTGTTTGCTCATCATCAGGCTTCAGAGCTTCACGACTTCAGCAAGAGCTGGAGGAGTGGACCGGGCTCCTGGTGTGATTGGGTCCATAAACCCGGTTTGGTTGAGCTGAGGAAGAATCTGCCCATCACAGTCTGGATATACAGCAGCTGCCAGGATACGGACGACAAACTCAGCACAGTAAAGAGAGAGCTACAACTCCCAGGTTCAGCGTGTATTTTACATGATCAAAAATTGTTCTTCACGTGTCAGAGACTTCGTTCTTCAGCATATCAAGAAAAAACTAGATTCCATTTCCTGCTCCATACGTCATCTCCACGTTTCCCTCGTCTCAGCCAGTTCCTTCTCGTCTTCTGACCATTGGACATGTCGCTCGTTCCGTTCACTTTAACTTCATTTATCATGGCTGATAAAGCAAAGGCAGGTGTTAGTGGCAGCAGCAAACAGCAAAGTCACTGAGGTCCACTTCATTTCTTCCAAATAAAAGGTGTAAACTGAAGTCTAGCGTATGTCTTACAATTTAATATGGTTTTAATCATATTTATTGCCACTTATATAGTAAGTAGCTAAAGGAAGGAAACTAGTAAAAAAACAAATAAACATTTGAACTGAAGCTGACAGGGGGATTTGTTTAAGTGTTACACATACGTTTTCATTAAATGTTTCTATGCTGTAATGTGTTGGTGAAGCTGGAGGGTCTGATGCTGCTGTTCATGTTCTTCTGTTCATATCCAGCTTTTCTTGTTCTAAATGTGTTGTTTCGCCATCATTCTGTAACCGGCCAGGACAGTAGTAAGACAGGCTGCCTCTCTTCACTTCATCCTCCTGTTATCTATCCTTTTCATATCCACTCAGCTGACATGCATCACTGGCAACGTCATACACGTGCGATTCCTAATTCCTATTATTCAACTGTGCATCTCTCAGGAACTATATAATAGCTTTCTGAGCATCAATCACCCACTTTCCTGACGTCCAGCACCTCCCTCTAGATTCCACTCTCTCCTGCTTGAATGGACCGAAGCTTAAGCTGCTGCCTCTGTCTTCAACACATAATTAGATTCTCAGCTTCCTCTCATGCTGCACATGCATCACACTGGATGTTCTGCTTTGACTTCATCCCACCATTTTCTTTGCCATCTCTCTTTTTTTTTTCAATTAGTGCTTTTCTTTTCTCTCTTCCAAAATGAGATGTTTAAAACACAATCCACAATAGTCACAGGTAGACAAAATAAACGGATGCTATAGCCGACGCTGTTGCATCTCAGATTATGTCTCTGATTCCAGAACGCCGGCATACTTTCTGCTGGGGACACAACCCCCGTTGGAGTTTGAGCCGCTCTACTTCCTGTGCTTCATCCTACCTCACTTATTAAGAGATGTGCCTATTAGCCCAGTTTCCACTTAAGAGTCAAACACAGACACTTCTTTGGCTCTTTATCTGTGTCACTAAGTTTCCCTTTTTTTAATTTAGTTTCAGACTTAATCTGCAGAACATACAGTACATCCTTAGTCTGTATTATACCATCTTTCAGATGCATGTTGATCTACACATTTAGAGATGAGGTGATTGCTGCAAACATTACTCCTTTCAATTTCAGTTCATCTAATCAATTACATGGAGGCTGCAACAATCGTGTCACGTGACATGCTGTTTATGCTGAGGATCCCATATGACCCGCTGTTTGATTAGAAGTTGCATTGACACGGCGAGATTAGGTTGATAATATTTAATGAGTGCGTTGACATTTCGCAGACTCTCGCTGTGTCCCTCGTGGCTTCTGAATGTGCAGCATGTTCCTGATCCGTCTCTGTAGTCAGGGCTTATCCACAGCGCAGGCTCGTTTTCAAGAACAGATATAAATAAAAAGACAGATACTGGTTCTGTGTCACATCTTCTGGTCTTTTTTCACAATAGATAGATAGAATCCCACATGAGGAAGCTGCGTTTATAAGCAGCTTAGACTTGTTAGACACATCGTCTTTGTAAGATAAGAACAATTTTCTGCAGTGAAAATAGAGCAAAATGTAAAAAAATGCATCAGTTGCATAAGTGTTCAAAATCCATGTTGACCAAAATACAATCTATCAAATGCACATACACATTCACTGGTGAACTTCCAAGAAGCTAAAAAACACGGCGCGTTGTTTGTTTGGAGTTCATCCCAGAGGTCAAAAGCACAGCCCCAGAGATCGATATGCTTTCAACACGACCACCGGCGAAAGCTGGAGTTTGGCCTGGTCTCATGTGAGTTCAAGCTGCACTGTCTCTGATTCAGGCCAAGCTGGGATGGGAGGAAGCGATGATGTCTGTTGTATATAGTTTACATGTGTGATTGTGCGAGCAACAGGCCTCTCAGCAGATGGATCAGTTCCATCAGATCCTGAGAATCTCGTCGTCAGGCCTCTGAGAAGAGAGCAAGAGGTCAGAGCTCGAAACATCTGCCCTACACACAGCCTTGGTGTTTGAAACCTACCTGTGAGATCTGGACATGGGAATTATGCTGAGCCTGGTGCCCAGCAGGACCAGGAACACAACGTCCTGTTCCCGTCCTTGGGGAGCCGGAGCCAGACCCTAGAGGCCTGGGGCTGGAGGCCAACTCTTCAGACCACAGAGTGAAGGCCGCCATATCTGCTCTGTGGAATAGAGCCTTACGTCACAGGAGGAGGTGGAGTTTGGGTTCAAAGGGATGGAACCAAGACAGAAGGTCGAGGTGCAGGAAGCAGGAATGTGGTGGAAGGTGTAGGTGGTAGGAAGTGGTCCATCCTCCAGTCCAGCCGACATGTTAATGGACAAACCACTAGACTGTGAGTGTTTCTGTCTAGGCCTCAGCACACCTTCACCATCAGCTCTGAGCCCTGGAATAAAAGACAAACTTACTTATTTCAAAGGTAGCGTCTTCTCACGTGGTGGAAGAAAACTGATGTTTTCCACATGCATATTCATATTGTCAACACAGGTTTGGGAAATATTCCTGTACCGTTGACAGATGAATCACTTCATTGCTTTGCAAATGAGAAACATCCACTTTCAGAAACATGCTCAAGTGAAATGGAAATGAAGTCTTCTCAGTACACTTATCTATGCATCACAGTTGTATGGTGTATATCTTTTTATTTATAGGCATGCAACCTCTAGGTTTGCCAATGGATTTTCGTATCCCCCTGTTTCCTCTGTCAATGGTATATATCAGGTCATCAAATGACTACCCAGAGCTTCAAGGTGCAAGTGCTTGAACTGCAAAGCACTGTAAATGATATCATGCAATGAAGCTTGCTCCAATGTTTTTACTGTACTATTATATGACCTACACTAGTATATTGCCAAAAAGTATTAACTCACACATCCCAACAATCAGAATCAGGTGTTCCCATCACTTCCAAGTAATCCACAGTTTCTTCAGCCCAAAATCACAAATCACCGATTCGCCTCAATGGGCTTTACAGTTTGTACAAAAGCAACAGAACAGGGAAAAAAAGGAAGAAACCTCAGAGGATCCGTGCTCCAGGATAGACAGGCTGCAAAAGATGACGTGATCAAGATGGAAACAACACGTTAGAACAGGAAAAGCTGAATATGACACTGAACAGAATAACAGAAATATTCTGAATTGTGGCGACTCCTAAAACAAAGTTATATTATCTGTGATGCAAAGTTCAATAATTGATAAGATAAGAGTTCAACAATCGATTATTAATCCATAAAACCCTATAAATCACTGAGGATCATTCCAGAACATGAAGAATATTTTCTGTAAGATGTTTAAAAGGAGATTATAAAGGAGCCAATTAAATAATCCCACAAACAGCTCCAATCTAAATAAATATCTAAATAGTGGTTAGTTGCAGCTACTACTGATATTATATTAAACTATTTTATTATTGTATTGATGATGTGGATATTGATGATATATATTGATGCTGTAACAGGAACAGATAAAATACTTTATTTAGTGTTGGAGCTCAGGTTTAACATGGGATTTATTTATCAGGAGGCTTAGGAGTGAACATACTGTAGGTCTGTGCATGTACATTATGTCCCTGACGCTGTGTTTGCTTATCCAACAGTGCACAGCATATTGATCGCTGATATTCCATAGACCCTCTCCTGGTCCCCTGCAGTCGCTGGGTTCCTGCTGTTCGATGATGAATGATGCTCAGCAGAGTTTTAGTCAGCGATAATTACTGCTCTCTAGACCTCGCTGAGCGTTGGGACTGTGAGTCGTAACAAGGCGGCTCAGAACAAATCCATTAGCACATTGATTGTTGTGTTCACAGACGAGCGGAAATACGATTCCCCAAGAAAGTCATGCAGTTTACGACGTCGACTTCTCAGGATCGTCACAGGAGATGCTGAAACGTTAAGATCAAGAACAAACCAAACTTTTCCATTTTTATTGTCATAATGAATATATATGGACATAAAACAATTTGCAAAATACTGAACATTAAATCCACATATTTAATCCATTCATTCCACAGTTTAAATATTAAAAGTCTTGATTGATGAATATAGGACTCTATAGATCACTGCAAAAACTGAAATATTTAGTTTTCTGGTATAATTAGTGCATTATTGTGTCAGAGGAGTTACTGTAAGCAACTGGACTTGTTCTTGTAGCTTCTTCAGTTCTGATGCTGGAAACCAAGAGCTGTATCTCTGGATCACAGGGTGAAACTGTCATTCCATAACAATGTAGTAAATCTGTGGTTTGTACTTTTCACAATTAGTAATGCATGTAATTCTGAAAAATTAAAAAAAAAGTAGCAGAGTCAGATATTTCACTTTCAACCATACGGGCATTACAAGAAGATTTACAGTTAGTTCTCCAGTTTTTTTTACTAAATAAGGTGAGTAGAATGACACTTAAACAGCTGTGATTTATCCCTGATGATCTGCAGAAGGTGTGGTTGTGCTTTGTATTAAACCTTGATTGCAGAAACTCACCAGGGTCCAGATTCCTCTACCTGGTCTCTGGCTTTAGATGCTGTTGAGTTTAGCTTTTAGTGTTTTAACATTGAGTGTGTTAGTGGAGATAATCCCACCAGATACAGTATCTTAGCACAGGACAGAGAAAAAAGGCTGCCCTTGGTTAATTATTGACCCACGTGTCAGCTGATTCTCAGAGCTCCTGTCTATATATATAATGGGAAGGTTTTTGGAAATCTGTCAACACAGAGGGAGTTAAAGGTAAGCATGGGAGAACTATTGGTGGATGAGTTCTGCCTTTTGTTGTAGTATTTAATTTCTGACAATTTACTGGATTTCTGTAGTTTAAAGAGACAAGAATAGGAAGAAGCCACACAATTGGTAAGAGAACACTGGGGTTTGTGCACCCTTTATGCGGGTTATGGCAGATGTGCTAACGGGACTAGATTTAGAATCACTGTCTTTCTCGTGAGTGGTAGTTCAGAAACTACTTGATATGCAATGTTTATTTTTTATGATTTTAATGTTTAATTCACATCCACTAAGCTGCCTTTCTGTGTGAAAGTTGCACCATGGGCACCATGGTGGTGCAGTGGGTAGCGTTACTGCACAGCAAGAAGGTCACAGGTTCAAAGACTTGTTTGGATACTTCAACAATATGGTGAAACACAATATGGTAGCCTCTATAAAGGCTGTTATAATTGATTATTTTAAGGTATTGATCAGCTAGTATCAGCTGTATAGTAGCTGAGCCTCTCTAAATCTCTCCTGCACAGGCTTTAATGATGCGTCGTTTGTTTGGAAGTTGTGCAATCGCTGCACTGCTGCTGGCTGCTGCCTGGGCAGACCACCACCACAGCCACCATGACCACCACGGCCACCAAGACCACCACCACAGCCACGAGGAAGGCCTAAGCTGCCACCAGCTGTCCAATCCCAATGCTGACTTTGCCTTTGCTCTCTACAAAAGTCTGGACGCCAAAGCAGCTGCTGGGAAGAACATCTTCTTCTCACCACTGGGCATTGCCACGGCGCTGTCCATGCTGTCTACAGGGGCCAGCGCAGAAACCCACAAGCAGCTGTTCTCCACCTTGGGCTACGGCCATCTCCAGCAGACTCAGGTCAACGAAGCCTACAAGCACCTTCTCCACATGCTTGACCACAGCCAGGAGAATCAGGAGCTGGGCGTCGCCAACGGCCTGGCTCTACGCGCTGGCTTCACTCCACTGGCGCCTTTCCTAAAAGGTGTCACAGAGGAATACTCTGGCAAAATCTTTGAAGTTGACTTTACTAAACCCGATGAGGCTGCAGCCGAGATCAACAGTTTCATTGCCACCAAAACACACAACAAGATCACAGATCAGGTGAAGGACCTGGACCCTGACATGGCCATGGTGCTGATCAATACGGTCTACTTCAGAGGTAGAACACACACATCTCAAGAGACAAACCAGCCTGAAAGACATTTTAAAATACGTCACCTTTATCATTTCATTTAGTGTCTACTTCTTTCCCCTCTACTACCATGTACAGGCCAGTGGGAGAAACCTTTTGATGTTAAAGACACGAAAAAGGAAGACTTCACTGTGGACGAGAACACCAAGGTTCAGGTGGACATGATGGTGAGGCATGGCCGCTATGACATGTACTATGATGACAGCAACCACACCATGGTGGTCATGGTACCCTACAAGGGTAACACCTCCATGATGATTGTCCTGCCTGATGAAGGCAAGATGAAGGAGGTGGAGGGCATCATCAACAAGGACCTCATCCATCACTGGCACGATTCGCTTTTCTTAAGGTAACAGATGAATTTGATTCACGTTTTAATCCTTATGCTCCTGTTCGGTGATAAACATGGGTTTTAGATCAGTTTTAGGTCAATGAATTGGATGTTGGATTGGAGTAGATCATCTGACTGAGAAATTGTTGAACGATTCATGTGTATTTGGTTGGTTTAAAGTGTCATAGGCAGTACGCCAATGTACATTGCTCCTTTTTTTTTTTTTTAGTTCTGTCGATCTGTACATGCCCAAATTTACCATCTCAACTGAGGCTGCCCTGGTTGACACCCTGCAAGAAATGGGCATGACCAATGCTTTCGGAAACGCTGCTGATTTCTCCGGCATTTCAGAAGACGTCAAGCTCAAAGTCTCAAAGGTAGGTTCAGGAAAATGAAGGTTATGAGTATTTAACCTCTTAGGATACAAACCCTTAGTCTTATTAGGAAAAATGGTTTATGCCTAATGTACCCTAACATGCCTAACAGGTCAGTCTAAAGCCCTGGCTGTTGGCTATTAGATTTAAATGGTCTCTTAATGGTAAACTTTCATAGGGTCTTACTGCTGTCCATCAAACCAAAGGTGGTTCAACTTTCCTAGTCGGTCCTAATTGGCTTTCAAGCTGCTATCTCCTGAATCAAGGCTTTGATTCCATGATGCATGATGTCATTTCATGCAAAATGACTTCAGGGCCATAAATGGTGCACTCACGGTACAGTGCGTCTTAAAGAGGTTAAAGGAATAGACCTATTTCATAACAGTTAATCATGACATATGTTCGTAAACACTGAGAGCAGCATGGTTCCTCCTCAGAGCCTTTTGCTAGCTTGTAGCTTGGTTATCCAGGACACGTTCTAAATCAAACCAGACGCTGACAGCCTCCTCCCGGTCCTCCACAGGTATCCCACAAGGCCTTGCTGAGTGTGGATGAAAAAGGAACAGAGGCAGCAGCCAGCACCACATTAGAGCTCATGCCCATGAGCATGCCTGACATCATAAAACTCAACAGACCCTTCTTAGCCTTCATCCTGGAACACTCCACCAAGAGCATCCTCTTCATGGGCAAGATAAACAACCCCAACGACGTGTAAAAGGACCGAAGTTTGAACACTTTTCACACAGCAGTAGTGTTTAGTAGCTGTGGAAAATGAACTTTTATTTTTTATTTTTTTCCTCAGCTTCTTAGAGTCCTGTGCAAATGCTACGGTGGTATTAAGAGCTTCGGGGAAATGATGAATGGAGTATTGTTTGATGACTAATACCGCAGATCAATCATCAAGAAACAGAAATGTTAGTCTATTAATCTGCTTGCAGTCCCTCAGCATGACGCATTTATTACCATCAATCATCTGAACCTGGCGAGGTGTCTGCAACTCTGCATCCTTCAACACTGCACCCAGCTGTCTGTTGTGTAAATGATAAGATTAATAAAAAACATGTCACTTTAAGCATCTGTTAACACACTGAGCCAATGAATGTGTACTATTGCTGTTTTCAGTGTGAAATAAAGACTCGCCATGAATAACTGGGGGTTAGAATCCACATTAAAACCAACATCTTGTTCACTGACAAATTATCATGACTCTGGGCTGCATGCTTCACATTAATCAGTGATTCAAATGTGTTTGACTGCTAATGATTTGAAATTACAATCTTGAACAAATCATTTCGTATTGTCTTAAAACAATACTTTATTTATTTTGTTGGTTTTCTGTATGTTTGATGATGGTTGTGAGTTTATGTACATTTCAAAACACACAATGCACATTAATAGACCAAGAACTCCCATGTTGTGTTGCACCAGTAAAGAAGGTTTTGCCAGAAATCTCTTGGTACGGAACAGAAAAAAGAGCCTGGACCTTGTAAAATGTTTAATAGCCCGAAAGATGAATCTTGAATATAATAGAGTTTCTGCCAAATGACAGCAATTAGGACATTAATGTCGAGCATTTCTCTTCTCTTAGGAGAATCTAATCTGAATGTTTTATACCAATTTTGAGGACCATCAGTTTAGTATGTCTGTGACATTTTGGAATTAATCAAATCAGTTAATCAATGGACCACATTTAAACACAAGATATTAACCAGTGCTTTACAGAGAGACTAAATTATGGGATTATATGATTGATCAATGTCAAACAAAAACAGGAATTGTCAAAAAACAAAGATGTGTACAAGAGGAAATAAATAAATTAATAAACTATAGTCATGCAATCAAGCAATTGTTCATGATAATTAAGAGATTGAGGGGAAAATATGGGTCTGTTGGCAGGTTTTTAAGATATCAATGAAAGGGGAAGATGTACTGTAAATTACCAAAAAACAGCCGGGGTGTTCATTTGTTTCCATCATTTAACAGATCAGGTGTTTATTTAAGACTGGGTAGAAATTTTAGACCAGCAGATTCATTTCCTCCTGACAACAAGACAAAAATCTTGCACAGCAAAACTTGGATATATGGTAATTTACTCAAATTCTTCTATTCCACCAGTAGGTATCACTACAGTATAACTTACATTTCTTTCACTTTCCAGAGGTTTCCTCTGCACGTTTTACTACAGAAAGTTTGGATTTCATGTTGTACTTTTTACTTTTTCACTGCATCAGAGCCATGATGATTGATTGTCAATATTAGAGGACGTTTCTTAATGTCGTTGGAGTCCAGTAGAGATGCATCAGGACTGGACAAAAAGGTGAAGGTGGTGAGGTGAAGAAGTTGTTTATCAGTGAATATTGGTTAATATTTGGTAATTTACGGTAATTGCTGTTGGTATTTACTGTGGTGGGTGGTGTGGTTGTGCTTTGTATTTAACCTTGCTTGCAGTAACTCATCAGCTGCTCATCTATGAATCTCTACGCCACATTTCTCTATTCAGCACATGCTCTTCCCTATAGACACCTGGTCTTTGGGTTTAGGTGCTGTTGGATTTAGCTTTTAACAACAAATGTGTTAATCAAGATAATAGCAATAGTCAGTATCTCTTGGCACGGGACAGAGAAAAGAGGCTATCCTTGGTTAATTATTGATCAATGTGTCTGATTCTGTGAAATCCCGTGAATATATAATGGAGAGGTTTCTGGAAATCTTTCTACAAAGAGGAAATAAAAGGTAAGCTTGGACATTTTTTATGTACGAGAACTATTAGCGGAGGAAGAGAACTAAGTTTCTATAGTTTAAAGGGAAACAAATAGGAAGAAGCCACACAATGGGTAAAAGAAAGATGGTATTTGTGCACCCCTATTTATGTGCTAACAGGACTAGTGTTAGACCGAGAACCAGTGCTTCTAGTAATTATATAATTCATAAAGTAATGATATGCAGGGTTTACTTTATTAATTTATTTGTTTTGTATTATTTTTTCTACACATAGTACTTTTTCTTCCTCATCTTGATTGTCAGTTTTTCTCAACATACTTCTCTAATCTTTTTTTAAAGCTTTATAATGTACATTATCTTGAGCTACATCTTGTATCAAAGGTAGCTTTAAATAACTCGGTTTGAATATTTCAAAGATATGTGACAAACTATATGGTCATTTGAAAGTGTAAAGCTGTTATAAGCTCATAAACATGTCATGTTTATTTTAAGGTATTGATCTATTAGATCCACATTGTCAAGTTGTCCTTACTTGTAACATTAAATAGGGTTTTTATGTCAAATACTACTATTACCATTAGTAGCTGGGCTTCTCTAAATCTCTCCTGCACAGGCTTTGATGATGCATGGTTTGTTTGCAAGCTGTACAGTCGCTGCACTGCTGCTGGCTGCTGCCTGGGCAGACCACCAACATGGCCAGGGCCACCAAGACCAAGGACTCCACCTCGGCCACCAACATGGCCAGGGCCACCAACGCGGCAAAGGCCGTGGCCGCGGCCACAAGTACGGCCGTGGCCACCATCACGGTCACCACGACGGCCACCACCATGGAGAAGAGATACTGGTCGCTCCCAATGCTGAATTCGCCTTCACTCTCTACAAAAGTCTGAACGCCAAAGCAGCTGCTGGGAAGAACATCTTCTTCTCACCACTGGGCATTTCCATGGCGCTGTCCATGCTGTCTACAGGGGCCGGCGCAGAAACCCACAAGCAGCTGTTCTCCACCTTGGGCTACGGCCATCTCCAGCAGACTCAGGTCAACGAAGCCTACAAGCACCTTCTCCACATGCTTGACCACAGCCAGAATCAGGAGCTGGGCGTCGCCAACGGCCTGGCTCTACGCGCTGGCTTCACTCCACTGGCGCCTTTCCTAAAAAGTGTTGATGAGGAATACTCTGGCGAAATCTTTGAAGTTGACCCCACCAAACCCGGCGAGGCTGAAGCCGAGATCAACAGTTTCATTGCCAATCAAACAAACAACAAGATCACAGACCAGGTGAAGGACCTGGACCCTGACATGGCCATGGTGCTGATCAACTCAGTCTACTTCCAAGGTAGAACACACACATCTCAAGAGACAAACCAGCCTGAAAGACATTTTGAAAAATGTGAAATGAATATAGAGCAAATTAAAACATTTGAAAATAAGTCACCTTTATCATTTCATTTAGTGTCTACTTCTTTCCCCTCTACTACCATGTACAGGCCAGTGGATGAGACCCTTTGATGGTGCAGACACAAAAAAGGAAGACTTCACTGTGGACGAGAACACCAAGGTTCAGGTGGACATGATGAAGAAAAGCGGACGCTATGACATGTGTTATGATGACAGCAACCACACCATGGTGGTCATGGTACCCTACAAGGGTAACACCTCCATGATGATCGTCCTGCCTGATGAAGGCAAGATGAAGGAGGTGGAGGGCATCATCAACAAGGACCTCATCCATCACTGGCACGATTCGCTTTTCTTGAGGTAACAGATGCCTAAATCCTCATGCTCATGGTCTTAGATTGGGTTGTAGATGGTAGGATCATTGGGAATGTGTTATTGGGAATTTATCTATGGGGGGCCTTTAATGCACAAAGCATGATATGATCAATAAATGATCACCAGGATGAGAAAATGTATGGTGCTACGATCCTGACATTTTTTTTCTTTTTTATGCAGATCTGTCCATCTGTCCATGCCCAAATTTACCGTCAAAACGTCGGTCACCCTGGTGGACACGCTGCAAGAAATGGGCATAACCGACGCTTTTGGAGATGCAGCAGACTTCTCCGGCATTTCTGACACCAAGCTCAAAGTCTCAGGGGTATGCTAATAAGCAAATGAAGCTTACGTTGTGGTTACTGTTAATTAAAGAGAACGCTCCCATTTCATGACAATTAATCAGTGCCTCCAGTCACACGCTCGCTTTAATTCCATGTCTGCGAGCAGTGACTGGTGGTGGTGAAACAAATCCCACTTGTCGTCTTTTATCTCTGCGAGTGACCCAGTCCTTCAGTATCCTCGGTTTTCTACGAGAGTGGAGGGGGGATAGTTTTCAAACAAGACCACTGTGCACTTACCAGAAACACTTTTTCTTCTTCTTCTTGTACTTTCATTTAAAGACAACAGCCGACCATTGGAGCCCTGATAGCAGACCCTTGGCAGCCGATTGAAACTAGCAATGTGTCTATTTATTTTTTAAGCCTATTTGGACCTAAGAAAAGTTATTATGAGATCAGCCTCCTCAGCCTGATCCGCCCGTAGCTAGCTTGGACACATTCTAAACCAGACCGGACGCTGACAGCCTTGTTTCGGCTTCTTGCAGGCATCCCATGAGGCCTTCCTGAGTGTGGATGAGAAGGGAACAGAGGCGGCAGGCAGCACCACGTTAAGCTTGACACCCTGGAGTATTCCCACCATCATCAACCTCAACAGACCCTTCTTAGTCTTCATCCTGGAACACTCCACCAAGAGCATCCTCTTCATGGGCAAGATAAACAACCCCAATGACGTGTGAAGGATCTGATGCAGGAGCCAGGAGACAGCCAGCCGTCTGTCGTGTATATGATAAGATTAAAAATAAATACTATAACGAGCCATTAATTGTGTACTATTGCTGCTTTCAGTGTGAAATAAAGACTTGTCATGAATAACTGGGGGTTTGAATCAATATTAAAACCAATGCTTGACATGACAATGTCATTCAAATGCTAATAAATTGAAATTTCCATCTTGAATGAATCCTGTCATATTGTCCTCAAATGACACTATATTTATTTTGTTTGATTTCTATATATGATAAATGTTGTGAGTTTATATACATTTCAATACACACATTTGTAGACCAAAATTCCCATGTTGTGTTGCACCAGTGAAGAAGGTTATGCCAGAAGTCTCTTGTAAAATGTTTAATAGTCCTGAAAGATGAATCTTGACTATGTTTGTGTTTCTGCCAAATAACAACATTAATGGTGAGCATGTCTCTTCTCTTAGGAGACTCTAATCTGAATGTTTTATTCCACTTTTGAGGACCATCAGTTTAATATGTATAGAGCTCATTCAACACAGGATATTAACCAAAGTGCTCTATGGAGAGAATAAATTAGGAGATTATTTGATTGATCAAACCAAAGCAGAAATTAAATGAATAAAAAACACAGACATGCAGTCAAGCATGTCTTCATGATAATTAAGAAATTAACGTGAACAGATGGGTGTTTTTTAAGATGCTAATGGAAGGGGAAGATCTAATTGTTGTTGGCAAAGTGTCTGGAGGTGGAATAAGGATCAGCCTCAACCAGAAGACCTCAGGCTGCTTTCACACCAACCAAACTGGTGCATATGGAATTCAAGCAGACATAAACCTGCAGAAAGAGGCGACAAACTTTGGTTGGTCCCTGTGGTGAGAACTCGAACCGAGGTCCCAACGAGGTCCTAATGACTCATTTTTTGGAACTATGAACAAACTCTAAAAACGATAAACAATGATGAACTGGTTCATTTTGTACTTTGAACTAGTTCATGTAGAACATTTTCCTTTTCCAACAGCTTACCAGGGAATTCTCCTGTACATATGTGTCTGTTTTTTTTATTTATTTCATAAATGCGAGAAGCTGTTGACAGGTTCTGTATTTAGCTTTGAAAAGATCACACAGGGACAACGTTTCACATGTTGTGCTGGATGGAAGAGTTTTTTTGTTACCTGAAGGATACAGGATATCTATTTTTGGTCATAAAATGATAAATAAATAATTAAACCCAACAGTGAGGGGGGAGAAAACTCTACGTTTTTATGGGAGCAGAGATGATGTGGAACCTGATGCAGCTCGTCGCCCTTTGACCTGTGAACACAGGAGTTGATGCTGGAGGTTTTACACAATCAGTACACATACACTTTGATCCACACACACACCTACACACACACACACACACACACCTACACACACACACTCTTCCACTCTGTGGAACATTGTGAGTTTTTGTTGAGGCCTAAACAGCTGGATTCTATCAGAAGCTGCAGGGACGTTTTGACCCATATAGAAATAAACTGTATTCCATGTTCTGTCTGAAGATTTTAGCTTCGTAGCTTTGAATTATGCATCATATTTGATTATTTTTGTACCTTAACCCAGAGAAAACATGGATCCATTTCTACTCAAAGGAACATTATGGGTATTGTAAAAGAGACCAGATGGACACACACATATGAAACTATATGTGTATATATATATATATATATATATATATAAATATATATATATATATGTGTATATATATATATATATATATATATAAATATATATATATATATATATATATATATATATATATATATATATATATATATAAATATATATATATATTTCACATTGGGTGTTTAGGTTTTATTTAACTATGTATATTTTAACATAGTAGTAACGTTGAAGTGAAGAGGCTATGTAATTCTCTTATTGTGACATATACGTCACATGAGGTTGAGCCTAATGTGACTTAAACGTCATAACTTTATTTTCCCAACTCGTTTTATATATTAATTCATTGAATAATTGTGGTGAGAACAGATTAGATGTAATGAAATACACGTTATTAAACCAGTAAGATTCTTAAATGGGCTGAAACTCACCTTTAGTGACAGAAAATCTGGCTGTTTATTCCCACACTGTCACATGACCACGCAGTGTGGTCACATGACCACACCACATGACTGGGTCGGTGATTGTCACTCAAGGCCTGGAATGTTCCTGGAATTTAAAGTGACGGCATCACTATGATGTCACTTTACAGAGTCAAATAAATGAAATCACACTTTAATGATGATAACGTGAAGAAATCCTGTTTTCTGTGCGTCTTCAGCTTCAGATTGAATTATTGATTAAACAAACATTCTTCTGAGTATTTTATTCCAGTTCTGTGAAGTCAGTTGCACCAAATGCTGATAAATTCCTCACATGGCGTCTTCATTACTGTTGAATCTCATTCTCCACAGCTCCTAAAACACTTAAATCCTTTCATAAACTGCCCGTGTCATTAATTCATTTGTTTTAGTTGAATTTCACACAGCTCATTTGGTTTTACTCATTGATTCACTTTATTAACGTCCATCTACGCTTTGACAAATGGCCTGAATTGTTCTGTGTTTAAACCAGAGGTTTTAACAAGCTGCAGTTTTATTCTAGATTTGGGCAAAAACTTAGACTTAGGCAGTAAATAAAAAAAAATGTCCTTTTACCAGAATTAGAACATCATTAAAAGTCTGATTTCAAGATGTGTGACACGCAATTTATTGAATGAAATGTGACTTTTTGACATATTCATCGATTCTGGATTAAAAAAAATACTTTGAGTTGTGGAAACACTTAATAACAAACACAGCAGAGGAGATGAACCAGTAATGAAGCAACAACTAATGAGTAAATTATATATATTATATATTATATATAAATACATATACATGTGTATATATATTTAATTATACTGCTCATCTACTCCTTATAACCTTAGATGGTTTTTACCGTCATGCACACACACACACACACACATATGTATTTTAATATTTATTTTATATTTTAAACCAGTTTTGTGTGTTTTACGTGTTTTTAAGAGTGTGTGTGACAGAGCTTTAAGTTTACTGATAGAACCTAGAAAATGGATCAATAGATTCTAATCTAATCTAATGATTAGTTCATTTGAATGAGTGAAGAACGAATAAAAAACAAGGATTTGATAATTGATGAATGGTTAATTCTTCCCTAATAATTCCTCATGGAGGACGATGCACATATTGATGAATTACTCCAGGTCGTGTATTAATGCGTCATTAGATAACGATTACACACACACACGCACACACACATACACACACACACACACATACACACACACACACACACATACAAACACACACGCACACACACGCTCGCACACACACACACATACACACACACACACACACGCACGCACACACACACACACACACACACACACACACACACACATACACACACACACACACACCAGTAGGGGGCAGTGTTGTGCTGCAGCAGCTCTGATCAGGCTCCACTTTGTAAATCAAAGCTTCTATTTGCCGTCTCGTCTCGTCTGTAGAATCTCCTCCTCCTTCTGCTGCTGCGAATCCACCAGGAAGAACTCTGTAAAGGACGAATCCCCCGAATAATAGATCGGCTTCAAAGCCAGAACCTCAATGTGTTTAACGTGTGGAGGAAAATCACTGAGCAGCACGAAGATTCACTCGTTCATTTACACAAAACAAGTCTGAACCGTGGATCTGCCAACAGTTCCTCTCTATGAGGGATGATGTTGTTCAATTGTTTAATTTCTTAACCCTTAGATGCAAAAGTGGGTTGTTATTCTCCAAAATCTATTTTAAAGTTAAAAGATTTAATACTTTCATATTCCAGACTATGCATTTTTATTCATTTTCACTTATTTTATCTAATTGTAGTTTTCTTATTATTATTTACCCAGAAATGACGCCAGTTACAATCAATGCATTTTTGCAATAAATGAAAGACATTCATTTATTTTTATTAGAGATGATACGTTCTGTTCAACAAAAGACTAATTATCATT
Organism: Eupleurogrammus muticus; assembly: GCA_036785175.1. Lineage (NCBI taxonomy): Eukaryota > Metazoa > Chordata > Actinopteri > Scombriformes > Trichiuridae > Eupleurogrammus > Eupleurogrammus muticus. The sequence continues at coordinate 49,610,840 of JAYKQN010000001.1, read as the reverse complement.
TTGATATGTTAATTATTCACTTTTTTATCTACATTTTACCACTAATCAATCAATTGTGTGATAAAAGGTGTGTGTGTGTGTGTGTGTGTGTGTGTTTGTCAGGATACCAGATTTCTGCAGGGATGGTTTAAAAAGTTTTGGGGTGAAGTTTATATGATAAAATGAACCACGGGAGCAGATATAAGAGGAGAATTACTCAGATCCTTTAGTGAAAGTACAGACACAAATACAGAAACAGAACAAAACACCATCACATATAAAAGTCCTACTTTAGGTGAAAATATTAAGTATTATCAGTAAATGTAAATAACTGGTTGCAGACCTCAGACATCAGTAAATGATTCTGCAGCTTCAGTGAGCAGCTAATGTTGACTTTAATTCCTTTATTTGGTGAAAACATTTCTAAATTCTGAATAAAAGTCAATCTTTGGTTGTGAGGGAATGATCCTCACATGTCAAAGGGACTGGTCATGTGACCTCATAAAATGTGTGCCCTTCAAAATAAAAGCCCCCGTTGGGGATAATAAAATAAACATGTACTTGTTTGCAGTCGAGGGTTAAAGGAACTCTTCCAGTGTTCTACTAACTGTCTATTTCACACAGTGTGAACGTGGAGTTGATGATTTAATCCAACACGCGTCACAGACCTGAAACACGCTGAACGTTAAATGTTCCAGAAGCAGCTTCAGGACGAGGATTCACCAGCTTCATGTCCAGGAGAAAAACTCCACGTCGTCGTTTGTTGTTGGGCTCTGACGAGTTATTACGGTAACTGATGCTGACACACACACACACACATACGCAGGATGCTGGAGTGCGTGTGTGTGTGTGTGTGAACCTGGGACTAAACACTGCAGCGATGTTCTATTTATTTTATTTTGTAGAATTGTAGATAAAAATCCACCTGACTCTGTTGAAGACGTTTCACGTCCAATATTCACACAGCGGTTAATTAAAACTCATCTATTATTTGCTCATTTACAGTAATTATTTCCATTTGATGCTTTTCTATAGAAGGAGATAATCTAAACTACATTCATCTGCAGCCTTGTTATGACTCATGGATAAAAAAACTCTCAGTGTTTTTTACATCTTTAGAAATGTAAAACAAGGTTTGGAAATTCCATCTTTATGCTATAAAACGTATTTACAGCATTTGTGTCAGATGAAACACAGATCATGATAAATGATGAACAGATGATTTTTGCATGCATCACCTTAGGTTTTACTCCATGCATTTTTTATTTATTTTAGCTGTAATGATGCTGCAGCTGCAGCATGAAACGGTGCAAATAAACAGAATTTAAGCTAAAACTGGTGGTTTTAACTTTTTAGCAGCAGATTTTAATTCAATGTGAGTTGTTATAACAGATCCATCAGATACAAACACATGCAAAACTCTATCTATTAGGTATTTTTGGTATTTCTTTCCTCCTGGATGAGAGATGAAGAGCCTGGTCAGTTTTCTCCTCCACTGTCAGTCAGGTCCAACTTTCTCTAAAGTGCTGTTTCCATCTTGTGTTGCATCTGGTAACTTTCCTCATCCTGTTTCTCCTCCTCAGGTTTTTTCTTGTGTGACATGAGGGTCTAAGTTCAGGAGATGTTTAGTTGCTGCTGTACAAACTGTGAAAAGCATCGAGGTGGATCTGAGAATTTGTGAATTTGGGCCAAACAAATAAAAACTGACTCGACTTGTCGTCGCATCAAACCCAGAACCAGGCGACGCTTTGAGTTCCTGACTGAGTTTAACACTCCAATCCATCACACACACACACACACACACACACACACACACCGCCTACCACCTGTCTGGTGGAGGCCATCAGTAAAGATTTACAGACGTAGAAGCTGCATCGCGGGTGTTGACATAAACAGATCAGTAAAGTTCGCTCTGTTCACTGAACATGGGAGAATAACACAGAAAAATACCAGGAAGTAAAGGAAGGAGACAACGTCTGCCCTCCAATTAAAATCTGTTAAATAGTAAAAGACGGAGACAAGTGAGTCCAGATTAACAGGAGGAGGAAACAACGGATGAAAACTCTACACAGTTCAGAGCCAGTGAAGCTGCTGTGACCTGTGGCTGAATCAGAGGCAACAAACAGAAAAACGTTTCTGCAGGTGATGAACGGGACAACGTGTAAACGATGAGCTGTGACCCTAAAAAGACCCTTAACAAGGTTCTAAAATGTTAAAACACGTGTTTTTAACTAGTTTTATATACTAGATGGATTAGATATGTAATAAATATCATTCTTTTTGTGTCAAAAATCACACAAAATCATGATTTCTGTGATAAAAATTCAACAAATGGACTTTTAGGCCTAAAGAAACCAACATGATGAATGAAAACTGTATTTTTACTTTTTTTTTTTTTTACTTTCTCATCTTGCCAACAAGTGAATTTTGATGACTTTTAAAATAATATATATGTATATTATTAATATAAATATTAATATAAATGATTATTAAAATATAACTTGTGAAGTGTATCATTCACCAGTAGAAATTGATCATAGAATCATGTTTAGAGCTTCTTATTGATTATTAAAAAAGCCTCTATCATTAAAGCTGAGGCTGATATAATTAGTAAAACGTTCATTGTCTTATAGAACATAAAGAGTTTGATGCTTTAACTCAGGACTAAAGTGACAAAAACTCGCCGTTGGTTCAATGAGACGACGTGTAAACTCATCTTTTAGCAGCATAATATCATCAGATGAATGATTCCAGACTCATTTGTTGTTTTATAAACTGCTGTGAAAAATCCATCTTCATAAACGCTGCAGAAAGCAACGAGGCCTCTGCTCCAAAAATCTAATTATGAACTACTTCTGAAACGATAAATGATCATTACGAGTGTTTTCCTCGTTATGGCATCGACACCAGACACAAGAAGGAAAAACATGAAGATTCACAGCGTTACGTCTCAGACGCATCAAACCGACGCGTGATCTGAGTTAGATATTTTCTAATGGATCACAGCGTCTTAATCAATATTTAGTAAAACTTACTGATGTCCCTAATGTCGCCTCTCATCCACACCAACACAACTCAATAGAACTCAATAGAACTCAATAGAACTCAATAGAACTCAATAGAACTCAATAGAACGCAGCCAGAGGCAGGAACTGGGCAGATGGACGTGAATATTCATGACTCTGTTCTGAATATTATGACTCACGAGTTTGTTTTTAAGAATCTCCTTGTTAAGAGTCTTGTTTTTGTTCCATTAATAAAAAAAACATTAGTTTTATTTCTTGTACAAGTCCCAGAAAACATTAAGAAGAACGTGATGGATTTGTTTTTAATAATTAGACAAGACATTTATGGTAACTTAAATGACTTAGATAAGATAAGATAAGACTTTATTGATCCCACAATGAGCTGAAAAGCTATAAAAAATAAAAATACACAACACTATGTACAAAATTCGTAGAATTTTTTGATCTGCATACACAGTATGCATTACATAGAATGGAGAAACAATAATAAATAGCAAGAAAATAGTATGCATAAGCAAAGCATATATACATACACACACATACACATACACAGCTAATGCATACTTAAGGTGCAGGATGACTTCAGATGGAAGGATCCTGTAAATGAGAAATATACAAATATAAAATGTAAAAAAAAAAATGTATAAATAAGAAAAATAACCAGAAGTCAAGTTTATAATAATTATATATATATGACTGAAATTCTTATTTGAGTTATTTATAATCACACTTGTCTATTCTAGATGGATTTAATATATAAAACATTTATCCATTTTTTAGGGTTAAACTCTTTGGCGTTTTGGGTCAAAATCTGGATTTTTGACAAATAATTTTTGTAAAAGACAAATGCTACAAATGGACTTTAAATGACAACAAACCCACATGAAGACAGGATGTACGTTTTGGGACCTGATGAACTGGATTTTAAACGTTCTGACTCCTCGTCTCGCTCCTGATCCGCCGCTGACCCTGCTCTGCAGCCACTTCCTGTTTACCCACCGACCCGCGTCCACCTCGTCTGGCCCTCTGTGGCGCTCGTGTTCTACCTCCACGTCTCTTCCTGTGGACGCTCGCTTCGTCTCCTCCTTCAATCCCAGACAGACGCCTCGATGTGGAGATGGCGTCTCTGTGGGGTCTCTCCATCTGTGTTCTCCAGGTTATTTATAGCTCCGGCCGCATGTTTAAGGTCATCGTCACGCCGGCCAATCAGGCTCCTGGTTAAAGCGTCCTAAACACCAATGTCTATATATAGACTCCGTCTCACCGCTGTGACCCTGCAGAGCTGCTGCTCTTTACGTGTTTGCGTGTTAATTACGGAGCGTGGGTGCATTTCTAATCAAACCTCCTGGCTTAACGAGCGCGTGATAAATCAGGTTAATTCATCCTCATGTGTTTCATGTGCGATTTGGAGTTAAACATCGGTAATAACTTTAACATGCAGACTCATGATGAACCCGTGTCATTAGACGCACTGTCCCGTCGCTATGGTTACGTATACCCTGAGTAGATGCACACCGTATTATGATCAGTTATTGATCATGATTTATTGATCTGTAGACCACCATGACTTATTACTTCATTCTTCAGGATCTGAAATCAGTGATTAACAACGTGAGGTGAGTTATTGGTTTGTCCCTGCGTCGTGGCTCAGAAACAATCATCAGTTTGGTGGAGGGTTTGGTTGCCAGAATGTTTCTGGAACGTTGTGGCTCTGGGAATCGATATTGAAAGATCTTACTTAACGTTTTTTAGCCGTTAAAACAGCAGCAGTTGAAGGTTTGAAAAAAACGTTAGTTAACACATGAAAAAGCTGGAAGTAGTGTTCCCAGAATGTTATGGACATATCGATATCATCACCCATAGATGGAGGCCACGCCCACACCATGAAGCCACACCTCTATAACCAGGCCACACCCCCTCACGTCAGATACATTAAACTTAAAGGGCGTTCTCTAAAGTTACTGCAAAGTAATTTGGGGAGTTTCTAAAAAGAAGAAGAGAAGAAGATATTTGAGCCCGGATCAGCCTCTGATTGGACAAAAGATTCTTCAAAGCATTATGGGAAACATATATGTTAGCATCAATGCTAGCTGCAAAATATGATGGATAATTGATTAAGTATGGACAATAAAAGTTCATTTTGGATTTATTTCACAAACCCGTCAAAAAGGCACGAGTTCCTGGTTGAGTAGAATATATATCACATGACAGCAGGTGAGTGTTAGCATCAGGACGTAGAACTTTCACTTTAGGATTCATGACGCATTGAGAAATTGTGGGAACTTTGTTATAAAAGATATAAGTTGCATTATAAACAAATCCAGAGTTTAATTATTTTAGCACTGACAGCTACTTCAAACATGTTCGGCTCTATTCCAGAACATCGTGTCCGAAAATCGAAGCTGAAGCAGAAAATCGCTGCTGATTCCACTCACCGTGCACACGCCTCCGTGCACGTGCATGTTTTCCCTTGCTGGCGTACAGTACACGATGTGGAGGGAAACGCTGCCGTGTGACATGATGAATGGACGCGCCTCAGAGTGGTTTATAATCAAGACAAACGTTTGCTTTTGATTGCTCGCTACTGTCGGAATTTCTGAGGCAGGGTGGGTTTTTGACAGCGGGGGGAGGCTCCGCTGGGGGCGGGCGGGGGGTTGGGGCGATCAATGCGTCATCTATTATGTCCGGCGCTTAATGAAAAGCGTCTGCTGCAGCGCTGCCAACGGGACGTCTGCAGAGAGCTTGATGTCATGATCACTTTAAAACTCAGCTGCTATTGACCTGCAGCTTAATGGCTGCTTCCTTCCACTGGCACCAGTCAAACTACGATTTATTGCTGTTGTTTTTCCTTCTCTTCGATTCTCTCTGACACCACTTATCCATTAAGGCCTGTCTGACTGTATATATATATATATATATATGAAATCTGGACATATGCAGTTTTAAATAAGGACTCATATGGATTAAATATATAACATTTATCCTTTTTTTGGTTACACCCCTTTGACATTTTGTGTCACACAAAATCTGGATTTTTGTCAAAAAATAAATGGTACAGATGAACTTTTAGATCATACTAAAACTTCATATTTAATCATGATTAATTGCATGAATGTCATAGTTAGTTTATAAATTTCAATAATCACCCAATACTGTAAATGCAACTGAAATCACAGTATTTTTTTTTTTTTACAGTAAGACTGGATCAGTGGATCAGCGAGCAAAGACTCAATCAGTGGATCACAGAGCAAAGACTGGATCAGTGGATCACAGAGCAAAGGCTGGATCAGTGGATCACTGAGCAAAGACTGGATCAGTGGATCACAGAGCAAAGACTGGATCAGTGGATCACAGAGCAGAGACTGGATCAGTGGATCACAGAGCAAAGACTGGATCAGTGGATCACAGAGCAGAGACTGGATCAGTGGATCACAGAGCAAAGACTGGATCAGTGGATCACAGAGCAAAGGCTGGATCAGTGGATCACTGAGCAAAGACTGGATCAGTGGATCACAGAGCAAAGACTGGATCAGTGGATCACAGAGCAAAGACTGGATCAGTGGATCACAGAGCAGAGACTGGATCAGTGGATCACAGAGCAAAGACTGGATCAGTGGATCACAGAGCAAAGACTGGATCAGTGGATCGCAGACCAGAGACTGGATCAGTGGATCACAGAGCAAAGACTGGATCAGTGGATCACATAGCAGAGACTGGATCAGTGGATCACAGAGCAAAGACTGAGTGGGAGAAGCGTTCCTATGGTCACCATTCCACTAAAAGCAGTAAAGCAGCAGAAGAAATGAAAATTGAACATTTTCGTCTTGGTGCTTTCGTTTCGGTGCCATTTCTCCATCCAGACCAGGACTACGGTAGCACAGCAACTTCCAGCGGCTTATAACGCATCATTTAGAGGAAAGTGACTCTGATGGTGAAGAAAGTGAAGCTGATGTTTGATGGAGATTTAGCTGCTGTTGGAATCAGAAACAGAGGATGAGGACTTTGATGGTTTGAATATGTGTGTGTTAAATACAGTAATGACACAAAGAACTGAGACTGAGCCTTTTAGTACGGAGCCTTATGGTCTTGTAAATACGGTACTTTACGAATATATGAGTGTGTGTGTGTGTGTGAGAGTGTGTGTGTAGGAAAACCAACAGCTAAAACCATTGTGTATTTATGACACTTCTCGGTAAAGTTGAATTAAATGTTAACGTGTTTTCCTTCTTGTCACTCCGTGATGTTGCAGGATGACGTGTTTCCACCTTCATCGTGTCTCGTTGCTCAGTTGGGAAACGCATCTTCTTCATTTCCCAGAAACGCTCGACGTGTTCCTCATCCTCTAATTTCCTGAGCCGTCTTGTCCTACATTTATTCTTCTTTCCTCTGAATGCCTGCTGCTTCACTTTCTGAAGCAAAGTGACTGCTGTTACGAATCAAAGGGAACTCCTCCGAGAGGGTGAGGTTCCACAATCTGCTGTGCAAAAAGAACATTTAGAGTCGCAATGTGACGGGAAAAAAACAACTATTCTTTTGCAATGATCACATTAAACAAAGTAAAAACTGGAGGAAACAACAAACATTTAAAACAATACACAGCACTAGTATAGTCATAAAATAAAATTTAACTCCTGTGAATCATCTTATTAATGTATTATTACAGTAGATTGATGTATAATTTACATTAAATCAGAGCAATCAAAGAGTTACTCCATTTCACTACAATGAATCAACTAATACTGTAAATACAACTAAAATACACAGTATTTAATGGATTTTCGTTGTACAGTTAATCACCTTTAAATAATTCACCAGGTCGCACAAAATGTACATTTTATGTTCATGCTGGTTTTGTCTCATTTCTAAAACACTGCATATCTGATATGAGGCAGAAACAAAACAAGACTATAACCCAAACGAGACAATTTCAATAGTGAAGTAATATTTTAGCTTAATACTAAAATGCAAGGCAGACTGAGCAAAAATAAATAATATATTAAAAATTAGAAACTGAGCATCTCTGGTTGCTTCCAAATAATATTTCCCATGACCATTATGCAATGTTTGGTGTGAAATCAGCCGAGCTAACAGCCTCCGTTCCATCTGTCCATCAATCTGTCCGTGGGTAAATGGCTGTGTTACCATGGCGTGTAAATACATGTATGTTACCTGCAGCCTGAGCTCATAAATCGCTTCTCCAGCGCCTCTGGTGGATCTCTGATGTGGCAGCGTTGCGTCCTTGTTAAAATGCTCTCGGTGGTTTATGTGGCGGCTGTTGACCGTGGACCCGGGATTTATAACCCTTCATTACGACCCCGGCAGTAATATTAAACTCAGCTGTGAAGCTGCGAATGATGCCAAGAGTGACAAGAGCACAGGTCCGCCATCGGTGTCCCCGCCTCTGGGAACTGAAACGTTAATGAACTGTATTCGTACGGAGCTTTTCTAGTCATTTCAACCACTTTCATTTACCCATTTACAAACTGCATGTTGCAGCCATCGGGGGCAAATCAGGGTTAGGGATCTTGCCTAATGACACATCAACATGGAGCCCAGAGGAGGCGGAATCGAACCGCCAATCAGTGGACAGCTGCTTGACCTCTGAGCCAAAAAAGGTGTGTTAAAGTGCCCTCTAAAGGCAAAAATGCATGCTAACGTGCCCACTTGGGGGCTAAAACATGTACTAAAGTGCCCTCTAGGAACCAGAATGCATGTTAATATGCCTTTGGGAGCCAAAATTGCATCTTAATATGCCCTCTAAAGGCAAAAAATGCATGCTAACATGCCCACTCGGGGGCCAAGACATGTACTAAAGTGCCCTCTAGGAACCAGAATGCATGTTAATATGCCTTTGGGAGCCAAAACTGCATCTTAATATGCCCTCTAAAGGCAAAAAATGCATGCTAACATGCCCACTCGGGGGCCAAGACATGTACTAAAGTGCCCTCTAGGAACCAGAATGCATGTTAATGTGCCTTGAGGAGCCAAAATCGGTCCTAATATGCCCTCTAAAGGCAGAAATGCATGCTAAAGTGCCCCCTAGGAACTAAAATTTGTGCTAATGTGCACTCCAGGAGCCAAAATGCACGCATGCTAAAGTGCCCAGGAGTTTCTGTCTTTTTCAGCTTTGTTGTCTGTGCACACCACTATCCACCATCGTTGTAATTTTTAACAGAATATGCAAGTGTGACCAGGGCTTTTTCTGTGAACATGAGTGAACAACAAGCTTCAACATGACGACACTGAAAAAGATCCACACTGGTGCTGCTACGTGAATCTACTTGATCTGGTGGATTAGAATCTCTCCACTGTAGTTTGACAAATCTCTGGATAGAAAAGTGCGAGGATGAAAAAAAAAATCTAGATTCGTGTAGTCGGAGCCTACAAGAGACATCAGAAACCCCCTGTGTTTATTAATGTTAAAGCCTGTGATTTATTTTTAAACGGCGACTACATGCGGCAGGTGTGCGAGTGTGGAGCTGAGGGGGAGCGGCGATGCTGACAGGCTGACAGAGACGTGCACGCCAGGCGCTCTGAGAGGGAATGAACAATGAATTTCCCGTGATAGCTGTTATTCCTCCGTCGCATTGTTCTTCCCGTTCTACTTTCCAGTTTGCCATGAAAGCTTCCTGTCGTATCTGCAATCAATTCTTTTTGAACGTCTCTCCGAACATTTTCTGCTCTGCTGATGATTCCTTGTTATGCTGATGAATAATATCATATACAGAGAAGTGTGTGTGTGTGTGACACTCCAGATGATATTTAACTGGTACAATGATAAAATCTGACTCTGGAGGTGTTAAAAAAAGAAGAACAAGAGGCAGAAAGTGTCTCCTCCTGCTCGTCTCCTCAGGAGGTGACACACTTTGACATCAAAGCTGAATTAGCTTATTAGCGGAGAAGAGGACGGTGCTACGGTTCAAACACTCACACGCTTCCAATTACTCTTTTGGAGACGGATTCATATTTATATCTGGGAGAAATACGATCATCAAGGCGAAAAAAGAGTTAGAGCTGCTGATTTGAGCCAAATGATAGAATTTCATCAGCGCTGATATAAATGAAATTCTTATCCACTTAGACTGGATGAATCTGATGTTCTCGCATCGTTCCACATGAACAGCCTGTTTTATTTTTAGGCCTGTTTTGGCATTTCTATGAGACAGTGCTCAGCAGTGGTAGAAATAAGTACATATACACAAATACCACATTTAAAGGATAATTTTAAGGTAATTTCTACTTTACTTGAGTATCACCATGTGATGCTACTTTCTACTACATTTATCTGCAGCTTCAGATACTTCCAATGGATATCATAAAAAGATTTTGAAAATTTATCAGACCTTCTGAGGTCTTACAAACATCAGTGTCGCCCTACATTTCATATGACCATATGGTGTTAACAGCTCAAATATGGACTTTTCTGTCTAAACCTCTCACATGGTTCCTTTCAATAAATGTTTGAATAGGACAATATTTTATGAAAAATGCATGCTAAAGTGCCCTGTAGGGTCTAAAATGTGCGCTAAAGTGCTCTTTGGACTCTTTGGAGTTTCCTGCCCTTCAAAAAGTCTGTGCACGTCACTGGATTTGTGTTTTTTTTACATTTCTCTTGCATTAGATCATTAATCCCGACAGCAATAAGACTTTATAACTCACTGTAGTCACTTTTAATCCACTCATCACTTTTCTCTTCACACACATCCTGCACCTTAAGTATGCATTAGCTATGTATGTGTACATGTGTGTATGTGCGTATATATATACAAATATGTAAATATGTGTGTATGTGTATGTATGTATGTATATATGCGTTGCTTATGCATACTTTTTTCTTACTATTTATTAGTATTTTTCCTTCATTCTTATGTCCATAATGCATACTGTGTATGCTGATCAACAAATTCTATGAATTTTGTACATAGTGTTGTGTATTTTTATTTTTTATAGCTTTTATTTTCTTCAGCTTTTTTCTTTTTCTTTACTCAACAAGCAAATTTCCCCGTTGTGGGATCAATAAAATCATCAAGCCCAAATCCCTAGTTCGAGAACCACTGGACTAAACTAGCTAACTGTATATAAAGTAGTGAAAACTTTCTCCATCAGCTACAAGGAAACTGTAAAGAGAGAGAGGAGTATGACATGCAGCACAGGTCTGTGGCTGGGAGTCGAACCGTGGATGTTGTGGTTATCTGGTAAAACGCCTGAACCTGGTTTTAATGATGACGTCTTTTATAGTTTCCATGACTGTTTAGATATTTAGATCTGATTGACCTGAAAACCAGTAAATACAGTGGAAACGCACCTATGGCTAAAACATTCTGGAGCAGAACAGCTGATACATTCCAGGACCTTGCTCATAGATGCCTTTTAAAGAGAGGATACAGCCTTCTAGGATGTCTGCTTCTCACTTCCTCCAAACCTGGCTTGACCAACAGGGATCACATGTCTACCGTTGGCTTCAAACCACACAACACTGAGGGATCCCCATCGTTCTTCCTCCCCGTCCAAAGCTCTGATTTGGACAGCGTATCTGAGGATGGGTCGAGCTTAGGGGAGCAACCGAAAGCTCAGCACGCGCCAAGAGAAGCAAACAAAATATTCCAAAACATTCTCCTCTGTTACTGCTGGATTAAAGAGCTTAACAGGAAGTGTAGAGAAAAGTCTGCTGCTGCTGCGACTGAAAACCAACACAATCTCTTATAGAATTTCACCAATCTCTGTCTATCCTTTTGTATTTTCGTCCAAAAAAAACAAAACAAAACAATAATTTGTCCAAATAACTTCAAGCTAGGTGGGGACTCGAATAAGAACTGTGCCAAGTTTTAAACAAACATTTTCACTCTAAGTCTCAGGATCAATCTCCCACCATTAAGAAGATTGTCTACATCGTTATTTTCATTATTTCTTCTAGTAGTTTTGATAAAGTTGTACCTTAAAAATGTTCTCAAATGTTGTTGGAAGCGCCTACATTACAACAAATGTCTTATCTTCTTAGCACTTGGGCTATTGCAGCCACATTTGGTGGACATGGTTAGATAATGTGTGCAGTAATGTTTGTTAGTACCATTCAACTGTATTGCTGCTCCAGGACCTGGAAGACTTGTTGTGATGAATAAAACCATGAATTCTGCTGTGTAACCACAACTTCCTGAAGGGGAATGTCCATCTGTTCGTGACCTCAAGCTAAAACTAACGTGGGTTCTGCAGCAGAAAGACAATGATCCAAAACACAGCAGCAAGTCCACCACTGGCTGAAGAAAAAAATAAAGACTTTGGACTGGCTTGGTCAAAATGTGTCCTCTAGGAGCCAAACTGCGTCCTAAAGTGTCCTCTTCAATGGCAAGGACATTCTATAAGGCCTTTTTTTGCCTTTTCCTTTCTCGTGACCTGAATGCTGTTGAGATGCTGTGGCATGACCTTAAAAATCCAAAATTCCCCCATAATTCTGTAGGAGACTCATTGACTCAAGTTATTGCAAATGCTTGATTGCAGCTGTTGCTGATAACGGTTTCATGTTTATTAGGTTTAGGAGGCAAACACTTCTTCACACTACTGTAGGTATGTCTGTCCTTCGCATTTACTTGAAACCCGTCATCGGATCAATTTCACACTTGGCGTGTATATTGCTGAGAAGTGGAGGAAGTGAAATTATCCGATGTGCTTTTGATTGGATGAGCGGTTCCCAACAACGGTGCAAGCAGCTGTTCTGGGAGCTCAGCCTTTCATCCAGGTCATTGTTCTCTCTCTCAAACGTGAATCAAGGCAACTGGACTTGTGATTGTCCAGGAAGATTTTTCGCCTCTTATCCAAATGGCTTCATCAGTTTATAGGTATTGGTCTAGTCGGGTCTAGTTCGATAAGTTCAGTGCAGATGTGATCATTGTTTTAGTGCTATTTTCCTCTCAGTTTGGTGTTGAGATTGAATCACGATCGAGGCAAATGGTCTCGTAATTGTACCCATTGATCTGACTAGACTAGTCAGCCTGTTGGATAAGAGACAAAACGTCTCCCTGGAAAATTACGAGTCAAAATTATGGTCAGCCAGTTCTGAATGGGAGCTGCACGAGTTAGATACGTACAGTCATCTGTACTGATCCGTTTTCCCCTCCCCAGACACCTCATCCTTTCACAAACCTTCGTAAACCTGTGCACGCCCAGCTGACCTGCTTTGGATGTAGCGTCAGAGACAGAAGTTCAACCAATTACCGCTACAACACGTCTGGTGTCTAAACACGAATTTCATTAGGAAGCAGCGGGTGTGCTCGTATTCCTACGGCTCTTAAATGGAGGGGAACACGTTTGCTGGCGGGAGGAGACATCACCTCCAGGTTTATTTTGTCATTAATCGTTGACGAGATAACGACACCACAGAGAAAAAAATGGTAGCAGCACCAACCACTTGCTGCTCTGCTGCATATTCACTATGTCTCTGTATAGTTCTGTTGTCTATTTTCAATACAGTAATATATCATAATGGGCTCTTTAGAGTAAAACTGTAATCTCAATATAAAACTGATACAGGAATATCTCCCCACAAGTCAACGTGTTCTGGGTGATTTTCCTAGTGTGGCTCCTACCTCATAATAACCCTATTACTCATTTATTCTCCTGGCAATGTGAGGATGGTGGAAAATTACAGGGAAAATAGAAGGGCCATCATTTTTCAGAGTGCTCGATCTAGAAGTGCCTCCTTTTGAATATGCGTAGGAGTAGATAATGAATCAGCTAAATGACGCTCAATCACAATGAAAAGATGGATCTGGGTTCCTGGGGCACCGTTGTAAGGCTCTCAGTCACTCTATGATGTGACGTTCATGAGTCTACACTCGGCCTTTTCTCTGCGGTTACTGCATATTTCATAATATTCAACACTATGGCAGACGGAGGTTTCCAGCGTGTCGTAGGACGCTTCAATAGAAGTCGTATCCACATCTACAAAGCCCCCAGGTGCAGCGCAGAGAGGATATTTCAACGGCGTCTTCCCTTAGGGGAGAATTCAGAGACAATCTGCGATGCCTTCAACACCTGCACGATGCCAGTGAATTCCTCATGTCCAGTGTGTAGAACGGAGGTTTGGCTCCAACAGGACGTGATGAATTCCACCGCTTAGCAGATGCTGTAGATCTGGTGGGGCTCTGGCTGCAGACACCAGTCAGAGATCATGGAAATAGGTCTTCACCCTGCAAAAAGATCTTATTTTAATACAATGAGTCCAATCTGTCTGTGCAGATTCTCACTCATCCAGGTCGTTGTAGTGTCGTCGACAATGGCGGCTCAGGGAACTCTTCAGTTTTCAGAGAGTGGATCATCATCATCATCCTCATCATCCTCATCATCATCACTGTTGAACAGCCTGGTGTGAACTTTTTCTTGTAGCTTGAAGAGGTTTCACCTTCCATCCTAAAAGTTCTCAGAACGTCTTCAAGCTACAAGAAAAAGTCCAGTTGCCTACAGTAACTCCTTTGACACAATTAGTCCAATAGTGAGTAGAATTATCTTAAATCATTTGAATCAGTTTTCATACACTTTTCACTTTCTTTTTCGCATCAATTTGCTTTCATTAATTTGCACATCTGTCCTGTTGCATCTAGAAGCTGTCCTCCTAGTGAGGGGGCGCAGATAATAGTCAGAAAACTTAGAAAAGTGTCATGTCTGAGCTACGTTTATGACTCCAGCCCATCTTCTCTTCTTCATAGTGAATCCTCACTTTTTTACTTCCACAGCTGAGTCTGCAGCAGAAAGACTCAACCAAGCGGAGCCATGATGGAGCAGAGCAATAACAGTGGAATAGAGTAGGAATTGTATTTTTCATCATGATGCTCTCGTTTGTGTAACATCTGAGGGTCACTTGGCACTTGCTGTTGCTGATCATCTGCAAATGCCAGAATCGTGCTCTGCTGAGGACAATGTGCCATTATTTTAATTAGACAGACAAACACGGACAATGGCGGCTCAGGGAACTCTTCAGTTTTCAGAGAGTGGATCATCCTCATCATCATCACCATCACTGTTGAACAGCCTGGTGTGAACATGGCTGCTGTTTGGGTGTTGGAAACTCAGAAAAAGACAGATACTATCTCTGGTTCATGGCAGAACTTAGATTTCAAGTTTATACCTATTGTATATGCATTCTACATCCATATTACGTATTTTCTTTTTCAATAAAACTCATGATATTAAGTCTATTCATAGATTTTTTGTAAATACTTTCAGGGATTAAATGCATACTATGTCCACATAACACATTTTTCCATCAAAATCTGACCTGAAGTGTTTGTAAATATGATGAACTACAGCAAACTACAGATTCTAGAAACCCAGAACTTTGGGCCATGACAGTTCCACTAGTGTTTATTCAACCAAAATAATAGTAGATAATAGAAGAATGTGATGTGGAGAAGTTACGTCCTGCACAAGTTTAACCCAAATTTATAAATTCACTGCTTTGAAGACTTTTAAGACCCCACATGAACCATGTAAATTGTATCCTGATGCTTTTAATGTTAAATATGAAGCATTTTGAACAACAACATATATGGCTGCAAACCCGTGAGGAGCATTTTGCTGCGTGGCTTCTGCAGCACCGTGTTATTTAGGAGAAGGCAGATGTCTTTGTGAGATGGCGGCTCATGAATTAAAGATGGAGCTGGAGTTTTGCCATCGCCGAGCGGTGTCGGCGCTGAATAGCAAAAAGCTGATCAGCTCCAATATCTACAAATGACATTCACATCACCTCCCACTTCGCGGGGGGGGCACAACTTTTATCCCCTTTTCATATTGTCGGGCACTCAGAACATCTCTCATCCGGCATAAATGAAACAATGGGACCAATCTACATCCTGGAAAGCCCCCCTCCAACCAGTCGCCTGCTGTCGTCATGGCAACCACGTCTGATGGCACACCGATCGGCTGTTTAGAACATGAGGGTTGGGGGGGGGGGGTGGAAACCAAAATCAGCCAGAAAACATCAGGTAATTACGTCTGTTCTCAATTTTGGCTCGTTCCTTAAACGGCAAAAAACAACATGTGCACAAACCGCACAATCACAGCCCATTTGGAATCCTGGTTTCTTCCTTTATCTCTGCAAACGAGCGACTGAGTTTCATTTAGGCCCAAAACAATTATAATTTCACTGTGGAAGTCGACACACGCCTGAGATTTAATTTAGTTGTCAGAACCCGTCACGTACAGAAGGAGTTACACAACACTAATACGGATCCATCGGAACATCTGCCTCGTTAGTAAAACGCCTGTCACTCCACTACATTATGTTTTCTCATTTTTGGCAGAGTGTGAAATGTGTAACATGAAGCCTTGTACTGTTAGTAATTTGATGAAACCGTCAATGAGCCGATGACAGTGAGGAATATCTGAGGGTTTAATTTACCGTATTTACACGACTATAAGGGCACATTAAAGTCTATTTTCTCCAAAATGCTGGTGCTCCCTATGTCTGTATGTAGGGGAAGTGTGGGCATGGATTGTAGATAAAATAACAGGGATGTGCGTTATGCAGAACATCGTTGTTTTAACAACCTGAAAATGGTAAAGAGACACGCTGATAAAGCACAGTTTAAACTGAAGGAAATCAGCTACACAGCTGAGTTTAAGACATAAGACAGGTGGTACGAGTTGGAGGAAAGACTGGATCAGTGGATCACAGAGCAGAGACTGGATCAGTGGATCACAGAGCAAAGACTGGATCAGTGGATCACAGAGCAGAGACCGGATCAGTGGATCACAGAGCAGAGACTGGATCAGTGGATCACAGAGCAAAGACTGGATCAGTGGATCACAGAGCAGAGACTGGATCAGTGGATCACAGAGCAGAGACTGGATCAGTGGATCACAGAGCAAAGACTGGATCAGTGGATCACAGAGAAAAGACTGGATCAGTGGATCACAGAGCAAAGACTGGATCAGTGGATCACTAGAAGAAGAAATGAAAAGTGAACATTTCCGTCTTGGTGCTTTCATTTCGGTGCCATTTTTACATCCAGACCAGGACTACGGTAGCGCAGCAACTTCCAGGATTATAACGCATCATTTAGAGGATATTCTGTATATTAACCCTCCCCTATAGTTAGGTTCCTTATGTGTGTGTTAAATACAGTAATGACACACAGAACTCAGACTGAGCCTTTAGTACAGTGCATTATGGTCCTGAAAACACGGTCGACCAATTGTTTAATTCATGATAAATGATCCTCATGTTGGGAGCGTGGACTTTTCCTTTGACAAAACGCTGTTCACTGTTTTGTGAAATGTGACCTTTTGCAGGTGAGCTCTGCTCCTCTGAGCCGTGCACGCCATCACAAACGTGCACCTGGAGCTTGCAAGACAAATAGTGAAGATACAGATGGATAAAGCACAAAAAGAAGAAAGAAGCTATTTATATTTACATCCCTGCACAAACGGAGAATCCTCCTCGACATGGAGACTCGTGAGGGGGAATAAGTTGGTGGGTAATTGAGCTGGTGATGATGATGCTGGACAGACGAGGACGTGGACGAGAAGAATGAGAGCAGCTTAACGAGCTCTCACCCGTTCTAATTACAGCTGATTCTGTTCCCTCAGTCCATGGGGGCAGCGCTCAGAGCTGATTGCTAAATTCTAAGGCGGACAAACATGAATTAACCAGGCCAACGGGTGGCTCCGACATCCCAGTATTTAGACATGATCTTCTTCCTACACGTTTTAGGATGCATGGACAGTTTTATAAATCACATGTGAGTGAAGACAAATTAAAAATGCAAGACTCTTTCCACTGATATCCTATTATTATTATTATTATTATTATTATTATTATTATTATATTGTGTTCTATATTGAGTATATAAGAGTATAATAGGCTGTCAATGTTTGCAAAATAGTGGGGTGTTATTATTCCAAAAATTAGACATTATTGTGTAAATATCAGCATTCACCAGTCGTGTGTATTTTATATTTATACTGAATCTGGCTACTGCTAATTAGCTTCTTTAAATTATCTCCTGTTTACACCATGAAGATCTATTAACCAGCTGATAAAGTGTAAAGGTTAATATTTCACACTTTTCCTGGGTTTAATTTGAGGTTTTGATATGCACAACAGGATTTATTTGTCATCTCATTTTAACAGGTAGTTGTGTCTCATTAATATTAATGAACCTCTGTGGGTGCTGAATGTGTGGTTGTGACATCACAATTTCACATAAATCCTGACGTTTCATTTCAAGGTACAGTTTTTGTGAGCATTTATTAATTTTTTTATCCAACATTAAACAGTATTTATACAACCCTTACAAGGCCTTTCTGATAATCAAAAATATATTCAAACCTCATTTTGTACAATATGTGAACCATAAGCATCAGATTTCCACACGTCTCCTAGTAAAGTCGACTAATTCAGCATCAGAGTGTAGATTCACGTTCTGGACACTCCTGGGAAATAAATATATTTGTTCTGCCTTGACATGTGTTTGATTGCAAACGATCGTCTGTAAATGTGACGCTGTTGTGTCGGCCTCCTCACACGAACCATCATCCTGCAAAAAAAACTAAAAAACTAAATAAAAAACTGTTCAAATGTGGACAGATGCCAGAACCAACACGACAATCAGAGATAAAGCGAGAAAAAAACAAGAGAAGAAATGGGGGATGAAGTCGGAGGAGTGATTGTTTGAGAAGACAAAGCCAACAGATCCGTCTCTGAATTTGAATAAACAACAGTGGAACGTCATGAATTATTAAATTCAAGCAAAGTTTTTTATTTCTGGGCAGAGAAGGGAGTTCATGTCAAGAACAAATAGTGACTAGAACTGTAGCTGTGGGAGGAAATTACTGTCAACAGTCACGTGACTGTAGAATTCTGTATTTTTTGCACTTGAAGAAACGTGTTGTTTTTGTCTGAATCATGGTGCATTTGCTTAAAACATCATTTTTAATTTGCAAAACAGAATGCATTAGTTTGCATTGAGTTCGATTCACGTTCGTGGCGTTTCTACAGTAATTTCACCTCCTATTTACCTGTGCATTGCACCGTTTTCTGCAGAACAGCAGTGAAAGCCGGTGATTTCCATTCATCAGGACGGGCAGAGTTGAGGCTGCAGTGAATCTGGGTCAACGCGATGAGTGAGAAGACGCGTCCTCATAATGAAGCAGCCACTCAGGTCTATTTTTAACGGCTCCCGGGAGGAAACACGTGTGATGGATCTGAGCTCTGGGAGGGGGAATCCACGCCAAAAAAAAAAAACCCTCCGATGTGCTCATGGGTTTGTTTGCACGCACGCCTTCCACCATCACACGTCCTGGGACGTGAATTTTTGAAGCTGCGTATTCGTGATTTGGCCTCGGGCTGCTGGACGCCGTCACCACAGGAAGCTGGCCTCGGCCTCGGAGGTTTTCACGCCTCCTCCGTCTCTCAGCACTCTCCGTGTGAGATTCCTGGGCGTGGGTTCTGCCTGGCGGCGCTCGGAACACGACAGGTCGATAACAGCCGTTCAGGAGTGTTCCCGGGTCCCTGCGACCCCACGAACGACTGCAGCGACTGACCTTTCAGAAATAACACAGAACCGCATGTTTCCACGGGCTGAGGAGCGAGGTCCTCGTGGCTTTTAGGTAAAAAAAAACACAAAAGCTGCAGCTTTTAATGCTGCAAACCCACAACGGGAACAAGTTCCCCACGAAACGAACAGCGGTTGTCTTCCATTAGCATAAAAGGTTGAACTGTTTGTAACTGTTAAACATGCAGGAGGTTCAACAGCAGGATCATTATGAACAAAAACAGCAGTGGCTGGTGACCACATCCACCAACTCATACACTCATCAGTGATTTGTTGCATTTATTACACAGGAGCTAAAACTTGTGCTAAAGTCTGGGAGGGCACATTAGCACATGTTTGCATGCAGTTTGGCTAAAGGGCTTTGGCTGCTGTAGCATGTGTGTTGGCACCTGGATTTTAGCACGTTTTAGCTCACAAAAAGGCACTTCAGCACATGTTTTGGCTTCAAGAGCTCTATTTAGTCTGCATTTTGGCTCTGAAAGGGCATTTTATCTCAGGTTTTGGCTCCCAAAGAGCACTTCAGCACATGTTTCGGCACCTGGAAGGGCATTTTATCACAAAATTTAGCTCCCAAGAGGGCACTTTAACACTTTTTAGCTCACAAAAAGGCACTTTACTATGCAGTATTTTCAACAATTGTCCATGTACCACTGGTGTGACCCGTTGGAAAGTCAAGGACGAGTGTGTGAGAAGTGACGTCTCCTCTCTGTCTGTGTGACAGAAGTAAAACCTCAGATCACGATGACGGATCTAAAGCAACTTTGGTTCACCTCCAAACAGCAGCAGGAACCTTTTATTCTTCTCGTCCTCTCTGGCTCTGTGATAACGTTTTAGATCCAGGCACAGACTGGATTTCTTACTCTCAGGATTCTAAAAGAAAAGGTCAGCGGCCCCTCGCCACCTGAGAAGCTCCCGTTCAACGAAACTCAATTTTCACTTTTCAAACACTGCCCCCCTCCATCCTCCATCCTCCATCCTCCATCCTCCATCCTCCGTCTCCATCCCGTGTCCAGCGTCGTCGCTGGCCCCGGACGAAAGGACAATTACACAAATCTGTCACCCAGGAAATCCCGACACTTTATTTCCTCAGACAAAGAGCAGCGATGGGTGATGAGCCCGTAGCTGCCGGGGGTTGGACAGCCTCTGGGGGAATAATAAAGCAATTTCAGCTCACAGAAGTCAGAGGAAGGAGAAAGGGGAAGACATAAATCACTCATCTGATGGCTACAGGCTCTTTGGGTTTTTTGGGAGGAATGAGACAGTTGAGCAAAGATAGAAGCCGTGGACATCAAACAAGACGTATTCAAAGGGTAAACGCTGTGATGTAATGATGATGTATATGTACGACGTATAACGTTTACATCATGATGTACGTACACTGAAATGAATAAATATGTTGTATTATTCATGCAGCTGCAAAATATTTATATATGCATTGCTGTTAAACAGTAAAATATGTTCTGCATTTATACGTTTGTACATGTACAACATGTACAGCATATTCACCTGTTTTATAATTAAAAGGTTGAGTTTTACTGTACATAGCATTAAGTCATTTATTTAAAAGTCTGAATTCACAATGAAGTGATGACACATGTTTAATAGAAAAGATCCTGGAACTTCCTTTATTTCTGCGAGTTTATTACATTTATTTACATACACAGCACTTTATATGGAATTATTATTATAAATAAATGATAAATTTAGACTAAATTCCTATAAAACATTATACTCCATCAAAACATCTGTGAAAGTGAATATTTTTTTCATATTATAATTATTTTAGTATTTATTATAAATAATGATTTACTATTAAAATGAAGGAAAATAAACTTCAAGATATTTTTATTTTTGTTGGGTTTTTTTGCTCAAACTGAGTCATCTGCTGCGTCACACACACACACACACACACACACACACACACACGCACAGGTTTCATGCTCTTTATTATGGAAATGAGCATTTTTTAAAACCAGCATCTTCAAACCTTTGCTCTCCGGCTGCGTGGAAATTCTTTTCGAGGTGAAGCTTCACAGGCGAAGACGACGAATAATCAGCTGCAGGTTGACATTTAAAAGTTGAACACTGTGTGTGTGTGTGTGTGTGTGTGTGTGTGTGTGTGTGTGTGTGTGTGTGTGTGTGTGTGTGTGTGTGTGTGTGTGTGTGTGTGTGTGTGTGTGTGTGTGTGTGTGTGCCACTGAACTGCTCTGTAGTGTTTGGCCTCTGCTCAGTCTAAACACAGTTTAACATACATCTTTCAGCACATTAAAGCCGGCCCACGCCGTGCGGCGTCGACCTTCATCACGAGTTCACGGCGTTCAGACGTCGGTAGCTCACTTAGCGAAGTGTTCGGCACATTTCCGTCTCGCTCGCTAACCCCGCGGCGACCCGTGTGGGTTCCCAGCTGAGGGCCTTTGTTCCGTGTTGTTTTTCCCCCCTTCTCTCTCCCCCCTGCTGCGAGCCTTTTATTGAATTCCACAATAAAAAAAAGAAAAAAGATGATATTAATTCCTGTAAACCCTCCACTGGACAGTGATTCTATACAGAAAAGTATAACTTTACCTTCATTTTTATAAAAAGCTGTGACATAAAATCTATGTTTTTTACAGTGATGTGTGAATAGGGTGCTTTTATTTTGAAGGACATGATTTATGAGGTCACATGACCAGTCCCTATGACAAGTTAGCATCATTGTCTTATAACTGAAGGTTGACTTTATTAGAATTTAAGATAATTTACACCAATAAAAGATTCACTATCCAGGGTAAGTCAACTTTATTCATTTTTTTATTTTATTGTATTTTTTATAATGTGCTAAAATAGATTTGTTGTCATATAGCAACAATATGCTAACATAAAAATGTTAAATATATATATATATATATATATATATATCTGTGTTTGCAGAGCGATGACGTGTAAAGTAATTAAACAACCAACAAATATTCACCGACTTTCTGAGTGGAAATAAAAGGTGAAAGTTCAGCTGAGTTTTTTCTCACATGGCGTCAAGGCCGAAAAATGAAAAGGAAAAATCAGGATTTGTTGCACAAATAAAAAAAAAACCTTGAATCAGAATAAATCCCCAACATGTGAGGAGACTACAGAGGAGTCAGAATCTATTTATGCTGATGATACACAGAAAATATGGTAAAACCTCTAAAATTGTGTTTTACTACATATACAAATACTTCATTTAAAACTTAAAACACAAACTGACCCAAAATCTGGGAAAAAAAACTTGAAATAAACCAAATTACGAAATATTTTTTCCAGTTTTGCAGAGCAAGATTTTCATCAGGAATAAATTAAACTGGTTTTAAATAAAAACCTGATCTGTAGTGTGATTTAAACAAATACACCTCAGCTTTTATTAGGTGATTTACGGTAGGTCGTTCTGCTCATTTGTCAAACAATGAAGAAGTAAATCACTTCACGTTTAAGAAATATCTTTATTGAGAACTGTGCATTGATCCAATCATTGATTGGTGGTGTGTTTAAACACATTTAAGAACCAAACCCACAAATTCAGACACAACGTCCTGTGAACATGGATAAAACACCACTGATGAACTGTACAGTAACGTTGTGCACGTCACGCTCAGACTCATAAACTGCTTCTGAATGTAAAACAGCAGATGGTGAAATACGAGCAGTTTATAAAGGATCGATGTAGAATTCAAGAAGCGAGTCCTGACCAGACGAGAGGAGGAAACGAGAGATGAGGAAAAGTACAGAAGAGGAACACTGACTAATGGAGGGCAGCAAAACACCACATCTGAATGTTGGTAAAACTGAGGCTCAGAAACACGGAGCTGCTGTAAAAGGTCAGAGTTCAGGCGACCACCAATCAGATTATAACAGAAAGATGCTGATGGGGAACATAACTGAAGGAGTGAGAGTTTATTTTAGTTAATGTTAGTTTAGTTTATGAGAAACAAGGCGAGGTGACCACAGAGAACACGAGAGGTCACAGAACGTCTGAGGTCGACCTGCACAGAGGAAACAGAAAAATAAAAATAAACAGAGAGAAGCAACAAACTGATGATTGTACACATGCAGCTGGTTGTGGGAAGGTTTCCTCAAGGATTGAACGTGTTTTCAACCACTGAATTCAGAGAGAATCAGTTTCTCACAAAGTTTAGTAAAATCATTCCCACGTGTTAGAGATGAGATAAAAACATCTGGAATTCTGCTTTTTTTTTTTCTCTTTCTCTATGATGGTGATTTAAAGTTTATATCTGTACTAGTCTATTTGTCATTTAACTACAGTGGACTACAATTATATTATATAATATATAATATAATATCTATTATACTAATGTAGAACTTTTCATAGTTCCTGTGTATTTACATATAAAATACACTGAAATGTTGCTGTAAAACCTGTAGTTATTTACAGTAACGTTACTGTAAAGGATTATTCCCTTATTGTATATTTATTTACAATAAATTACAGTAGTTGAAGTTTTACTCTAGAAAATCACAGTAGTATTAACATACAGTTAATAATGTTATACAGTAAATACACAACAGGGGAATTTTTGGATTTTCTCTGTTTTACCCAAAAATAAAAACTTTCACATTTTGTGTTCATTTGTGTTGTTTTTGACTAATAGTTAAATTTGATGTAAGATGAGACATTTAAGCACAAAACATGCAAAAAATAATGAATCAGGAAAGACATTCTACAGTATATATATAATAAATATAATAATGTATAACTTTACATAGGTTTCTGCGTATATATGAAATACACTGTAAAACTTTGCTGTAATATATATATATATATATATATATATATATATTTTACGATAAATCACAGTAGTTGAAGTCTTACTGTAGAAAACAATAGTGAAGAGTAACTGAATTATAATACAGTGAATCATCTAACACTATAAATACAACTGAAATCACTATATATGATAAGTTATAAATTATAATTTGTGTAAGCGCTAAAGAGCAGGTGATTTTTATTGTTTTAATTGTTCTGTTTCACAGATTCCTCCTCTCGTATTCAGCTTAAATCTCCTCTTTCCTTGCAGCTTCCTTCCGTCCTGCCAGCTGTTCACATCTGGACGTTTCTGAACTGACGCATCATTTTCTGTTATTCAGCTGTAATTGAAAGTGAATAAAAGGCTGTTTCACTGCTTTGTTCACCATTTAGGAAATAAAACACTTGAATTCTAAAGAGTAATGAGTCGCGTTATTGTGGTGATAAATATTGTTGTTTGTTGTTTGGTTCCAAACAGCAGAAACATCTGGTGAAGCTGCTCATCTGCTGCAGATCAAACCTAGTTCCTGTTTTATTCTCCATCAGCATCATAGTAAATGCATCTACATCTTATGTACACAGCTGCCTTTGCATGATCATTTTGCTGGTCATAATTTGACAATTTAAGAAATGTATGAACAAATGCTAAATGTTATAATGGTGTCAAAGTAAAAGGAAAACAGCGGATCTGAGCGGGTTAATAAATCCTGGATGTTTGATGCTTTAAAAGTTAAATAAGTTGATTCCAGTGTAAAACCAGAGTGTGATTAATGCTGCAGCGAGTGAAGCTGCAGGAAATAAAAACGCTCGTATGAACATATGGAAATCATGAGATGAGAAACATCAGATTTTATTTTTAGTTGAAAAGATCCTGACTCGACCATATATATAAAATATCACACGTGGCTCGTTTCGTATGAACATAATCACATGGAATTAATGCAGGGACATTTCAGCTTTAATCTGATGTGGTTTCTCACACTGAGGCAGTTTTTACCCAGTTTTTACTGCAACAATAAGACTCAGACACAAAACATGCAACAACATACAAAACAACTGCTGCATTCAGGCTGCTCTGGGAAGTTGGTAAGTTTCTAAATTTCAAGGAACGTCCCTTTAGGTTAAATTATTGATTTGAAAAAAAGGAGAACCTCACCAACCCTGGACATCCAAGTTCACATCAATGATGATCTCTGTGTTAAATTATGTGCATGAGCATTTTTGTCCAATTAATGTGATTAATTTAAATCAGTGGAACAAATAGTATAGAGTGCAAAAATGATTCTTCTCTGCGAACCATGACTCTTTATACATCTATAAATCATCTCATATCTCTCTTTATGTTTGTTGGATCAACCTCAACATTCAGATATAGTTTGTTCATGGTATAATGATGTGTATCCTTTTAGTGATTTTGTTTTGATATTCAGTTATTCTCATTAATATTTGAAGACCTGTATGTGTTCTGTGGTGGTGTAGGGGGTAGTGCTCTTGCCTCATAAGCAGCAGACCATGTTAGAGTCCTAGCTGAAGCATTTTTTTATATATAATATATATCTGACTTGGAAATCGTTTTATGGATGGATAAGTTGTTGTGAATATTAAACTAAAGATTTATTATCATTTCACCATTTACTACACATAATGTGGTTATCAGAGCAGTGTGTGGGACATGAACAAATCACCTTCATCATCATCTACTTTTAGACAGGTATACACACTTTCTGCAGCAACACACACTTTGTGCAGCAACACACACTTTGTGCAGCAACACACACTTTCTGCAGCAACACACACTTTCTGCAGGAACACACACTTTGTGCAGGAACACACACTTTGTGCAGGAACACACACTTTGTGCAGGAACACACACTTTGTGCAGGAACACACACTTTGTGCAGGAACACACACTTTGTGCAGGAACACACACTTTGTGCAGGAACACACACTTTGTGCAGGAACACACACTTTCTGCAGGAACACACACTTTCTACAGGAACACACACTTTCTACAGGAATACACACTTTCTACAGGAACACACACTTTCTACAGGAACACACACTTTATACAGGTGCTGCTCCAACCTTAAACTACTTTTTGAAGTTGGAGGACCACAAAACTTTTTTTCTACTAATTGATATTTAAATACAGTTTTTTTCTGAATATACCTGTCACTTCTTGGAAAGCATGAAATCATGGATTCGCTGCTTTAGAACTGCAGATTCTTACATTCCTGTAGCTCTGACTTACAGCAAAAAACTAAAAATAAATAAACTGCACCACCTGAACTAGACAGAGCTGAGCTGTGGTTGGAGCATCAGCAGCAGCTGCTGGTGATGGATGGATGATGGAGGGGGAGATAACCCGGAGAGAAATACCAGCTGATGACCGGGGGGGGTCGATAAGCAGCGGCCTGCTCATCACATGATGACTTTCTGAGCTCTGAAACAGCAGCCTGCATGCTGACGACAGCCAGGATGAAGAGAGAGGCTAAGTAAATCAGGAGGTAGAAGGAGAGGGCGGATGCCCGCTAACTGGATTAGCGTGTGTAATAACAGCAGAGGTTAATGTTTACAGATGCAAAGATGCTAACGCTAACGTGCTCCATCAGGGAGGGTAGGGGTCAACGGGTAACAGTCAAACCACATGGATTGTGATTGCAGCCCCAGAGATTCTGGGTCCAGACGTGAGTGTCTCAGCGAGCAAGAGGAGGAGAATCCTTTAAATGGAGATGAGTGAAGCAGTAAAAACCACAAACTCAACATGGAATGGGCGATTACATGAAAAGACAAACAAATGCAGGAACACACTCTGCAGCAGGGAATTAACCTGATGGACAGAAAGTGGAGAAATATTTAAAACATCCCTTCCCTACTTCAATAAATGACGTATGGTCAATAACAGAAAATTTATCCTTTCATCCTGTTTAAATCACATACATTGACATTCTATTATATAATAATTATTATGGTTTATGTCATTTTTTGACTAAAGCAAGTTTTGGTACGTCTGGTAAAATCACGTTAATCCTGATTTAAAGGATCAGACTCTTTATGTTCTACAGGACAATGGACATTTTAGTTTTTGCCCAAATCTGGATAAAAATGACAATTTACCAGTTTTCATGAAGGCGGCTGCTTCTAGAATCAAGAAGAATAAACATGATTCTAGAATCAGTTCCTAGTCACTGATAAAGGCTTTAGGTTCTAATGTTTTATAGGAATTTAGTCTACATTTATTCACTTCTACTTTAATAATAATTTAATATAAAGTGTTGTGCATATCAATAAATTCAATAAATCTGCAGAAATAAAGGAAGTTCCAGAATCTTCATCATTAAACATGTGTCATCACTTCATTGTAAATTCTCCACATCTCAGGTTTCTAAAAGTCAAAACTGGATGTTGATGAGTTACGTTCAATAAAAAACAGGAAAGAAGAACCTGGGAAAGTGATGAAAAAGTTTAATTTAACTTTGGAGTTTTCACTATGGAATGAAAGGACAGTTTAATCCAGGTTAAAGTGGAATAACGTCACTAGAATGTTTTTACTATGTAAAAAAAAATAAAAAATAAAAACATGTTTAAACATGTAAATGCACAACATATTTTATATTTAACATGTACTTTTATCATTTCTAACTATATTTTGTGTCACTTCAGATTGGTATGTGTTAAAGGAATGCATGTATAAATATTTAGCATCTGCATAAATACATTTATTTTATCGTAATAATATTACTTATATTACTCTATATCATGTCATGTAGTCACAGTGTAGGACTTGGAACTTTATTCTTTCATATTTGTCATTCTTTAACTTGATTGTTCGTGTGTGTGTGTGTGTGTGTGTGTGTGTGTGTGTGTGTGTATAAATGGGTTTAAAGACACTTGCATAAGCCTTGATATTCAATAAGTGGAACTACAACAACAGAACTATACATACAGCATGTTTAAACACTGATGCTTCAAGCTAATCAAACAAACCAGATAAAAACCTTTGCTCTGCATGGAAAGTAATCACTGTTCCTTTGTTTGACAGATGCAAAGGAAACGGCTCAGGGCAGCGATCAGGTGAAGAGAAACGCGTGAACAACACGCTCTGAAATTATCCTGACGATATTTAACGAACAATCGAGACAGATTCATGGTCACAAGAGTGAAAACAGATCAAGCCGAGGGAGAAGCTTCTTTCTGTAAAACTGGAGACTGGGTGGGTGTTCCACAAGTGGTAGAAAAAAAAAGAAAAGTAAAGTTCTCATTTACTTCAATGATGTGGAAACAGCTAATGAACAGTTTGGATTCATGGAGACTTTGACATAATCGTCGCCTTGTTCATCATTTCCACATCATTTAAGTTTAAATCATAGATGAGATAAAGAGGATGAACACGTCACATTTTACCTTTTAACGGTGAAACTGTGAATGAGACACGAGAGCAACATTATTATATTAATAAATGTGAAATTCCACTGTTATTTTGGTCAATAAAACTGTTTCTATGAGCTTCTATAATTAAAATGTGTATAGATTGAGTGGATAAAATTCAACTTGTTTCTAAGTGTAAAACCATAAAATTAACAGTAACTTGCTGCAATTATGCAAAAACCCTCTGAAATATAATTATTTTTGTATTAGAAGTACTGTACTTTTCAGTGTTCTGTTTTACTGTCAATTATTTTACTTCTATTTACAGTAAAACAAATGACAATAAATACTGTAATTCCAGTTATATTTACAGATGTAGGTATTTACCTGTAAAAAGCTGCTGTTTAAGTTAAGGGTAATTGGTAAAATAAATAAATACTATGATTCCAGATGCATTTACAGTATGATGTACTGTAAAAAAATGTATTTAATTTATAATATTTAATATGTAATTTTAATTTAACTGTTCATTTCATGTACATTATTATTTTTACTATAAAATATGCATCAATCTCCAAAGTTACTAACATAACTGCAGATTTCAGTTTGTAATATTTTGCATTTTGAGTAATTATCATCATGAACAAATGTGTCTCCATAAAATGCAAATTACTATAATTTTCCTTCTAAACGTCCACGTTTGTGATGTCTACAAACTGCAGGTGTCAGGCCGGGACTCAAAAAGAGGACTCAGATGCGGAGTGGAACAGCGGGTTTTATTAATAAATAGGCAACCTCTTCCACGGGGAGCAAAAGAGGGCTATGAAAAAATACAAAGAAAATATCTATGGCTATAAATCACTATACAATAAAGGACTAGACTATGACTATGACTAGGGGGAGAAATATCTATGGCTATAAATCACTATACAATAAAGGGACTAGACTATGACTATGACTAGGGGGAAACTAAACTATCTGCAAAAACGCTGAAAATCTACAATTAGCTATCAAGACTAAGGCTATGAAAACTATAACAAAAAATCGCTCCGAAGAGGACAGCACGACAGGCAAGGCAACAAGAACTATGACTAACGAAAACTATAACAAAAATTCGCTCCGAAGAGGACAGCACGACAGGCATGAAACTACAACGAAAAATCGCTCCGAAGAGGACAGCACAACAGGCAAGGCAAGGCAAGGCAAGGCAAGGCAAGGCAACAAGGACTGTGACTAGATGCTTCGAAAGGCTTGGGTGAACGCACGGGACGAAACACTTCGGCACAAGACAAGGGGAGACACAGACAATATATACACAAGGTAATTGGAACCAGGTGGAAACAATCAGGGCAGGGCAGACAATCAGACCGGTGACACATGAGGAAGGGCAAGTGACCTGAAACGAGAGGAGAGTCAGACTTTCAAAATAAAACAGGAAGTGACAAGACCAGACAAACCTCACCGCGGTGTGACAGTACCCCCCCCTCTAGGGCCGACTCCTGACGGCCCAGGCTGGTCAGGGTGGTCCCTGTGGAAGTCTGTGATGAGCGTAGGGTCTAGGATATAACGCGCCGGGACCCACTGCCTCTCCTCCGGACTATATCCTACCCAGTCCACCAGATATTGTTTTCCTTGGCCCCGTTTGCGAACTGCCAGTAACCGCTTGACCTTGTAGACCGGACCGCCGTCTATCACTTCTGGGGGCGGTGGAGGGGCGGCGGTTGGGACCCTCGGGCTCTCCTTGGCGGGAAGCGACACTCTCTTGCCTGGCCGGTAAGTTGGGGCGGGTCGCCTCTTGCGGTCTGCAGTTTTCTTGACCCGGTCCCCTTGGCGAATTAGAACCTCCCTGGCAGCTGCCCAGATGCGGTGGCAGCGGCGAACCATGGCATGGGCGGAGGGAACAGACACCTCCTGCTCATTGTCTGGGAACACAGGAGGTTGGTAACCAAATACGCATTCAAACGGTGATATACCTGTGGCTGAGGTGGGCAGTAGGTTGTGGGCATACTCGACCCAGACCAGGTGTTGGCTCCATGTCGAGGGATTCTGAGAGACCAGACACCGGAGGCCGGTCTCCAGTTGTTGGTTGAGGCGTTCGGTCTGGCCGTTGGCCTCCGGGTGATAACCTGAGGTCAGGCTGGTTTTCGCTCCGACGAGTCGGCAGAACTCCCTCCAGAACCTGGAGACGAACTGGGGGCCCCGGTCTGACACAATGTCCTTGGGAAATCCGTGAACCTTGAAAATATTGTTCATCATGATCTCCGCCGTTTCTTTGGCGGAGGGCAGTTTAGGCAAAGCAATGAATCTAGCCATCTTGGAGAATCTATCCACCACGGTGAGGACCGTGGTGTTACCTTGGGAGACCGGAAGCCCCGTGACGAAGTCCACCGAGATGTCGGACCATGGTCTGGAGGGAATGGGGAGTGGCTGCAGCAGGCCCATGCGTGACCCGGAGGACATCTTGTTCAGGGCGCAGACCGAACATGCCTCTACGTACTCCCGGACCTCCGGCTCCATGGAGGGCCACCAGAACCTCCGGGAGATCGCGAACATCGTCCTTCTAACTCCCGGATGGCAGGAAAGCAGTGAGGTGTGGGCCCAATGGATCACCTGTGGGCGCATATAAGCCGGGACAAACAAACGGTTCTCTGGGCACCCACTAGGTGACGGAGCCTCACCATTAGCCTGCTTAACCTCATTTTCTATTTGCCAGGTCAGAGCTCCAACCACACATGTACGTGGGAGGATCGTTTCTGGATCCTTGGCAACAGGCTCAGGGTCATTGGGGTCTGTGACGGAGTTAGCAGAAATCTGTCTATTGCCTGTGACCTCTTTTCCTTGCCGTGGGAGTTTCATACAGACCCTCGCACAGTCCGCTCCCCACCTCAGGATCTCCCCTGATCTCCAATCTATGTGGGGATTGTGGCGGTGTAACCATGGCTGTCCTAAAATGAGAGTCTGAGAGGGTGACTTGACTACATACAGACGAATGCTCTCCTGGTGGTTGTTGATGATCAATCTGAGAGGTGCTGTGATGTGTGTGACGGTGAAAAGGTCCTGTCCATTAAGAGCTTTAGCGCGGATGGGCTTAGCTAAAAGTTCTATTTCGAGGCCCAGTTGTTCCGCAAAGCGCCCGTCTATCAGGCTCTCGTCCGCCCCCGAGTCTATGAGTGCGTTAAGCTCAATGGTGGTGTGGTGTTTTACCTGGACGGTAGTGAGAGTACGTGGTGGGGTGCTTGCACCCTTGACGTTTCTCACCACCAGGTTCTTCTTGGCAGGGCAGGTGGCGACGAGATGGCCGGGTTCCCCGCAGTAGAAACAGCGACCCTCCTGTAGCCGTCTCCGTCGTTCCTTCGGCGATAGTCGGGCTCTCCCCAGCTGCATGGGTTCTCCGTCTTCCTC
Source organism: Eupleurogrammus muticus (assembly GCA_036785175.1). Taxonomy (NCBI): domain Eukaryota; kingdom Metazoa; phylum Chordata; class Actinopteri; order Scombriformes; family Trichiuridae; genus Eupleurogrammus; species Eupleurogrammus muticus. The sequence goes on along the minus strand of JAYKQN010000001.1, from coordinate 49,578,744 downwards.
TGGATGATGAAAGTGACGTGGCTCTGGTGATGATCGACGGGTTACCGGCCAACCTGGTGTCTGTGGGTGTATGGACCCTTCCATCGGCGGGGTTCTCGTAGTGCGTCGCTGCCTGAGCTGGCGGGCTCGGTTATCCGTCCGGATAGCGAGGGCGATGAGCGAGTCGAGGTCCGTGGGTAAATCCAGAGGAACCAGGAGGTCCTGGATCGGAGCTGCCAATCCCTTTAAAAAGACGTCGTATAGGGCTGTCATATTCCAACCAATCCCCGCCGATAAGGTGCGAAACTGGATGGCATAGTCACAAACTGAGTTATTGCCCTGTTTCAGCCCGCTCAGCTCCTGAGCCTTCTCCCGGTTAGTCGTGACAGGGTCAAATATCTTCTCTAGAGTCTGTTCGAATTCCGAAAAAGAACTGCAAACCGGGGAGTCTCGGGCCCACTCTGCCGAAGCCCAAGCCTTGGCTCTCCCGGCCAGGTGGGAAATCATAAAGGCAATCTTAGATCGGTCAGTGGGAAAAGCCTGGGGGTTTAGTTCATAATGCAATGAACAGTCAATGAGGAAGGTCTTGCATAAGCCCGGTTCGCCAGAGAATCGGGCTGGTGGAGCTAACTTACATGCTGCCCCCACTACCGTCATCGATGGAACGGGATTCACAGGATCGGTGGGCGCTACTACCGGAGGCTCAGGAGCTGCCTTCGTCTGCACTAGGTGATCGTGCAGACCCTGGAGTTGCGAGGATAGAAGCGCCATCTGGGAGGCCAGGGCGGTCTGGAATTCCTCCTGACGGGAGAGCCGGGCCTCCTGGGCTCGCAGGGCTGCCGTGAGCTGTTCTCTCTCCGCTGAGTCCATACTGGCCGAAGTGTACTGTCAGGCCGGGACTCAAAAAGAGGACTCAGATGCGGAGTGGAACAGCGGGTTTTATTAATAAATAGGCAACCTCTTCCACGGGGAGCAAAAGAGGGCTATGACAAAAATACAAAGAAAATATCTATGGCTATAAATCACTATACAATAAAGGACTAGACTATGACTATGACTAGGGGGAGAAATATCTATGGCTATAAATCACTATACAATAAAGGGACTAGACTATGACTATGACTAGGGGGAAACTAAACTATCTGCAAAAACGCTGAAAATCTACAATTAGCTATCAAGACTAAGGCTATGAAAACTATAACAAAAAATCGCTCCGAAGAGGACAGCACGACAGGCAAGGCAACAAGAACTATGACTAACGAAAACTATAACAAAAATTCGCTCCGAAGAGGACAGCACGACAGGCATGAAACTACAACGAAAAATCGCTCCGAAGAGGACAGCACAACAGGCAAGGCAAGGCAAGGCAACAAGGACTGTGACTAGATGCTTCGAAAGGCTTGGGTGAACGCACGGGACGAAACACTTCGGCACAAGACAAGGGGAGACACAGACAATATATACACAAGGTAATTGGAACCAGGTGGAAACAATCAGGGCAGGGCAGACAATCAGACCGGTGACACATGAGGAAGGGCAAGTGACCTGAAACGAGAGGAGAGTCAGACTTTCAAAATAAAACAGGAAGTGACAAGACCAGACAAACCTCACCGCGGTGTGACAGCAGGGAACTAATCCTCATTTACAGATTATGAAAAAACAGAAGCAGAAATGAGGAAATGGGTTGTTGCTTGTACGTGATTGACGCTTTGTTTTCCCTCCTGCGTGTTTCTCCGTTTCCTTCGTTCATCACATCAGACTCACGCAGCCGCGAATTCAACATGAACATCAGGTCTGACGCAGCGAGGCAGCGAGCGGCTGTCGATTTGGAAGTATCTGGAAGATGGAGCGGCGATTCTGGTCTGCGAGCGGTGTCCGTGCTCTCCTCACGGTGTGGGCAGAGGACGACGTACAGGGGGAAATCGACGGGGTGTGCAGGAACGAAGATGTGATGAAACACATCGCTGCAGAACTGGCGAAGTTGGGCATAAAGCGGACAACGGTGCAAATCCGCGAAAAAGTGAAAAAGCTACAAGCCCAGTACAAGGCGGCGAAGAAACACAACAACCGCAGTGGCTACAGCCAAAGAAATGTGCTTATTTTGACCTGATAGATGGGGTGTTGGTGCATCGTCCCCGCCAAGAGACCATGGTGTTACGACAGCAGTGTTAGCAGCATTAACAGCAGCAGCAGCATTAACAGCAGCAGCAGCATTAACAGCAGCAGCAGCAGCAGCAGCAGCAGCATTAACAGCAGCAGCAGCAGCAGCAGCAGCAGCATTAACAGCAGCAGCAGCAGCAGCATTAACAGCAGCAGCATCCCGATTCACCTCAACCACTGATCAGACCTCATGATATAAACCTGCTGATCAACCAGCTGATCCACGCACAGTGAAATGATGTTAACTTCTGGAAAACATGCAGCCTATACTCTGTAGAACTCCTCTTGGTGTAGCTTTGTCCTGATACATGTTACTTTATGAACATGTTTGTGAGTCGACTTTCGCTGAAGAAAATCACGTCCTGTTTAAACCACTGTTTAAACCAACTATCTGCTCTCGTCTCAGTTATTTCTGCCCCGACTAGTCCAATGGATTTTTGAGCTCGACGTAAATCCAACCCTCGTCCTCGTCCCACTTCCTTTTCCATACGTCATACATCAATAACTCGCCTCACACCCAGCGACTCCTCAGCCGATTCATCGCCACACGAGCAAGAAGCGAACGTCTATGGAAACGTCTCCAACAGTAAATCTGCTCTTTATTGACACAAACTTTTTGAAGTGACGTGTTGGAGACAGCTCCACCCTGTCTGCCTCAGCCCACTGGAGCAGTAACTCTGCTGTGTACTTCATTTATTCTTAACTTATCTTATCCCTGTCCATTTTAAACTGTGGAATGCACGCTGCTGTCTGCAGTTGATTACTTTGGTCTGTAAAGCCATCACTGGCTATCTGGTAGTAATTAATATAGATGTTCCATTTTCCTACATTATGTCTATTATGTTCAAATTCACTACATTCCTAACATTCCAACGAGACAACCGAGTTAGCAAATGTAAGTTTTAACACTCACACTAATTGAATTTCTTCTTTTTGCACTAACACTGTAACTTCACATAGTTTTTGTTGTACCAATACTAATCTTGTTTTGTTTTACATCTGTTCTGTTTTAAATGACCAAATAATAGTTTCAATTACCTGCTAGGTCCATATATACACATACATACAGAACAAGAACGAGGGGAAAGAATTCAGACAATCCCGTTGCAGGATTTTGAATTAATTAATTGATAAAATCCCAGTAAAACAGGTATTTAGTCTCCAGCAAACAAGCAGGATTTCTGTCTCACAGACGTCTAAACTTCTTGTTTAAGAGGCTCCTCTCGTTACCTGTATTGGTGACACCTGTTTGAGCTCGTTGTTAGAGAACACACCTGTTTGAGCTCGTTGTTAGAGAACGCACCTGTTTGAGCTCGTTGTTAGAGAACGCACCTGTTTGAGCTCGTTGTTAGAGAACGCACCTGTTTGAGCTTGTTGTTAGAGAACGCACCTGTTTGAGCTAGTTGTTAGAGAACACACCTGTTTGAGCTCGTTGTTAGAGAACACACCTGTTTGAGCTCGTTGTTAGAGAACACACCTGTTTGAGCTTGTTAGAGAACGCACCTGTTTGAGCTCGTTGTTAGAGAACACACCTGTTTGAGCTCGTTGTTAGAGAACGCACCTGTTTGAGCTCGTTAGAGAACGCACCTGTTTGAGCTCGTTAGAGAACGCACCTGTTTGAGCTCGTTGTTAGAGAACGCACCTGTTTGAGCTCGTTAGAGAACGCACCTGTTTGAGCTCGTTAGAGAACACACCTGTTTGAGCTCGTTAGAGAACGCACCTGTTTGAGCTCGTTAGAGAACGCACCTGTTGTAAACGTCACAATCCAAACTCCACTAAAGCCAAGACAAAAAAAAAAAAAGCTGTCAAAGGACAGCAAATTAACTTATGAACCAAATAATCGTTAGAATAATCAACTCTTTCACGATAGTTAGTTGCAGCTCTGTACTGTTAAATCATTGAAAAACAATATTTTAAGCTGCAGGTGCAGGTATTTCCTGCCTTACAAACCATGTACTAAAAAAAAACATTAAATATTTTATCCCTCGAGCCCTGAAAGATTCACACTGACTTCACATTTCTATGAAGAAATGGTCCATATTTAAATTTTTACAGATTCTGTAGATGGTGGAGCCGGACTGGATCGTTCAGCAGGGCCTGAGTCTGGGCCCCGGGCCTCCTGTTTGACACCGCTGCTTTATGAGAATCTCCTTGCGTTTCTGAGCGCTGGATAAGCACGAATCGCCGAATTTACTGCGAATGCCACAATCTCAGCATCGAACCCGGCTGAGCGGCTCGCCGCCATGGATCGGTGCACAGTAATGAGCTCAGACTTCTCCGCTGCCGCTCAGCTCGAGTGTGACGGCGTGGATACGAGTGGCCCGTTTTTTTATGTGTTTGACGAAAGGAGTCGCCGCAGCAACCTCGCTCGGTACGGTCGGAGCGTGGCGAATAAACGACGAGCATTGGGGAAACCCGGCGCTGTCGTACCATGAACCCAAACCACTGATCTAAGAGTCAGAACATGTGCTATAGTTGGAGCTAAAACCCTAAAAGACATGCTAAAGTTCCCTCCTGGGGACTAAACTGTGTGTTAAAATGCTCTGTTGGGAGCTAATTAGCATGCTAACATCTCCTCTTGCATGTGCTAAAGGCCCATTTCACCTCCAACCATTGATCAGACCTCATGATATGAACCTGCTGGTTGATCGGCTGATTTAGTTTAGTGTGGTTTAGTTATATACACTCAGCAAAGTGAATCAGAAAGGCAAACACTGTAAATCAGGCTTCTTACAAGGCAGAATTTAGTAAACACAGACTTTTGTCTTGAGGCTAAGAAAAGGAGAGAGATGCTGGTCACAATTAGCATGTTAGTGTAGGAGCACGACGCAGAAATGAATTCACAGAAATGACTTTAAGCATGATTGAAATCACATGAGGTTTCTGCCTGGGGCAGAACTCATTTCATGTGCTGCCCTCCTGATGAAAAAGGAAAATCAAAGTCTCCCTTACTGATGAGAAACTGCAGCGTGTACGGCTGGAGTGCGACATGTCAACACGGATCTGGGAAAGAAGGCGATTTATTGGGCCTGACGTTCCAATCAAGGTTAAAGAAGACCTTCCAGGTATTTTAAAAAAAGACAAACCAAAAGGAATAAAGGAAAAGGGATTCTGTTAATAATGTGTGGAGTGAATCACAAAATACGGGAGAAAAAAAAAAAAAAAAAAGATGTTCAGCGTCAATTAAGGACGTGTCAGGTGACGACTCGTTGGAGCGAGTCTGCAGAATCTCGTAAAAACCTCCAGAGCTCTGCTCCCCCGGCGCCGACTGAAACTTTCTGCCTTTAATATTCTGCAGCCAGATGTGTTCAGTTATTATTAGCTGCTAAATGAATAAGAACACTTGTGAACGCTTGTGAAATTTACACACCATATGGCTGCGTGCTCAGTGTTGAAAGTAAAAAGCAGGCAGAGAGTAAGCCGGGTTTTCTGGGAGAGCTGAGAATCGATCAAAACTGTTTTGATTCTCTGGAGTGGGGAGAAAAGAGGGTAAACTTTATTGTCTTCTAAGGGCAATTTGTCTTGGGCACGGTGCTACATTTCATTGCTTCAGATAAAATCAGCCAAAAAACTGAGTCTTGAAGCTGCGGTGAAGTGGAAAAAAAAAAAATCCTGACATTTGATTGAGCTCAGGACCCGGCTGCTTTATTCCAAAACCGTTCTGGATAAACTTCTCACCGCTGATGTGCAGCAGAATGCAATTTCCATTAGATCCAGATGTTTCTATCTCAATCCGGAGACCCACATGTTACGCCGCGCTCCCGTGTGATGGGAAGCCTACCGATCAATCATAACGATTACAAAGTTGACACGAAGGGCGTACCACAGGGGCGGGGCCGCCAGACGGCCTGAACGGAACCAGGCTCCAGAGGAAATAACAGACCACCAGAACCAGTCGGATCAGTTAAAAAATACGTGTTATCCCCAAGAAGTTAAGGTACTTTTATAACTTTTGGGATTAAAACTCTTCATTTTTATTCACAGTCAAAGAGAGTTAAACTATCTGCTACCACTGTCCCTTATATTTGGGTTTGTGCAAAACTACGAACACTTTTGCAAATATGCTCATGATATATTCATATATATATAAAATAAGAAGGAACACAGGGCTGTTGTACTGATGCCCTTTGGCTCAAACGCTGCATATTTTTCCAGCACAAGTTGTGACTTCAATATTTCTGTTTAGTAACTTGTAGATGGAGCATCCTGGTTTTATGTGTGCTAAAACATTTGGTACACAAGTGCAGTTGTATTTTTATTTTTTTTTATTTGACATTGCCAGGTCACAAGAAATTTATTTTAGAAGAATTAACAAACAGAGAACGGAGCGGAGGGAACATTTAAGCCAGCGTTATGCACTCACACAGGAGACAGCGCACAGTCAAGGAATTAGTCCCTCACATTTATTTATTCATTTCCTTCAAAGAGGCAATTTAACGCATGACTTAATCCATCTTTGTGATGTCGCTGCGACGCCCGCTGCCCTGCGTGACGCGAGCTGCACATTTGGACCATAGATAAATAACCGGAGCCATGAATAAGAGGGATGGCTGCGAAACAGACAAGTGGGGCGGCAGAGAGGGGGGGGTCGCAGACGCTAAGCCTGGCAATCTCTCTTTCAATCTGCGGCCGTATATCGGCCACTTTAAAGGCACATGACCCGGGCGCGAGTAATAAAAAAAAAAAAAACTATGAGTTTGGAGAGAGGAGATTTTCTTGTGGCCGCTCAACCTGCACTGATCCACAGAAAGGTTCTGATAGACCAGACGGGCCGATCGGGGGCTGCCAAAAAGAATCAGAAGAGCGTTCATAGCTGCTTATCGGAGGCCCCGCCGCCGGGCGCAGCGTCACGCCGCTCCGCCAGCGTCGGTAATGGGCTGCTAGGACAACGTCGCTGGGAGGAGATTAGCTCGTAGCGGCGGCCCGCTGAGAGCAAAAAACAAACGTGGGTTTGCACAGATTGTAATGTGCACTGATGAACGGAGCATTGGCGGGGTATTACATGAAGGTTAAATTAAAAAAAAAAAAGCTGCATGCACACAGAACGCCATCCTCCCCCAGTCAGTTCAGCAGTGGAAATCCTGTTTTTGTGGCATGGCTGGAAATAGGATTACGTTAATCTGATAACAAATATGGAACTAATAAATTCAGCTAGACCAGCATGAGAGTGCATCAAAAAACAAGCATTACCTCACTGTTTTTACTCTATCAGGAAGTAATTTTTACAGCCACTACATTCACACAGATGATGAAAGAGGAGATGGCGTTAATGATGATAGCGATAAATCGTTTCACGCTGGCTCATCGACACGTTCATTTTAGTCCAGTGGTTCTCCGATAGTGGGGCATGTTTGACCTCTGGGAACATGCTTTTTCATTTTTTAAAATGTATTTATTATTTTTTACTCTCCTAGAATAAAGTGCAATTGCACCTCCACCACATTAGGGGGCAGTGTCGCTCTCATTGGCAGAGTGTGTGCAGGGAGCATACAGCACAGAGTATGAGTATGAAGTGAAGACACCAAGTGTCAAGGATGTTTTTTTATTTTTGAAATTCAGATGCACTTTAAATGCATAATTTTATAGACAAATGATTATATTTGTGGTGTTTATGTCTGTGCTGTGATGTTTTTTAGTGCATCCGTGCAAAAAGATTCATCTCGTAGTGAAGACAGTAGCAGCAGCTGCAACATTAAGCTGAACCCTGGCAGATGTGAGTCGCGTTTTTACGAGCACATATTAAATTCTCTCCGCTAACCACTGCAGGACGAGCGTCGTTTAACAGGAAATTTTCAGAACAGGCTCACTGTTAGTGGGCAAATAAAACATTTGTGTTCTAAAGCGCCCGTATCGAGACGCCCTTCGATCGCTCAGGTGACCCAGAGATGCCCAGAGAACACCTGATTTAACTCCAGCACAGTCTGTTATGACGGAACAGAACTGTTCTTTACAGTTTTATTATTCAAATCTATTTATTTGTATAGCCCTGAATCACAAATTTGCCCCAATGGGCTTTACAGTTTGTACAACAGCAACACAACATCCCCCTCACATCTACAAGGTAAAACTTTCTATCTCCCCTTTTATTTTCTTGTCTTTTTCATACTCTACCTACCAAAAAATGAGCCATGAAGCTTTCATTTTTAGGAGTTGGAAAAGCGAGAAAATCTCTCATCAAGCTGTTTTGACGAATGGAAAATAAAAAATCACGACGAAGCATTGACAAACATTTTCTCGTTTTGGCTGGTTCGACAGCATCAGAGTTTTTTAGTCGCGACACGGACGCAACTCAAGAACTTTCTCATCAGTCGGTCACAGAAAATTACATGCATCACAAATTAATGACAACCATTAAAACAACACTTGGAATCTGGAATGACTCTCTTAATGAAAATGTGATTAGCCACGCTTTGCCCCCAGAGTGCTAAATCCTCTGGGATTTGGCATATTTTGCAAACATTATATAACGTCCTAATAATGACGGCGCTAATGCTCTCATTATGTCCTTATCATCTGCGTATGGCGTGTTATTATCCCTTATCACCTCAAGCCAAGTGTTACTGATGTGTTCATTAGTTCCTGGCTTAATTCAACCCCGAAAGGCCGGGATGGGAATGAGGATCCATGAACTAAACGGCTATATTAATGACTCATTGATGAGCTGCAGTTTTTTCTTTTTCCTCCTCTGTGGACTCCACTTTTCATACGTGCTCGCCCCTCCGTTAGACCCCTAATAAATTCTCTCATTGCTGTGGTTTTTTTTGGTGAGAACCTTCCCGGTGGACTGGTAAAGTCAGCGATGAGGAATGCACACGGCAGCCAGGTTTCTCCACCTTCCACTTTTACATTTCATCCATCCATTTCAACCGCAGAGGCCCTTCCTGAAACAACCTAATGATGCACAAAACACACAGGCTTCATAAAACCAGCACTGCCCTGTACACAACATAACTAACCTGATTTAATGTAGCTCATGGCACAATGCACTTGGTGTTTCGATTGAGAAGGTATGAAATAAGAAAAAGACAATAGAGTGTAAATGTCTTGAAGCTGTGAGGGAAAAAAGGAGTTTATTGCTCAGTCTAAAAAAAACCAAACACTTATTTTGACAGAACTTCTTCTTGTTCCTGGTGGTCGCTGTGACTCAGGCGTCTGCTGTGATTGGTTGATAATGGAGTTCTCCCTGCATCACGTCTGCTGGAGCCTCCGTCCTCCACTGGAAAAGACAATCTGATGTTCATTTTGGATCAGGGAGCATGTGGCCCCATGCACATCCCATAATAACACACAAAGTGAGATCTGATCAGTCCAGCCACGTTCAGAGGTGGTCCAGGCCACTTCCTAATAATACTTTTAAACAGTGGGAACCCAAATGTGTCCACGGCCACATCTGATGAGTTCAGCTCGAATGGACCATCAGGTACGATAGAACTGATAACATTAGAGCGTGTCAGCTTTGGAGAGGGCGCTTAGAGGGACGAGTCCTGGTCTCCAGGATCTGTTTTAAGTCCTTTCTATGTGTGGTTGGAGATTCAGGTAAAACCTGTGTAGAGGCAATTGCTGAAAACATTCATTCAGACAGTGGAGGCCTTTAAAGGTGAGCACCTATGGAGTGGATGGTTTTGTTGGTTGCCAAACCAACGTTTCTGTCTTTTAAAGGATCTGGGAACAGATAGATGCCCCAGCCCCTCCTGTTGGATGGCCAGTTACCAGTTGTGCCGTTTGGCGTTCCAACAACTAATATGAGACTAAGACGTGGACTTGATCGCCTGTCCACCTCACACCACACATACCGTCCAAACCGCTGACGAAGCACTTCTCCAGAGGCTCAAGAATAACTCGGAAAAAGGGGAGAAAACGGACGAGAAAGACAGCAGGACGGAGGCTTCCAGAGAATGAGCTCTGTTCTTTGTTTCACGGGGCCTGGCACAACATGGCGACAGCTGAGATTTCACAGGCAGGTTTCAGGGCCACTGGTATGTTTCCCTTTAACAGGGACATCATCCCTGATTATGTCTGTGCAGCCGGCCCAACGACAGAAAGAAAGAAAGAAAGCGAGAGCTGCACAAAGCACAGCAACAGCTGTTCATCCCTCACAAGTCGTGGTCTTGATGCCATTTTCCTTCTTTGAGGACGCTGAAGGAGTGGCGGCCGTCATGTCTGGAGGATCTGGAGAAGTGTGTGTGATCTGTGAATGCTCTATATGTGGTTTTGATTTTAGTCTCATTATGTTAGTTTGAAAATATTAGTCTTGTTTTTTATTTGTTAAAACAAGGCTAAATTATCTGCCAGTGAAATGAAAAGATTCTACTCAATATTGGACTAATTCAGTGGTTCTCAAATAGTGAGGCTCCGTCAAGGGGGCACGTTTGACCTCAGGAAACATGCTTTTTTATTTTTTTTAATGTATTCATTCTTTTTTACCATCCACTCCATTAGGGGGCAGTAGAGTGTGTACAGGGAGCATACAGCACAGAGTATGAGTATGAAGTGTAGACACCAAGTGACACCATGAAAACATATTTAACAGATGAGAAGACAGGCGGAGAGAGACGGAGATAAAGAGACAAACGAAAGTCTCCCAAAGCTAAGACGAGGAAATATGACGAAGCGTCTGTAGCGCTTGGTTCACTGTGAAAGACCGGTGTGTTACTGAGTCTGAAATGTTGCCAGCAGACAGCATGAAAATTTTCCAGTATCATATGGTTTGACATGGTCAGTCTAAAAAAGTTTATAGTGTAATTAAGGATTTAATTTAAGTTTTTAATTTCAGATGCACTATTCTTTGTTGTAAGTTGGTACATATTTCTTTTTTTTTTATTCTCTTATACGTTAAGGATACAGTATCATGCAGAGGTACTTTTTTGGACAATTTTATAGATAAATGATTCTATTTTAGTCATGCAGGGGGGGGCTGAGATTTTTTCTTCTTCCATAGGGGGGCATAAAATAATTGTAATTCTAATTGTCCCAAAACACCTGGTAATATTTCAAAATCTGCAGTGCCCAAATATAGCACACATGAGCCCACGTGCACACATCTATACATGTAGAAACACACATGCACACACCTAATGTGTGTTAGGTTCTATCTCATCACTCCTTCAATTGAGATGAAGAGCACAGGAGGAACAGCCTGTTACCTCCTCCAGTCACCTCATACACAGGAGAGAAGCACAGGAATAAGGGGCCGAGCCCTCGTCCTGTCATTTGACAACTACTGAACGACATTAATACGAAATGGAAGAAAAAAAACACCAAAGGGAACAAAGGGGAAAAAAGACACCAGAGACAGAAATGCCTCTGCACAGCCGCACAGTGTGTGGCGAAGAAAGGACCCGTGAATCCAGAGAGGACAGAGAGTTCCGCTGTTTCCCGGAGCTCCTGGTGCCTCCAGAGCTGTGGAGAAGACAACGTGATCTGTGACAGGGACGGTTACACCTGCAAGGACCTGACTGATGTCTCCAGTTCAAATGAAATTTGTTTTGGAAATCTACGTTCTGATTCTTAAATTCACCAACGCTAACTGTTAAAGTCAGTAGAGGAAACACAGGCGTGAGTAGTTATTGCAGAAATAGATGAGATGACAATAATTAGCCAGGAACAGGAGGATGCACTAGCATTGATTAATGGAAGCTTGATCCAACAACTTGATTGGCTGGAGGACTTTGTCTCGCTGACTGAAAGTATTTGCAATGGTTTTAACCTCGTAGGTCTTTTTTATTCTTATTTGTTAAAGTTGTATATGCTCAAGTTGTACATACCACAGTTCCCATATGTCATATGCCGTTTTAAAACCCTGGCTATTGGATATCAGATCTCTAATTTCCATTAGGTCTCACTGCTGTCCATAAAACCAAAGTCTTACCCATTGGTTTTCAAGCTGCTATCTCCTGATGGCATGCTTCATGCATGGTGTAAACCAATGCTAAACAACTTCAAGACCATAATTATTGCATTATTAGTGAAAAGAACCAAACAATTGAAGCATAATATTGCTGAAAATGAACACCCCAAAGAAAATTACCATATTTTTACCAGATTTGCTCACCAAAATGTTTTGTCAGGAAGAATTTAATCTCCTGTCCCATATTGCTGCCTGGTCTCAAATAAAAGCCTCCATCTCTCAAGAGATTGAAACGAATATGACATCGCTTTCATGTCTTTAGCATAAACGACCAGATATCCGTCAGGACATGTCTTTGCCTGTGATGGGTGTCTATCACAGGCATGGAGCGCTGGTGCTACAAACTTTACAGCACATGCTCAGGTGGATTGATGTATTCTTGTAAAACAACATTACGCTCATGACTCTCCAAAGACTGATGGAGGAGTGTAATATACATTTCCTACCGCTAATGTTTCCCTCGACTGACTGAGGAGGACAGGAGAGAATGAGGGAGGAACTACAGCAAAGCAATTCCGAAAGACTCTTTCTTCAAATCCCTTCCAGCTGTATTAACAGTGATTGTCTAAGCAAGCACTTCGGGCTGATTGCTTGTCGATCTATGCTGCTCCACGGGAGACTGTCCTCTCCCAGGAGGGAGATGGTGTTTATGAAAATGTACAGAAAGCGTCTCCTTTGTTGCAATGTACATTTTCTTGTCAGCAGCTGAAAGGGGGACATTGAAAACCCCATTAAAATGCAAAATATAGACATACGGTGTCGTGAGAGGGGGGGTCAAGGGAAAGACATTAGCAGTGAATGTAAAGCACTTTCCACACTCCTCATCCATCATGTTCCACAAAGAGGGGATTCTCAAACGTATTCATTGTGGAAAAAAAAAAACAACAACTATCAGGCAGATGGGTGAGCTGCACCTGGCACAAAGGCAGGGGGTAATACAGAAATAGAATTTAAAAAAAAAGAAGAAAAAAAAGTAGAGTGATGCGCCACCTGAGTATTCCACCAAACAATAGGGCTGCCTGCTAAGTCACATCATCTCTCTGATGCCTTTTCAATGTCACACTTCATGCTTTCTCACTTTACTCGTTCTATGAAGGCAGCACCGAGTCTGTCAAACATGCAGCGCCGTGCTCTTCCCCTTCACTCGCTGTACGTTAGAGCGGCGCCGGTCGAGAGTTTGGACACAGCTGAGTGAGAAAGTGTTTCCGAATTTCTGATCTGTGTCATGTCGAGCATCAAGTGAGAACACAGACGAGGAGTCACCCAACCGCTGGAGGAAGAATACCCATCTTAAATCTGTGTTTACACTCAACCAGAGGGAGAAGGTTATGGTTTGTTCATGTTTTGAGGTCAAAGATGGCCCAACTCTGCGAGATGTTTTGGTTCCAGATGCTACTAAAGAAGCCCAGTGGCATCCGGAGGTTATTACCAGTGACCGTGTGGTCAGGTACCTCTACACTGACATCTCCACCTCTTAGGATGGACCCCTTTTTCAGTCTTATTGGTGAAAATGGTGAATGCCTTGGTTGTAAATAGCACAGTTCCCACATGTCACATGTTGTTCTAAAGCCCTGGCTATTGGCCATCACATTTGGATGATCTAGTCATGGTAAATTTCCATTGAGTCTCACTGTTGTCCATCCAACCAAAGGTGGTCAAACTCTCCTAATCTGTCTTAATTGGCTCTCAAGCTGCTATCTCCTGACCTCATGCTTCAATTGCCTCGTGCAAGCTGTCAATCCATGCAGAACAACCTCGAGGCCATAATTATTGCATTGTTTGCACATCCCTGTACTGCTCACGGTTCGGTGTGTCCTACAAGGTTGAAGGAATGTACCTATTTCATGACAATTACTCATGAAATATTTTCGCAAACACTCAATATCGTAGAGCCTCCTGAGAGCCTTTTGCTAGCTTGTAGCTTGGTTATCCAGGACACGTTCTAAATCAAACCAGAAGCTGACAGCCTCCTCCCAGTTCCTCCACGGTTATCCCAGAAGGCCGAGCTGAGTGTGGATGAAAAAAGGAACTTGTGTTGTTGATTCTCATTGGTTTTCAAGCTGCCATCCTGTGCCCCCAATGCTTCCATTGGTGTCAACCGATGTGAAACATCTTAGAAACCACAATTGTTGAATTATTTTCACATTAGAAAACAATGACTGAAGCGTATTATTGCCGTAAATGACCCCGGAGCTAAAATCCATTTTTCCTGTTTCTGAATTTTCTGTTTTTGCTCAGTGAGCTAAAATTGATTGATTAAACGATTAAACAATTATTTCCATTCTGTTAGGTGCCTTAACACCCTGTTGAGCTTCTTTTCCACCCCGTTGGTCACATTCTCTTTACAGTATGTGGTGTAACTATGTTAAATGTTTTGAAGAGTTGAAAGGGATTAATAGTAGTATTAATAGTCATTTCACACAAGCCGTTTGCAATAGTTTTCCCATAAGATAAATGGACATCCATATGAGTGGTAACCCTCAACACACATTCTCACATTTGTTTTATAACTAAGTGAGCCATGTTTGTTCATGCACATAATACCTTCAATTAAGTTGGTTTATATTTTAACCTAGTTATTCAAATAAATTGCAGATTTTTAGTTTCATATAGGACACTTTTTCAGGGGTGTATTTGTTTTTTATCTGAACCCACTTAGTTGGCTTTTGAACAGTTTCAATATTCTAACTTCTCAGTTTGTTTGAGTTACCAGCAATACTGGTGCTGCTAGCGTTACTGGTGCTGCTAGCGTTGCCGGTGCTGCTAGCGTTGCCGGTGCTGCTAGCGTTGCCGGTGCTGCTAGCGTTGCCGGTGCTGCTAGCGTTGCCGGTGCTGCTAGCGTTGCCGGTGCTGCTAGCGTTGCCGGTGCTGCTAGCGTTGCTGGTGCGACCAGTGACTCTGGTGCTACTAGCACTGCTGAGGTTTTTCAGACAAAAAGATTCATCGCCACAATCTCCACCATTTTGTAGCAGGCCTTACTAATTGGGCCAACCCAAGCGTCGGAGCATCATGGGGGGGATTGAATGCTTAGTTTAGTTTATTATATGTTTAGGCAACTAGTGATTAGTAATTTTGTTTTAGCTAAGAATAGATTTTGATTATTTTAATTAATAACCCGTTTTAATTGGTTTGGTTTGTCAAATAGTTGTGGTCATCTTTATTAAATGTTTTAGTAAACCCCTTTTCTGTTAGTATGGGCTGACCACCCAGTAGATAAGTTCCCGTCCCATGTTTGTTCAGGTTGGCTTGAGTCTCCTTTGTCTCCTGTTGTTTTGATCAGTTGAACAATATTATCTGTTGAGGAGATGTTGGGAATTTGACTTTTGGGAAAAAAAAAAAACTTTCTTTAAAGCAGCCAGGGGGAGTTAGAAATCGAATCAGTGGACAAATGATTTGCTTCTGAATCACAGCTGCTTCCAAACATTATGTCCCCAACAAGTTGGAAATGTCTCACAGTCCATATCTGAACAATCCACTTTAGAGTTATGTTTTAAAGTGGACCTGTTTTAACATTCCCAGTTTCATGGTCTTTATATGAAATTCAACAGGCTTTTCTGCTCCAAAAAGCAGCTAGTTAAACACTGCAGCAATGCAGTCTGCCTTCTCACACACTCACTATGAACAGGATCCAGGGGCGGTTCCTATTAACGTCCACTATGATTGTAAAATCACGAAATACAGGATCTTTAAATGTCTTGCGTTCAGCCAGGTTTCAGGAACAGAACAAGTAGTTCGTATCATTTCAGTTTTTGTTGAAAAACAAAAAAAAAAGGTTGGTTAGAACTAGATAAATGTTCTAAAACTTCCTACACCCTTTTGACCTTTTGAATATGGAGTCATTATTTCTTACAGATCTTATGTTAAGAGTATTATCTTCACATTCAAATAAATAGTTTTTTGCCTAAACATTTCACATGTTTTTTTAATCTGTTCAGATAAATCTATCAATAAAGCGAGGAGTGTCTGTCACTCTGTGGCTCACATATCTCTTTGAAGGTTGAGGTTGATCCCACAATCGGTCAAATATAGTTTGAGCATGGCACAATGGTGTGTGTCCTTTGTGAAGTTGATTGGATGGGTAAAACATCAATGTTATATATATTTATATTATTGTTAAAACTTAGTCGTGTAGGTTTTCTGTGGTGGTGTAGGGGGTAGTGTTCTTGCCTCATAAGCAGCAGACCATGTTAGAGTCCCAGCTGAAGCATTTCTTGTGTCTATACCATATTTTATTAACAAAACGTTGAACATATCCACTTCCATATCCCACCACTATCCTGCAGCAGCTCTTTAGTTTTAGTGTTCAAGCTCTGGATCACCATGACGATTACATCCCACCATTTTAAGTTGTTGTGAATATTAAAACAATGTGAAACCATGAAAATGCCTTATTTCACAATGAAAATACATACTGTGTTTAGAGGAGCAGTGTGCTGGACACAGGAAAATCTCATACATCCAATCTATCCACTTTACCATAGCTAGATAGATAATAGAGATTTTGTGCTGGCACCTTGTCCAACAGCCATCAGTGTTTATGGGTGGTTGAACATTTGTAGCGTGAAGCTCTTTAAATAGTTGGAAAGACTAAAACGGCTGCTATAAAAATGCATTCCCTCCACCATATGCATACATTATGTATTGCAAAGTGTTAATAATGACAAACAATTTTCACAAAATGAATGAGATTAATCCCTTTCAACTCTGCAAACAATTTAACATAGTTTCTCTACTTAAAAGAGAATGTGACTAACAGGGTGGAAAAGGAGCTCAACGGGGTATTAAGGCCCCTAACCGGGCGGAATTAATCATTTTAACAATTTCAATTCACAGAACATTTCACTTTTATTGAAATCAAGAACAATAAACACTTTCTACATGCGGAACATTAAACAAATTAACACCAGTTCTTCTCCCTATGAAGTTCTTGCCACAACCCTTAGAAATGAGACACACATACGCTTTCTTCATTGGCGAATATTTGCATTATTGACATTTAGGATAATTTTGCGTGTCCAGCAAGAGTTTTACTGTCAAAGGGAATCTGCCAACACTGTTCTCTAATGTATATCTGCATGTTGGTATATCCAGTTGTCTAGTACTTGATTGTCTCCAGTCAGGTCTAGTACTTGATAGGGGTGTAGTGATTTGTCTTCCACATTGATGTATGGATTAATATTTGTGTGATCCAACTATATTGATCTGTGCTCGGCAAGTTGGTCTTCTGGAGAACACATTCATTGGTAGTAACCTCTGGGTTCTTTGGTAGCAACATCTGGAGCCAAAACATCTCGCAGAGTTGCGTCTTTGAGTTCAAAGAGTAGACAAACCATAACCGTCTCCCTTTGAAAGAGACAGGTTATGCCTGTGTCCTTTACTTTGCCAGTGAGGCGTCCATAATCTGATCAATCTTCATTGTCCCTTTGACAACAGGAACCTGTGAGAACAGAACAAGGTCATACGTATAATGGCCGATGTCTTCGTGAAGGCCAGGCCAGGAAGATTTGTTGACACATGCAGTTTACCATGGATGTGGCTTTCTTCAAAGACCCTTCACAATGCCAGGGTAGAGGTCATCATCGAGCCTCATCAAAAGCTATCGCTCAACATGGCGACTGGACACCACAGGGGTTCAGCTGAAAGGATGTCCAAAGTCACAGCACCTTGGAAAATTGCTTCTTTGGGCTTGAAGCGTGGACATAACATAACCCCTGTCTCCTTTTGATTCAGGTTGTGTTCTTTATTTCTCCCGAGTTGCTCTAACCCTAACCCTTCATGGTCTTTGGCAACGCTTAAAGTGGGTAACCCAAAAGACAGAGAATTGATACTAGAAAGAAGAACCACACAAGAAACACGAATGCAGGAGACAGAATTTATCAAAGCTGTGAGATGTGACAAACAAGCCAGTGTTTTAACACCTGTGAAGGCAACCAGTCTGTTAGAGTTAGAAGTTTACACAACACTCTTACATATGTATTCATCTCTGAAAGTAAGGTGCTTCTGTCATTCTGTGTCTGGCGAATCTCTTTGACTCTTTCTTAGATTAACCTCAGCTCACAGCTGTGACAAAGTATGAGATTTATCATAAGTACTTGGCTTATCAACACAATTTAAAAACCGATATGTAGATGTAGATGTCTCTCTTTACCTTAATGTACATCCATGTCTTCCCCGATGTACCATTTGTCTATTGGCAGTGGAACAGTCCAACACACCCTCATTTGGCCAAACATGAAAAAATCTACTTAAGCTTTAAATTTGTTAAATACATTTTTGCAGGAATGCATACTTCCTATGGGCACTGTGCCGGTACAAGTAAAAACAAAATCATGAAATCTGAAATTCTGAAAAAAGAAAAGAAATTAGTTATGTTTCCACTCACTTTACATACGGTTTGGTTGACTTCTTTGGAGTTTGTGAGGTTTAGAAGAAGTCCAGTGAGTGAGCTATTCTCACAATTTAAGCTTTGGGAGTTTAATAGGGATTGAGGGGAAAAAAATAATTGTGCTATGAATAGTCACCTTTTCTTTGGTTTTCGTGAAGACACGGTTATTTGTCATCAGTGATATTTCTTTTTCTTGTCTCCTCTTTGATGCAAATATGAAGTTTAACAATTTTAATGCATTATCACATTTGCAAATCATTCCTCGTCTCTTATTAATATAACATTCAATGGATTGTGTTATTATAACAATAGCATCTTCAATGTGTTGCCCTGGTAACCAAATGTGAAAATATTTCAATTAAGGGCTATTATATTCTATGTTCTGTTCTTATGTTCCTTTTTCAAGTAAATGGAAGCTTTACAGTAAGTGATAAATGGAAATAGAAGAGAATACTTTATTCCATGTGTACTTAAAATACATGAGCTCAAACCTTGAACTCGTATGACACGTTTCCTCCATAATGGCCTCACACGGTTGAATTGATAAAAGTTAAAACATTTCCCTCACATGGTGAAGCTGAACTCTTACACTATTGGCTTTTTTAGCTTTTGGAAAAGGCTTTTTTTTCCTGCGATGGGGACGTCTTCACTCGAGCGAACCAGTCTGTCAGCTGATCGCCTCGGGGTCTCGCTGTTCCCATCTGGTCCCTTTTTACATAACCGGCTTCAGGACGGTTCCAAGAAGCATCAGACCCCCATCTTTTTGAATGGCTCAGCACACAGCGAGAATAAATCCCCCTGTTTTGTTGGCATCGAGCCGATGGCCCTTCGCTGAGTTGGTGCAGCTGTTTGTGCCTGGAAGACCTTCTTCTTCTTCACTGTCTCCAACATGGGGTCCAGGCGGGTTCATTGATGGGACGCAATGATGTCTGTGTGGTGTATTTTCCAACTCTGAATTTGCTCAAATCTAAAATAATCTAAAGAACTTTACTTGTTTGGCGTAGTAGTCATGTACATTTGGGTGTAATCGATAACCTGAAACCAGAGGTGGTATACCCAGATGGGTCGATCAACAACCAAGGTTGGGGTTGTAGTGTATCGTCTATTCCTGCATTTGTAAGAATGGAATCTGGGTATGTGATGGATAAAAATGGCCAAAAAAGGGCTAAAAGGCCTGTAACCACTGTCAGAGGTTGAAAGGCATGCTGTACCTTCTTTGGACTGTGTCAAGGCGACTGTTGGTGATTTGTCTTGACCCAACACAGAAAGGTTTGACCAGGTAAAGACTTAACAGTAGTACATAAGGAAGATGTTTTGGAATGAAAAGAGACGGTTCTCAAACTGACAAGAGGCTCTCAGAGCTTCTACACACTAGCTGCAGCTTCTTTAATATAAACTACGCTGAAACTCCAAGAAGCTTCCATAGACAGGGAATCCCAAAACTATCATTTTATTGAATTATAGAGTTGTGGTTAATATTAAAACTGTGTGAAAACACTAAAAGATGTTTTTTTGCACATACTGCATACTTGCTAAAAACCATCATAAAAAGGAGCACATGCAAATAAAGTAATTAAAATTACGTTTAAAAAAGACTGTTGTACATGCACTATTTTGTGCAAATGTTATGAAGAAGAATAGTTTGCAATAACTTTAACTTCAAGTAAAATCTTAAGAATAAAAGAATTAAGAATAACATTAGTATATCTGTAGAAATGTTTTATCCATATGTATTATAAAGATAATATATAGATATATTTTGCAGATTAATGTTTTATTATCCAGCAACACTTTACATACATATTTGCAAAAAACAAAACATGATTTATTTGTAATGGAGTGTTTTAACAGTTTTCTTTTGCATTTATTAGTGTGTTGATGGCAGCATGAGAAGTAAATGAAGTCTTTACGGTGCCTTAATGATGTTCTGGTTTACAGCTTTTTTCATTTCACTCATGCACGTGTTTGTTTTTTGTTTTATTACAGACAGTAACTGGGTTGTTGCTGAATCCTCAGTCTTCAGACTGATTATTTAAATGTCTGATGGGTTTCTACAGAACTATTTTTTAAGACCACCTATCTAAAACTTAATACCTATTTCATTACCCGTGTTCCTCCCTCAGATAATTTTTAACAGAGTAGAAGTCATTTCCTATTTTACACGTTTATGTGACTCTACTGTGAGTAAAATGATTGAGTACATTTCTAATTCATGTTAAAAAGATAAAAGATAAAAGTCCCAGCTGTGACATATGGATTAATTTAATAATACATTAATATACAGGTAGTGCTTTTTTTCTAATTTAAAAAGCACCAGCTGCCAAACTCGAAATAAAATGATAAAAGTGCATATAACTCACATATTCAGAATTATCCCTCTACTCCATAGTGTTGCCTTATGACGGCAAATGACTTTATCTTAACTCATAAAACCTGTGATATAAAATCTGTTTTTACAATTAGGCATGAAAAGAGGGCTTTTATTTTGAAGGATTTACAATTCATCAGGTCACATGACCAGGATTTGTTTGCATTTGTGAAAAATATGCAAAGATGTAAAATGTTATTATAATTCTATTCCATATGTAAAAAAAATATTTAGACCATTTTAAGTCAGAAAAATATAAAAAATGTTTTTACTCAAGTTTTATTTCATGCAAAAGGATTAAAAAAAAAAATTGGGCACATTTCAGGAGCCTCAAAGTGCCTCAGTCCCCAGTAGGGATGTTCAACAATTACCAAAACAGTGATGCACACACACACACACACACACACACACACACAGAAAGTCAACATGCCATCAGAGGCGGTTGCCTGGTTACGTGCAGTAAGTCGCTCATAGAAAAGTTCAGCCAGAGTCCTGCCCAGAGATTGATGAAAACACACAGCCACAGAGTGGATGAGAGGGAGTGTGTGTGTGTGTGTGTGTGTGTAGATATAAAACACATCAACGTTAGAAAACTGCGTTCTGTGCATCTTGACGCCGTCTCTAAAGCAGGATTCTCTCGCCTTAAATGTACGTTCATCCACAACTGGTCATATTTTCTGGATAAATGACGAGAGCAGAAAGACAGAAGAAGCAGGAAACCAGCGTTATTAGTGCGTCAGATCTCTGCAGCGTGATTGAGCTGAGACCTGAAGTCCCAGCAGGTCTGAGGCTTCAGGAACCGGCTCAGTCCGCCTCTAATTGGAACAGCCGAGTCCTCCGAGGTTTGATGGAGACGCAGAGATTCAGACAGACGTCTTACTGGGGACGGATCAGCCGGGAAAAAGCAGGAACGCATCCCATTATCACACATCTGTAACAGCCTGAGTAATCCAGTGGTTACAGTGGGGAATCCTTCTAAAATAACCTGAAAATCCACAGAGTAATCAGGTCTTCCATCTTTATGTAATCAACTGAAGATTCTTTCATTCTGGAGTGGCTCCTTCAGCTGCTGAATTTCTTCTTTAAGCGTGTCCAGATCTTTTTTCTGGGATGTTTAGCATCTTCCTCCAACCTTAGGTGCATTTTTGTTAGAGGTCGGGGATAAAACTTCAGAATCTTGCTGCTACAGATTGAATGTTTCTGTAAATTCAGCACAGAGGAGGTTGATTTACAGCTGTGTCCACAGTCTCTTAGCCAATCAGGATGCAGAACACAAGGCATGTTCATACTGCACACTGGAATTAAACATGCAGAAATACACTTAAAAAATCTATAACAGAAGGGAAGTGAGTACGAATCTACAAAAATTCAGCAGCTGTTGCATGTTTAAAAATGTGCATAGCGTGAGATCCATGGTTGATTGGCTGAGTGGTAAGCCCCGCCTCCTCACCACAGGAGACGCTGACAGGAAGTGGACATGGCCGACGCAAACCAAACAGCCTGTAAAGACTGAAGCAGTTATATCGTTTTGTGGTTTTAAACTGGGACAAAAAAACATGTTTTTACTTGGATGTTGATGCAGCTTTAAACAAACATTTGTTTAAAAGTGTCCTGATTGGGTGAATAAATAAATGCCCCTGCACTTCATCTTATAAAAGCTGAACTTTCCACTCCTCAGATCCTTTTTTTCCTGTTTCTCACACATGGACGACAAACCCCACCCTCACGTCACGTATTTAAGGAGCTTTATGGTTTTTTGCAGCTTGGTGAAGAAGCAAAGGATTAAAAAAAACATGGGAGACAGGAATCCTGTGGAGAAATTTAGAGATAGAGATGATTTCAGTGCTCTGTGCAATGTTAATACCCATCAGCAGCACATACACACATGCATGTACATCATCAGGGATGCAGCCCATGTTCTCAGCTTTAAAATGAAGGTTGAACTCGAGCTGGATGGCGACGCAGTGGCAGCTGGAGGCATTAATCTTCTTTAGCACCAGAATATTACTTCCATATTAAAACATGAGAACATTAAAAAAGAGAGACAGAGAAAGCGGCTTGCTGCGTTATATTTACAGTTCCTCACTTTTAGCGCTTCTTTAGCCATTTCACAGGCGATCGATGGACCTTAAGAGACACGCATTACAAACATGGGCCGTTTTCAAGGATAGGACGGATCAATACAGTAATTTACAGTAGGCTTCACCCCACAGACAGGTCCAGTCTGAGTGAGGGGGGACCCGAGTCATGATGGGGGGGCAGCGAGACACGTGTGATGAAAGTGGAGAGGGAACAGGCGTGCATGGAGGGAGGATAAAAAATGTGTTAAAGTGGCCTGTAGGAGCCCAAACACAAGCTTTGTCCCATTGGGAGGTGAAAGAGGCTGAAACGGTCAAATCCACTAAATTACTGTTTTAAAGCTCCATAATGTGTCATTTTTGCACAACATATGAAACATGTTTTTTTTCTTTTCCTTTCCACCCTGACCTTCACAAAGTTTGTGCACATCACTGATGCACAATTGGAAAATACTGCACATGCTGTATATGATTATTTTTTTATTTATATATTATATATGTATAATAGAAGAACTGCAGACATGAAAGGAAAGAAATGCTATGTTTGATTTGACTTTGTTCCAAGTTTCTCTCTCTCTCTCGGGGGTTCGTGGCTTATTCATATTCCCTGACGGAAACGCAATCAAGCTGCTCGCTGTGAAAGCAAAAGAAAAAACACTTTTTTTTTTTTTTTTAAATTACCTTGATTGCAAACTGACATGAGGAGAAACGCAGCAGTGAAGAGAAACGACATGAAAGCACAACTAATGCTGCAAGAGTCTGTGACAGAATCAAAGCCTGCATTATTAGTATTATTATTAATATTTTTATAAATAGGTTGCATCAGTTGACACTCTGCTGTATCTCCTGGTTGCTGAGATGTCAGAGAAATAATTTAAAATATATATATATACATATATATATATATATATTTATGTGTGTGTGTGTGATGAGCACTTTTCCTGAACTTCTTTACAGCTAATTTAATATTCAGTGAATGCAGCTGAAGCTGAAGGATGCAGAAAATCCTCTTAGCAAACAACAGTCACACACGTTCTGTGCATCAGTTGTTTTTTCCCATTGTTCTGAATATAGAAAAGTATTGAGTGGTGCAGCCGTAAAGTTAATTCCGTTCCTGCCGTGACGTTGTGTTTTACTCTGAGAGGCTTCGACTTCCTGGATGTTTCTGTTAATTGCGTTTCTTTTTTTTTAATCTGCTCAGGTGAAATGTACAATTACTGTGCATAAGTGGCCTTAATTATTGCTCATTTGAACAGCGGCAGATTAAAACAGTAATTTTCGACCTCACTGTAACACACACACACACACACACACACACACACACACACACACACACACACACACACACTGAGGTCATGTGTGATTTTAAGAAGCCAAAACCAGCGTGAAAAATGCTGCTAATCATTTATTTATCCTCAGGTACGACTCTGAATGCAAATGAAGGTCAGAGATTCACCAAGTGATGGAGCGGGAAGCCGTTTCTATGGCGACGTGACCACGAAGAGTACAAATACTTGTACTTTTTTTCATTTGGTCATGTGATCGCTCCATTCAGAGAAGACGTGCTGTGTTTTCCTGCTAAAGGTCAGCGACGTCAAACCTGCAGTCGTAGGAATTCAGAAACGCTTCAGCGCGAGTTGTGGCGTCTATCGACGCCTGACAAGCGCTGTGTTTCCCTCTATACGCGTTTCCTCATTTATTTTTGGTTATTCACACCTTCTCTTGTCAGATATTAGACTAAAAAGGAAAAGTAAAAGTCACAACGCTTTTGTTTTTTATCATCTGAGTGAATCAGATGATGCAACGTAAGAAGCTGCATCATCTGTCAAAGGTAATACTTGAGAATGAGTGAGGTATCCTACAGATGCATCAATACAACAGATGTTAACCTGTAACCTGCTGAAAATGTAGCCTATAGGATAAAATGCACATTAAAGTGTCCTATCAGGCCAAGGCATAAAAAATCTGTCCTATTGGGAGGTGAAAGTTAAAATGCTAAAATAGCTTAAATGGTAAAATACACTAAATTACCCAGTTTTAAGGCTAGATAATGTGTAATTTTTGCACAACATATAAAACATGTGCCTATAGGATAAAATATGAAGACATGAAATAAATACAAATATTCCAAGGTCACAGCATGAAAAGCAGCAAATCATGTGACTAAACACGGCGTATGCTTTATAGCCTAATTCTGACTCAATACTCCACTACAGTTTACTTTATATTATATATTTTTATATATGATGTTGAGATTGGTAAATTCCAGGCTTTTTCTCTGCTCATTTATTGGTTTTTGAACCTAAATTCTTGTCAGAGACGCTTCAAACGTGACAAGCCTGAAACAAGGACGTTTCACACCTTGTCAAAATCCAGATCGACGCTTAACCCTGAGTTTTATATTTTTTATTTTTTATTTTTCTTTTGATGAGCAGGTTTTTAACGGAGAAAACGTTGTTCACACGCGTGACGCAAGCGTGGCATCATCCGCCTGAATCTGTGCAGGATCCAGGATTAAAGCAGAAAGACTCACCTGAAAAACCTCAATAATCGTCCACAGAAACACGTATCCGTGCTTTAAAGCCGATCTCCTTCTTTATTTTATTTTTCCTCCTCGTGGTTGAATTATAAAACCAAATGAGGGCAGCTCATCTGGATCGATGCAGCGAACAAACAGTGAATAAAACAGTTTGGTTTGATGAGAAAAAACACCCAGGATTCCTACAGGTTTCTTCAAGTTAAATTTATCATTTTATAAAACAAATGAACAGGTATTTTACACCTACCAGCAAGGAATGTGTTGATTTATATTCGTATTAAATATACTGCGTCCATATGAAATATTTTCCCTAAAACCTCATCTGCATCAGTTCAATGTGAACATGATGAACTACAGTGAACAGAATAAGAAAAAGTCATCAGGTTTACTTTGGAATATTTTTTATCAACATGTAACAGACGGTCCCTAACGCGGTAGATCAGCATCATAGAGACGATGTTTTCTGGTGAAACGCTGAGGAAAGTTGACAGTAATAATATAGAATATCACAATAAGGTGACTTCACCACAGTTAATGACACTAATTAAAATATTAGTGGTTGACAAATGAAGCTTTTGCACATGTCTTTTAACCCTCTATTTCATAGTGTTGCCTCATGGCAACAATAACTTTATCTTTATTTGTCCAAAAAGCTGTGATATAAAATCGGTGATTTTACAGTAAGGTGTAAAAAAGGGGGGCTTTTATTTTGAAGGACATGCAATTCATGGGGTCACATGACCAGTTCCTTTGGCTCATGGACATTTGTCATTGTCGTCAAACGTTTTCACCATGTTAAAGTTATATTGATGCAATAGAGGGTTAAGTTATTAGTTTCACATCCATGAATCCAATGATTTTAAGACTTTTTAAGAGTTTTTCTTTGCATCCTCAAGGTCAAATTAAACACTTGAAGTACTATCAGGGTGTTAAGCAGAATATCTGCAGCTCCAGCTTCCTTTTCCTGTGTCTTCATCTTGCTTCTGCAGTACTGGAAAAAAAAAAAAGTAGAACAGTCGATGTGATGAATTTGCAGTGAAAACACGATCAGTGGTGATATGAATCATTTCAGTATGGATCAGGTCCAGAATACAGCTGTCAATCAGCTTTTACTATTAAAAGGATGTTTGAATTTACTTGGAGACCTAAATGTGTTTAAAACCATGCTGCAGCTCAAAGTAACGTGTGCTGTGCTGCAGCATTTTCAACATCTGCTGCCACTTTGCTGATATTTGCAATTCATTGCAAACAGTGAAATGTTGATTACAGACATTATTCATCACTAATCGTTTCGCTGCGTAACAGCAGATGTGATTATTAATAGTGAAGCATCAGTGGATGGTTCCATCCTCCCTGGAGACACTGGCCTGTCAATCAAAGTGTTCACACAGGTGACACACACACACACACACACACACACACACACACTCTCTCAGCTGCCAATCCATGGTGACAGACAGGTCTGAGCCCCTCTCTGCTGAATCAGTCCTGACGCCATTACGACGTTTTACAAACGGCTGAAGACCAGAGAGAATCAGCTCGGTCCTTCACGTCATGGTTTCCTCCTCGCTGCCACATGGAGAAAGACAACGTTATCAGCATCAACACAGCACTTTATTTATGATAAAACACCCTGGGAGATGTGTTCCTGCTGTAAAGACGACAACTGGCTTTCTATACCAGTAGATAATGATAATAGTGATGCAACCAATAAAGGTTAAAAGGTAAAAGGAGGTGGAAATAGGAAAAAGAAAATTACAATAACTTGAAAAATGGTTCTGGCTACACTACCGTATTTTCATGACTATAAGGGCACAATAAAGTCTTCTATTTTCTTCAAAATGTTGGTGCTCCCTGTGTGTGTATGTAGGGGAAGTGTGGGCATGGATTGTAGATAAAATAACGGGGATGTGCGTTATGCAGAACATCGTTGTTTTAACAACCTGAAAATGGTAAAGAGACACGCTGATAAAGCACAGTTTAAACTGAAGGAAATCAGCTACACAGCTGAGTTTAAGACATAAGACAGGTGGTACGAGTTGGAGGAAAGACTGGATCAGTGGATCACAGAGCAGAGACTGGATCAGTGGATCACAGAGCAGAGACTGGATCAGTGGATCACAGAGCAAAGACTGGATCAGTGGATCACAGAGCAGAGACTGGATCAGTGGATCACAGAGCAGAGACTGGATCAGTGAATCACAGAGCAGAGACTGGATCAGTGGATCACAGAGCAAAGACTGGATCAGTGGATCACAGAGCAAAGACTGGATCAGTGGATCACCGAGCAAAGACCGGATCAGTGGATCACCGAGCAGAGACCGGATCAGTGGATCACAGAGCACAGACTGGATCAGTGGATCACAGAGCACAGACTGGATCAGTGGATCACAGAGCAGAGACTGGATCAGTGGATCACAGAGCAAAGACTGGATCAGTGGATCACAGAGCAGAGACTGGATCAGTGAATCACAGAGCAAAGACTGGATCAGTGGATCACAGAGCAAAGACTGGATCAGTGGATCACAGAGTAAAGACTGGATCAGTGGATCACAGAGCAAAGAACGAGTGGGAGAAGCGTTCCTATGGTCACCATTCGACTAAGAGCAGTAAAGCAGCAGAAGAAATGTGGATTATAACGCATCATTTAGAGGAAAGTTCCACACACTAGTGACTCCAATAGAAGCCTTATGGTAACAGCCTGAGCCTGGCAGGGCCTAAAATGTTCTGTTTCCAGGAAAAACACGTCTAGGTATAGATGGATCACCCACTTCCATTATAGCCTATCATGAAGTTGGGCTGCTTCCTTTTTCAATAATATTAGGAGCAAATTTGGAAATGGAGCTCAGGTCACTGTAATAGTCACTAGAATATGGAGGAAAATAAGGTCCAGGCTGAAATTTCCCTTTAAATAAGACTTTAAAGCTCATTTCAGTCATCAAATGTTGCTGCATTTTAAAATGTTTGTTCCTTTCATTCAGACATCAATATCCTTTCAGTCCTTGAAGCGCTATAATCTTTTTTTATTTTGTTTATTAAAAACCTATTGAATGACGGTGTAATAGCAGAGGCTCGGCACATTTAGCAATTTCCTGCTGAAAATAGTGGAGCATTTAGCGGCTAAAGAACCAGATATTTCCCCCAGGAGTTAACGGAGACCACAGAGGGGCTGGAGGGAAGTGAATATTGAGTCTTACATTCATTCCACAGAAGAAGAAAAAAACAAAGCTGGTTGTGAGATATCGAGTCCAGGTCAGGTCTAGACTTGAGACCACCTCCAGGATCTGGAGAGACCACATCGACCCTGTTAAACACTTGTGGGATCAGCCGGAGGGGGCGGAGCCACTTTGTCTTTATTTTATTTAATTTTTTTGTTACTGATGGACTTAAATCAACCGATCCACTAAAATAAAAGTTGATGAATATAAACAGAACAAAATTTTGCATTTTTTTTTAAAAACACTTTGACTTAGACTAAAACTAAAATATCCTTAATAGAAAAAAAAGTCTGATACTTTAACTCAGGATTAAAGTGATTTTACCAGATGTGGCAGCATCATCAAAAGATTTAGGACAAAAAACATACTTTTATAAAACAAAAAGAATTGAATAGGGCAACAATATATATGTAATAGAATGATATATATTTCCTATAATCTACTAAACACAAATTTCTCAATTTTTTGTTTATGTAAATCTCTCACCATGGGAAAAATAGTGATGATGCATCAATATTATCTTCACAACTTGTTTCCGAGACATTTCACATGACATGAAATCAAGAAACGTTCGATTTGCATTTAGAGCGTCGCGCTGCAGCCTTTCAGACCTGAGTCTTATCTCCTGAAAGATGCAAGGCCTGTCGCTAAAAATGCATTTTTACTTTTATTTTCCTCCTATTCCTCCTCGTGGCGCGGCGTTCACCGGAGATAAATGACAGCCGCTGTCCGATCCCATTCATCACCAGATAAATAAACAACCAGCAACAGAATTCCTTCCACCCTTTAAAATATGAAAATCCTTGATTTATGCATCTGTTCTCCGTGGATTAATATGATTACAGTTATTAAACCTGCGGGATAATGAGTTATGGAAATCTCAGCCCGTGAAAGCTGCAGCCGACTGCCCATTAAACATCAGTCATAATCAGCTGTGTGCGCGTAGATGGGCCAGACGGCTGATATTTAGCTTGGAGTGACGGGTGGTAAATCAGAGCATTGGCATATTGACATGAACATTGACACGGATCCTTTACAAGGAGACCTATGGCTTTAAAGGGCAAGATCGGAATAATCGTATCATTCATACATAAGAAAAAATAAACTAGAACTATCACAGTCGTTCTCAAATAGTGGCGTGCTCCGTCAGGGACCTAGGTACATGCTTTTTTTTATTTTATTTTTTTTACTGTCCTAGAATAAAGTGCAGTAGCACCTCCACTCCATTAGGGGGCAGCAGAGTATTCACAGGGAGCATACAGCACAGAGTATGAGTATGAAGTGTAGACACCAAGTGACACCATGAAAACATATTTAACAGGGATGAGAAGACAGGCGGAGAGAGACGGAGATAAAGAGACAAACGAAAGTCTCCCAAAGCTAAGACGAGGAAATATGACGAAGCGTCTGTAGCGCTTGGTTCACTGTGAAAGACCGGTGTGTTACTGAGTCTGAAATGTTGGAGACAGAGACATTAAAGACATTACACCACAATCACTGATAAGACCATTTATGTAGTTTTATTTTTCAGTATCATATGGTTTGACATGGTCAGTCAAACATGTTTAATTAAGGATTTCATTTTATTTTTAATTTCAGATTCACTTACGTTAATAAGGATAGTGTTACGCAGAGGTACTTATAACAATTTTATAGAGAAATGATTCTATTTATAGTCAAGGTGGGGGCACAAGATGTTTTCTTCTTCCATGGGGGAGACAGAATAATTGAGAATCACTGAACTATCAGATTATGTTTTCTGTGTCACTCATTCTTGACAAAAACCAAAGGAAAAGAGTCAGAAATGCTTTTGTGGAGGAGCCTCCATGGCTGCTTTTATAAATATAATCATCACGAGGGTTGAAATCACTATGTTCATACCAGACACGTCACTCAGGCTGTAGATATGGAATGAAATGCGTTTTGTAATGGATAACCATGGATACTGAAACCACTCCTGACAATATATATAAGAGCATTTCAGCGAGCACCTGATCAAGAATGATCAAGGTTAAAGACAGAGAACAGCTATAAGAAATATGACTTTAAAGAATGCTTAAGGCAACAAAACACTGATTTCATGTCATAGTGGAGAGATACTCAGATCACTTTACTTGAAGTGGAAACGCCACAATGTGAAATACATTCCGTTAAAAATCCTGCAGTTTAAATCGCACCGGTACAGACGTATCATCAGGTGAATTATCATAAAGAATATTTCTATTCAGTTGGTGCATACGAAGCAAGTTATCGACATCATTTGACTTTTTGGAGTTTATGGGACAGTGTCAAAAAGATCATGTGGTGTAATCCTCAGATCCAAAATTGCAAAAAACTGAGTTTTGCAAAAAAAAATGGTAAAATGGACCTGATGAATGCTTCTTAAACTTGTTTTTTGGACTTTCTCATCTTGCCAACAAATATAAGATAACTATGAAGTGAGTTTCTGTTACATTTATTTGCATTATTTTAAAAACCTCATGTTTTTTTTCAGGCATTGTAAGAAACTAACTATTCATCGACGTCTGAAACATGAGGATCTGAAAAGTGAATGAATCTGTTGGAAAACATCAAGACTAACATGAAAAAATCCGGCTTCCTTTTCTGGCAAAAAAGCACTGAGCTTTATGAACTCCATTCCAGGTCATTGATGGATTTTCCTTTCCTGCCACAGCAGCAAAAACCTCAACCCACTCACTCAGGTTCCTACTTTATTCATTTATTTAACTTTTTACAATAAAAACAGGAGGATCAAATGATCCCATATATATTTATATATATATATGAACCTCAAATCAGGTGCAGACTCCTGTCGTCTGCATCACCCACCTCCTCCCACACAAAGACCAGGGCGGATCAGGAATTTTCCAACATGAATGTGATGTTAAAGCGTCTTCAACCCTCGCGCTGACATTCCTGTTCTCTCATCAGCACAGAGAAATAACATGTTTTTAAAAGATGACGAGACGTCGTTTCTGAGGATGAAATGATCATCTGGGACACCTCCAGCGTGGCGTCGCCTCCATGCAGCTTCATTAGGTTTAGAGACGGAGGTGAGCTGTAGTATTACAATGAAGAGGCACATGACAGTCCTAATTTCCTTTGAGAACTCAGCCGTTCTGTCGCATCAAACCGAATCCCTGATCCCAGAAGCAGACGCTGGGTGGGCATCTTTGTAAACGGGAGTGGGATCCAAACACGCCGCGATTACAGTGATGAGGGCATTGAAATCCTCTAATTGAGACATGCAACATTGTGATTGCACGCTGATTGAGTATAATTAGCTGTGGCTTTTACTTTGTTTGCTTGCTTCCTTTAATTAAAAAGTTTTTTTTGTTTTTTTCCCCTCCCATCACTTGTCAGGGTGGATTCACATTATGCAGCGATGTTTGATAAGCGATTAGCCTGCTGAGGCTCGCTAAGACAATTAATCGTCCAAAAGTGTGTTGCTGCTGCCAAGTCCGCCCCCAACCCCCACCTCCTCAACCACCCTGATAACGCTGTAAACAACTCAGCAGCGTCCACCTGGAACTAAACTAATGAAGCTGTTTCAGTTCGTCACCAGTGCTGCAGGATTGTTGTTTAGATGTTAAAAAAGAGCTCACGAGTTATTAACGTATAAGAGGATAAAAAAAGAAGGAAATATGGACCAACTTCCAACAAAGAATAGCTTAATTAACTTACAGAAAAGATTTAAAGTGCATCTGAAATTAAAAATAAAATTAAATCCTTAATTAAACATTTCTGACTGACCATGTCAAACCATATGATAGTGAAAAATAAAACCACATAAATGGTCTTATCAGTGATTGTGGTGAAATGTCTTTAATGTCTTTGTCTCCAACATTTCAGACTCAGTAACACACCGGTCTTTCACAGTGAACCAAGCGCTACAGACGCTTCGTCATATTTCCTCGTCTTAGCTTTGGGAGACTTTCGTTTGTCTCTTTATCTCCGTCTCTCTCCGCCTGTCTTCTCATCCCTGTTAAATATGTTTTCATGGTGTCACTTGGTGTCTACACTTCATACTCATAGTCTGTGCTGTATGCTCCCTGTGAACACTCTGCTGCCCCCTAATGGAGTGGAGGTGTCATTGCACTTTAAGACAGTAAAACATCACAAACAGGATGTGAAATCACACATTTCAGCACACACACACACACACACACACACACACACACACACACACACACACACACACACACACCTGTCAAACGCAGATCCATGTTATTCTAATAACAGTTTTTCCATCTCAGAAAAACTTTTTTGTCTTTTTTTGTGTTTAACCCTGTGAGGTGGCAGCAGCTCCTTCCCTCTACCCTCAGATGTAGATCAGTGTGCTGCTTCCAGGATGCCGGCCCGCTGCAGTAAATATAAAGTCCATTCTCCTCCAGTCTGTGGGTGTGAGGCCTCGTCCTTGCACGGCGAACACACTCCGTCCCCCTGACAAGGCTTCGCTTTTATCACCTGACGCTGCCGGAGCCAAATGAGGGTTTGGCCGTGTTCAGCTATTCATCATCGGGCGACCAGCGAGCAGCCTCGGGGGCAGGAAGGACCTTGGCGGCGTGCGCCCGCTCGCCTCCTGCCATTTTTTTTTTTTTTCTAGTCGAGCAGGTTCAGCGTAGCCGCAGTTTCCGCCGTGTTCTCTCAGCCAAGGGGGCCCGGCGTTCGCTCGTGTCTCACGATGTGAAACCCTCGCTTCAAGGTAAAAAAGAGGCGGCAGCGGTGATGGATGCGGTTTCTGTACGGCCACAGCAGCGTTAAACAGGCTGTTTGTTCAGGCTCTGTCCCGACATCCATTCAGGTTTCCAGCTGCTGCAGGTACGAGACGTTCAGCTGAGAACCAGGATCCAGCATCTAAAGATTACCGTATTTACAGGACTATACTAAAAGGCTCAGTCTCAGTTCTGTGTGTCATTACTGTATTTAACACACACATAGGACACCTAACTATAGGGGAGGGTTTATATACACATAGATATACACACATAGATACACACACATAGAGTGACAGAAATGTTCAATTTTTCATTTCTTCTGCTAACTTTACTGCTTTTAGTCAAATAGTGTCCATCAGAACACTTCTTCTACTCGTTCTTTGCTCTGTGATCCACTGATCCAGTCTTTGCTCTGTGATCCACTGATCCAGTCTTTGCTCTGTGATCCACTGATCCAGTCTCTGCTCTGTGATCCACTGATCCAGTCTTTGCTCTGTGATCCACTGATCCAGTCTTTCCTCCAACTCGTACCACCTGTCTTATGTCTTAAACTCAGCTGTGTAGCTGATTTCCTTCAGTTTAAACTGTGCTTTATCAGCGTGTCTCTTTACCATTTTCAGGTTGTTAAAACAACCATGTTCTGCATAACGCACATCCCCGTTATTCTATCTACAATCCATGCCCACACTTCCCCTACATACACACATAGGGAGCACCAACATTTAGAAGAAAGAAGACTTTTATGTGCCTTATAGTCGTGAAAATACAATATTAGCAGACATCAGTCTCTGTTTGGTGAAATCCTTCTTTGTGTTGAATAACACCTGCAACGTTCTTTTTTCTATTGATGGTTTGGATTACAATAATAACCACAGTCACAAAACTGCCTCAAGAAGGCACCGCTCAGTTTGTTCATCTTGAACAAATGGGAGGGCTGGGAAGGTAAATCGGTTGCTTTCCCTCCAATTTCCCTAAAAAATAAAGGGTGTGTGAGTCATCTTATTTGTGTTAACCAGAGGGTTGGTGTTCTTTCATCCGCCTCCTTTTGGAGTGCAGCCCCCCTCCCTCGGTAATGGCTTGTTTGGACGAACCCTTTGATTTTCTCCGTAACTGGATTCTCTGCATTCTGATTGGCTGAAACAGCATCGCAGGAACCTCTTCAACTCACTCGCCTACTTTCATTATTTCCTGAATGCGTCTTTCAAGGATATTTTGCTGAAGATGAAAACCTGTAAGAAGGAATAGAAACTACCAGAACAGCAGCCTGGTGTCAGTCAGCTGATCCATCTATTCCAACATGTTACTGTAGAAAATGGTGTTAAGTCACTGCTGGTGTTTTAATGTGAAATTCAGGTAGATGTTTTCCATGACCACCAGCGTTGCTAGGTCAAATCTGTCTTATACTTTGGTTTAACACCTTCAAGATCTAATCAGTTCACCACCAGCCTCAGGTGAACTAGCACATGTTAACATGGCGACAGGCTGCGCTAAGAAGGTGAACCTGCTAAACTACCAGAGGTCCCTTAAATCTGACCTATTAGGTGTTCAGTTATCATGGTTATATGTGTCGCTCTTTCCCATGCATATGTACCTATGTGGTTGTCCTAACGGTCAAAGAAGCCACCATGTGACTGGACATTTACAATAAAAAACAACTGCTTCTGAAAGTGTAGCTGCTATCAGACTTTGCTGAGCAGCTTCCAGGTGTGAATATGATTGGATGTTCCAGAGAAGCTTCCTCTCTGTGAATTAATAATGGAAATGTAGTTGTCAGTTCCAAACTCTGATTGTTTGGACTGAACCAGAAGCTGTGACCACTGGTCCTGTCTGTGTTTAACTCAGAAAGAGGTTAAAACGTCGTATTATTTCTTTAACGAACACTGAGTGGACTGTGGAACGCCAACATTAACCCTAGTGGGAACTTATTCATTCCCACTGATGGACAGAAGACTCAAGGAAACCACAGAACCTGTCGACCTTGTGTTATCTTAACATTCTTCATCGTTCTGTTGCTGCTATTTAATTGTAGGTTAATTGAGTTTTTAAACCTGTGTCCTCAGAGAACCAAATACCTCGGACACCTTTACTGCCAGAGACATAATGTTATGCTGCTTCTTAACAAAGGAAATGCAATTAGTCAGAAGGCTAAATCAACTTCTGAACAAGTATTAATAATAAAGTAAGACAGCTCCCGAGTTCTTTTTCTACTCATCAGCATCATCTCCTTTTCATTGATGGTGAAAATATAACGTATTTCATAATGTATTATGCTTTCAAAGATGAAAGAGGTTTTTTTCTCATTTCTGTCATAGAAACAATATAGAACGATAATAACGCCGCTCATCACAATTAGTGTTTTTCATATTGACTTTCCATTGTCAAATGTGACACCTTTTATAACCATGTTTTGCTAACACTGACTTCTCTGTATTTTTAGCAGCCAGGCACACCACCTCCCCCCTTTTTTTTAAATTAGAATAACAAAAGCCAGATGATTTATTCCTGGTCCTTTTGTAGTACTTTCTTTATCCCACCTGTCTCCCGGAGAAGAGCGTGATGCAACAGCCTGATATGAACGTCCGCGCCTCGCTGAAGACAATGGCGCCCAGATAAGGAGCTCACAAGTGTACCGAGGAGAGCTGTACGCGGGGGAAGATATCCAGCTCAGATAAAGAGGAGGGCGTGAACCCAAGTGGCTGCTGCAAGAAATAGTACGGCTGTTACCTCCAGCATGACCCCCGGTAGCTAAAAGACGATTCACTGCATCATGCACAGCAGGGACGGACTTTGCTGGGAAGAAACCGAGACTTTTGAGCCGTTGTTTAACATGTGGGTGCAATTAGGACGCTTGTTTTAAACACACAAGAAAGAGTCTGAAACATGAGCTGTGTTCAAATTCATGGCTGAATCCTTCAAAGGTTTCACCAGCAAGAGGCCGATGCGTTGCCCAGCCTCCTTCAATCAGCCTTTATTTCTGGACCCTTTTACCTTTTTGCACTAATTGGCGGCAATGACGGAGATTTTTCATTAGGATAAATGTTGTCCTCTTATTTGTGAACATGGTATGCACAGGTTGTAAATACCACTGATTTTCACCAGTATAATTGAATAAGGGACGTGATGTCATTTAAACGGCCCCATAACTGTAAAACATGGGCAAGATGGCTGCTGTAACATCTGACATGTGACTTCTACTGGATAACCTTCTATATGGAAGCTACACATGTGGAGCTGAAACTAAGGCTTCATACACAACCTGAGGTTCCCATGTGTCACATGTCGTTCTAAACCCCTGGTTATTGGGTCTCACTGCTGTCAATCAAACCAAAGGTGGTCAAACCTTCATAGTCTGACCTCAGTGGTTTTCCAGCAACTATCTCTTGACCTCATTATTCCATTGGCTCGTGCGTGGTTTTAATCGATGTGAAACAACATCCAGACCATAATTTTTATGTTTTTTGTGCATATTAACAACTGAAGTGTAATATTGCTGTAAATGACCCCCCACTGCTCCCCATTAAGAGGTCTTAGGAGGTTATTATACTGTTTGTTTGAATACATTTGCAAGAAAAATCACTTTTGTTTCCATTATGTCTTCAGTTCATCTGAATAATGTCTATGTGGAAATTCCCTCTGGTGTTTCTGCCGATGGTCAGCTGTTATCCTATTTGGGAATATTTGGAACTTGATCCGTGCAGCTCTTCTGTGATTTGCCGCTGGCTCTAAAGTCCCAGTAGTGTTTTAAAAAATATGAGATCATTTCTTTTGTGTTAAACGGTCTCTAACAGTTCTATCTGGATCCAAAAGTGAAACTTGATGTTTTCTAATGGACAGAACAACAGCATATATCACCACAATACAACACATTTAAATGTGTTATTCGCTGTATTTTTTTTTAAGCTACATCACAGTTTGGATTTGTATTATAGCGATAATATTACAGACCAAATAACGCAATTTACTGCGTCTCTCTGCCAGTGTTTTTTTAGTTACAGCAGTTCTGGGTTGAGATTATTTTGTCCCAGTACAGTCAGACAGTCGTGTGAAGCCGAGCTGCTGCTGTCAGCAACTTCTCTGCTTTTTTCCAATTGCAGAATAATTGTAGTGCGTCCTCGGAAGCCAGAGCCACTTATGTAAGAGAGAGAGCGAAGGGATGAATTTCATTTCTCATGAAGGAATACTCGATGTTGCAGAGAGGATCAGAACAGAGCAGAGGGAACTGACAGGCCTCTCTCTGCTATAAATATGTATTTTTAATGAATTCATTACAATTAGCTAATTGTTAAATAGATTTCATTCACAGCCAAGCCAGATTCCAAAGAGAAGGGTTGATGGTTTCTGCAGATTCGTTGAACCTCAGCATTTCCTTGCAATGTTTTTCTTATACATGCAAATCCTCCGTTTTATGGTGAAACATAAAGACTGCATGTGTGATCCATTTCATCAGGAAAAAACCTTTCTAGCAATCACCGCTTTATACCACTGCCAACAAAACGCTGCATTTCTTTACATATTATTAGAATCATGAAAACCCAAGGCAGCAGTAGCCAGCTCCAATATCGCTTATGACTTTAGATACTGCATCAACACCAGTACTTCACTTCATAATGATTTTATATGACCTAAAGGCTTGAAAATTGATAGTGTAGAGTGGAAAAGTTGCCTAGCCACAAATATGATAGAAACGCAATGTGCTGTTATGTATTTTTTTTTTCCACCACCTCAGTTTCAACCTTCAAGTCGCTTTTAAAATGCACTTGTAGAGACAGCTCTGTTCTGTTCTCCACCTCCTTTTACTGAGCTCCGTGTTTGAGGCTTTCATTGGTTTCGCTTTATTGTTCTTTATCCTGTGAGCTTAGAAATAAAAGTCCTGGTATTTCTGTTTCTCTTCCCCCTATGCTGCAACCGTCCTCGGGTCAGCATCAGGGGACATGCTGTTCTTTTCCTGATGTTTCTGTCATTCATGTCCTGTGACCTGAAGGTTCTCATCATCCAGGTCATCTTAGTCTTGAGTTCGTAGAGAAAAGTAACTCGGCTAAAATAATGGTCCATTTCCTTATTTCTCCACAAGAGTCAGGCCTCTGTTAAACATGGTCCAGTTTTTCATGCATGCCCACAAACGGGCGACCTTTCTTGCTGAATTTGTGGCTAAGGTTGTTGCTGAGATTGTTGCCAAGGTTTTTTTTGAGGTTGTTAAGATTTTTCCGCTAATGTGATTGTCAAAGTTGTTGCAGAGATTGTTAATGAGGTTGTTGTTAAGTTGTTTGTGGCTAAGGTTGTTGCCAAGGTGATTGTCAGGATTGTTTCTAAGGTTCGTTTTGAGGTTATTGTTAAGTTTGTTAAGATAATTGCCGAGGTTGTTGCTATAGTTGATGTTGAGGTGGTTGCTTAGTTCAAGGTTGTTGCTAAGGTGATTTTCAAGATTAAGCTAATTCTCAAGGTTGTTGCCAAGGTCAAGGTTGTTGCTAAGGCGATTGCTAAGGTCGTTGCTAAGGTTGATGATAAGGTTGTTGCTAAGGTTGATGTTGAGGTGGTTGCCGAGGTCAAGGTTGTTGCTAAGGCGATTGTCAAAGTTGTTAAGACAATTGTCAAGGTTGTTGCTATGGTTGATGTTGAGGTGGTTGTCAAGATTGTTGCTTAGGTGATTGTCAAAGTTGTTGCTAAGGTCAAGGTCGTTGCTAAGGCAATTGTCAAGGTTGTTGCTAAGGCCATTGCTAAGGTTGATGTTGAGGTTGTTGCTATGGTTGATGTTGAGGTGGTTGCTAAGGTCAAGGTTGTTGCTAAGGCGATTCTCAAGGTTGTTGCTAAGGTTGTTGTTAAGGTTGATGTTGAGGTCAAAGTTGTTGCTGAGGCGGTTGCCAAGGTGATTGAGGTTTCCTCGTGAAGATTATTGCTTCACATCATCATATTTTGGCTGACTTTTGTTTCTACACGTCGCCAATGGAAGTCGGCCAATGACTAAAGGAAAAGGAGCTCATTGGGGGGAGGGGGGGGTCTTAAAGAGACAGGAACCCAAGCTGAGGCCATTATTACATAAACGGGGGCGTTTTCTGAACCGTAAATCACAGAAAATTGCACCAGTAGTATCAGTATCTGTGGAAAAGTGTGCTCTTTAACATGTGTTAATGTGCCGTGGGCTTCACCTTTAGGGCTTTTTCCTTCCTTTTTATTCACCAGTGATTCATTGGACCTGGAGCAGACCACAGACTCTCCGGGGGCATGTTAAGGCAGAGGCATTGTAATTCTAATTTCTTTAAGTTGGAGTGTATATGTATATTGTGGTTTCACTTCCAGCCCACGCCTGTTTATGCATCGTGACAATTTCCTTTTTTCTCCTTAGCTCACCTGCACTCGTTCCTCCGTGTAACCAGGAGAAAGTAGAGAAAACAGTATGAAGTGTGTCTGCATGAGAGACACTTAAGAAAAACACTTTAGATCCTTTTACCACCGGGAACAAATACGCTTTCAGCAATGTACAGACCCAATAAAACTCAAATACTGACTTCAGGACTTTCTGCAGCGCTGAAAGGAAATAGTTCATGTGAAGTGGCCGTCCTTGTAATGCAAATAATCACGACTCGGGTTTATAGACGTGCTCATGATTTAAATCCTACTTTTATTCATTCTTGTCATAGGAAATCTACTGTCGACCGGGTAAAGCGCTGCAGTCACAATTAAACTGCGTCAAGTTTTTTAATATTATTTCCATCACCAGGAGGCAAACAGACTGAAAGAGAATCACAACCCTGTCAGGCCGTTGTTATAACGTTTACACAAGCGATTTCTCAACTATATGAACAGCAGGCACTAAGGAATGTCGTATCTTTTAGGTCTGACGGCAGGTACGTGTGCCAACCCCTCCATAACCTTTGCACAAATTAATGATTATGTCGGTAATAAAAAGAGCTTCGAGATCCAATATGTTTATTGGCAGTCCCACTCGATTTCAGAAAACAGTAAAAATATATATACATATATATGTAGGGCATATAAATGTCAAGGGAGAGTATAAAAAAATCAATAAGTGTATACATATAAAAACAGATAACAAATGGCAATAAAGGTTACCATTCATAAATAATTTAATTATTTTCTGATGTCTGTGGCGTACTTATATTATGTTATTATACTTTTATACTTTATCTATTTGTGTTGCTCATCACAGCCAACGCAGCATTATTCACAATTTTTACTTCTAAGTCTACACAGAAACAATCACCACACAATCTATACAAACCTTACATCAAATCACATGATCAAACATGATATAATAAGCAATTTTAAGACAGATAATTTGTGGTATTGCACAATAGTTTTTTATTAGAAGATACCTTTATTCCTTTGAAATACAACAACTACATACAATTTCATGTAAATTGAAAGCAAGAAAGCTGTAACTTAAATTTATGTTACAGGAATTGCTTTTATTATGAAGGACAAAAACAGCTTCCTGTCCCATCTGGGTAACTAGACGTAGTTTTTGTAACGTCATAGTTCCAGGTGTTTTTCTACCACATGTCCTGAACGAACCATGTCAACCTGATTATATTATAATACCTTCATAACGTTATAATAACGTCCTTCAAACAGTAAATGCTATAATCACTGCTGGCCTAGTGTGCAGACTATCACACATGTAGCGCCCCATTGCTCCTTTCAGGGAATAACATAGGGGTTTAGCTACCCTAGGTTCTTTATAACTATTGATTATACTAGTTTAGTTACTAGTTAGTAGACAGGTTAGTAATAAGTAGTAATAAGTCAGACTGTTTTAAAATACGAACACACGTTTACTTTAAATTCACACATTCAAACATACACACATTAATTTAACTGAACGGTAAATTATTCACTCTTGTTTCAGTGATTAACACAAAATATCCTATACCCTAGGTATAGCTTTCAACACACATTCAAAATCCCATTCACCGTAATATACTTTCAAAAAGATAAAAAGGAAACTTATAAGCCGGCAAAACTAATGTCAAATACCCCAAAGTCAGCGCTTTTGAAGAAGTAGAAGTCTTTGAGTACATAGCAATCCCAGTTGACGACGAGCGAGATGAGCGAGTGAAGATGACGAGATGAGGGGTGAAGATGACGAGATGAGGGGTGAAGATGACGAGATGAGGGGGTGAAGATGACGAGATGAGGGGGTGAGAGAACAACGTTCCCGCTCCAGCATCACAGCATCCAAGAGCTGCAGGCGTGAACAACGCGTGTTCCACAGCGCGGTGGCTCGTTGGCTCAGCTAACGTTGTTTCAGCGGTGTAAACTCCAGTTGTAGCTAGACAAGGTCCTCTGGCCTCCTCCACGACATCGGTGTTCTCCTGACCGGCTAACACTGTCCGTTTAGCAAAGCACTCGACTACGCTAACTTACACTGAAAGTTTACGTAGACTAAAATGGCGACTGTCCGAACTTTTACCGCGCGTAGCGGTAGATTTTCATTAACAGTCCCAAAGGCATTGTAGCAACGAAATAAGTTCACTAGTCGTTCACTTAGGTTACTACTATGTCTACACATCAGAAATACATGGGTTATACATTTCTATTTTCGCTTAACTTCGCGTTTACTGCACACGCACACGTCCTTTTCGTGACTAGCTTCTTCGTTCTCTTTCTCGTCTCTCCCGACTTCCTGCTACTTCCTGCTACCTCGCACCGCTCAAGCTTCTGATTGGTTACACAAATTACAGCATAACGAAATATATACTTCTCCAAAAACGTTTCTAACATAAATAGAAACAATATTCTGATATTTACATACGTCAGAAAATAATCAAACAAATAACATTTACACATGTACAGAACTGCTGCATGCATATAGTATAGGACTACACGTTGCAAACATGACGTCACACTCTCAAAGTAATGAACTCTCATCAACTCTCAAATGTTTTTAACCTTTTTAACATTTTAGCTAGACCCTATTTATTCTAATTATGAACTCTATTTATTATTAAGGTATATCGAATTCTTACGGGCTACACACACTTTTGACTTTTGACTTTGTGAAACTGTAAATTTCTCAGCACTTCAGTTCAGAGCCGTTTCTGAACAAACCACCACGTCCAAACCTCTTTGTAATGAAGGAACATTTCACCCTGCGATGCATCATTAATCGTTATCGTGCAACAGCTCAGAGGAGTAGATTTATCAGGGTTTAGATAAGCAAACAACATCTGGTGACATGAAAAAAACAGAGGATTTTATTCATGTTTTCCATTTCATGTCCATTTCCATTTCCTTGCGGGACTCTGGTCATGGCCACGCCCCGGTCACACCTCTGACCACGCCTCTGGCCACGCCCCCACACTGTAGCTCATCAGTAAGGCCTCAGATGTTGGCTGAGGTCTCAGTCCTGGAGAGACCAGATAATCACGGTCTCTGTGGGGACCAGCGGGGACGGGGGGGGCAGTCTGTCTTCTAATCCTCTATCTGCACACACACACACACACACACACACACACACACTCCTGGACAAAGGCAGACAGGAGGTGGACGTCCCTCCACAGGCAGCTCACATAAACAAGTCGTGTGTGTGTGTGTGTGTGTGTGTGTGTGTGTGCTGTCGTCAGCTTCCTGCTGCGTCACTTTCATTTCTGTTGCTGCTGTGTTTGTCAGAGAGAGACAACGTCTCGGTGAATGCAAATACGTTAGCAGACTAACATTCGTCTGTGTGTGTGTGTGTGTTGACCTCGTTTTTAAGAAGTTGTGGAGGTGACTCGCAGACTGGAAATGACCCTGAGAGCAGGAATCAGCCAATCAGAAGAATTCTGTGGACGTCTTGGTTTAGGCCTTGTCCCACAGCAGCATGATTTGAGGATTTACTTTCCTGTTATTATTTATGACAATGACTAAACTGTCATGTGGTGGAATCCTTAAAAATTTAAAAAACGTGCTATCAAGTACTTTTAGTAGGATTAAATATTTCAATTGTATGAATCTTTCTCAGTTACACCATTTCAAACCACACAAATTCATGATTTTAGTAAGATAAATATGGTACAAATAGACTTTTAAATGACCAACACAAACCAACACTCAGCTGCAGCTAATTCTAAAAGCGGCTGTTAACTGCTTCCTGTTTGACAAAGAACGAGCTTTAAAAAGCTTCTACTGGTCGATTGTCTTCTATTGTCTGTTTGCTGCTCGTTTTACATCAGGCACTGATCATTTTAACAAACAAACACAAACCAACCAAAGCAT
Source organism: Eupleurogrammus muticus (assembly GCA_036785175.1). Lineage (NCBI taxonomy): Eukaryota > Metazoa > Chordata > Actinopteri > Scombriformes > Trichiuridae > Eupleurogrammus > Eupleurogrammus muticus. Next base: position 49,535,180 of record JAYKQN010000001.1, on the reverse strand, counting down.
GACATCAGTATTTTACACCATAAAAATGATTCTTGAAAACATGCATGTCTCAAAAAATGTTAATGATATTAAAAAACATCTTTTGGTAATATGGGACAGCTAAGCTCCAATTTCATTAGTTATATCTAGCATATTTTTATCATAGGTACATGTTGTGGTTTTCAGAAACGTCCAATTGATGGATCCAAATGGATGAGGTGTTTTGCGTCGCCTAATTCCTCCTCAGGGATGAAGAAAGTACAAATTTAACGTAATCATGTTGAGATTAATTGAGACTGAGTTCTCAGGGAGGTTATTGGTCCCTACACCAGTGTGGTTCCCTGTTATTAATCCTTAATTTTTACTTTAACAATTAATAATTAGCTTTGCTAATAACAAGTTCCTCCAACAAGAGGTCAATGAGCTTTTGCATCACTAAATGATTTATATGCATGAGGGTAAATTGTGTTTGAGATGCAGAGTCTGTCTGTCGTATATAGTGTTTAGACCGAGTTGAAGGTTTGTAATGAGGTGAAAAACACACACACACACACACACACACACACACGCTTATCAGATCCAATCAGCAGTAAAACACTTGCAGTCATGAACGCGCTGTCACGGCCACACTCAAGGAAACCAGGGTTTATAAAAACTGTGGCAGATAAGGATGGTTCAATAATAGGAAAATGTACACACACACACACACACACACACACACACACACACACCGTGAAACTAATGATTTACATTAAGGGGACTCGCTTTGAGGGAAACGAGTCCCTGCGAAGTGATAGCGTAAACAGATTTACATCTGCACGACATGAGGAACACACACACACACACACACACACACACACACACACTTGAGAGTATGCCTTGCACGTCTTTTCACCTCATCAAAATGTAATATTGCACAATGCACAAGGACTTTATTTGGAGCATGGAGGCCACTGGGACAGTACAGTACAGTATTTAGGAAATGAAATTGAGTTTGCGCAAAATGAAAGATTAATTTTCAGCGTGGACGTACGCGGAATGAGTCACTCTTTAAGCTCAGAATTCATCAAACAGAAGGTAAAATATGAGCCCAACTTGGCCTTGGAAATTCTCATATTTCAGCACCGACTCGTGGGGAAATCAGGGAAGTTCATTAGTTTACCTTCTGACGGGGGCCTGGCCCCCCGTTAACGCCTCACCTGCCGCGTGTGATCAATACTTAATGATGCCAGCTCTGCTCGTTTGGTGGATCGCTGCTCAGAGAAACCAGCAGGCTTATAAAGTCAGAAACTGTGGCGGCGCCCGGCGCCCATGCATCATTACCCCTCAGTCGATGGTAACAAAGCGCCTCGAATCACGCTTAATGAGGGGGGGGGGGCGCTGCTGATGGAACCATGTTAGCCAAGCTAGCACAATTAATGATCCCTATTCACAACATATGGTTCCATTTACAGCTGCAAAGGTTCTTCTAGTACTGTATTTTATGGATTTATAGGATTTTATGGATAAATAATTGAACTTTGCATTGCAGATAATTTAGCTTCTTTCAGTTTTTTTTTCATTTTCCTGATTTGGGTCATTTTGTCCTGTTTGAGGTTTTAAATACAGCATTTACTATAATGTTCGATTTTTTTGGTTGAGGTTGTAGAGATATTCCAGATTTATTTAGTGATACTGATAAATATGACGATGCTACAGGTGAATACGATCTAACAATTCCCCCTAATAGGAATCACCATGAAACTTCCTCGGTTGATTTCTCACAGCCAGACGATTATTTCTGTTTTGCATGTTTTCTGAAATTGTTTGTTAAAATATGCAAATGGTTGATTATCTGGTGCTAAATATGCACTGATCTGCACAAGAGGAGTGTGAACACTGGATTGTTAGTATTCTACATCTCTATGAGTTTATGGACAAAGAATTTAATGCTTATCTCATTAATCAAGGAACTTTGCATTGCAGATAATTTAGATAAATAATAAATTGATTCTGTATAAATAGGCTTGTGGTTAAAGTCATTAGGATTCATGCTCTGAGGACTAATGATGTTTGTACCAATGTTTGTTGAGATATTCCAGTTTTGACCACTTCTCCTGCATGTCTACAGATTCCATTCAAAGTGGATGCTCCATCTGCATAAATATAATATATAACAACACTTAACTCGACATTTAAAGCAAAGACGTGTCCAACCTTCACTTATTAATGCAATTCTCGCCGACACATGGTGAACACCAGCCCTAACAGACTGAACATAAAGCCCAGCTCAGAGGAGATGACGTCTCCTTCTCTTTCCCTGTTTTACTCAAGGACAGAGGTGGAAGTTAATAAGACTCATTTAGCACCGCACAGTAAACCCCAGGCTTGGCAGAATGCAAATATAATGAGATAATGAGATAATAAGATTGCTGTGAAGTAGATAAACATCCAGTAAACATCGCCTTGCTGTCACAGGTGCGTTCTGCATCGCGTTTAATCGACATTCACAGTGGAGCAGGGGGGGGTGTCCTGTGGAATTTAAACAAGGGTAAAACTGATGGTCCAAAACACTAGAAGCCGTCCAGGATGTAAAATAAACCCAAAAAAACCCACTGGTCGTAGGGGTTCTTGTACCTGTCCAGGCTGTCAGGTCACATGACCTGACGAGCACCTGAGGCGTCCAACATGTGTCATGGTAAACTGTGGCTACGTGGTGTGTGTTCATCAAAGGGAATAAAAAAGCCCCTTTTAGTGCTGGCAGATGGGAACACGGTGTGGTTGCTGTTAGCCACGGGCCCACACATCGACACGCGTATCTGATCCATTATACATTAAAGACTCTGTGTGTTTTTTCCCCTCTGACATGCTTTCTTTCATGTAAATGCGACTGATTTGTATAGAAAAATAATCAAAAAAAGAGAAGAGTGTTCATCTGTGTGCCCTCGCAGCAGCACGTTGGCAGGTTCTGATGTCAGTGTTTGGAAAACTCAGCAATTAGAGCACATGAACAAAAACATCAGTTTTAGCTGATTATACCTGACGTTTGTGCTCAGTTCTCTGGACTTCCTGACCCTCTCCATTCATTTAACTCAGTGGTTCTCAAATAGTAGGGCCCCCAGGGGGCACCAGGCTCTGTCAAGGGGGGCATTTGACCCCGGGTAACATGCTATCTTATTTTTTTTTTTTTTTTTACTGTCCTAGAATAAAGTGCAATTGCACCTCCACTACATCAGGGGGCAGCAGAGTGTTCACAGGGAGCATACAGCACAGAGTATGAGTATGAAGTGTAGACACCAAGTGACACCATGAAAACATATTTAACAGGGATGAGAAGACAGGCGGAGAGAGACGGAGATAAAGAGACAAACGAAAGTCTCCCAAAGCTAAGACGAGGAAATATGACGAAGCGTCTGTAGCGCTTGGTTCACTCTGAAAGACCGGTGTGTTACTGAGTCTGAAATGTTGGAGACAGAGAAATTAAAGACATTACACCACAATCACTGATAAGACCATTTATGTAGTTTTAGAAAATAACTGACCTATTTATTTCCCCTCTCCTCTGTTCAATCTCTTCCACTTTAATCCCACTTTATTATTTATTTTAACAGTCTGCAGACCCCCCATCACCTCCACATGTTGGCGTGGAGGTGAAATAAATGAATAAAATAACCCAGAGAATGGAGGCTTTTCTTTCTCTTTCTCTCAGAGCAACGCGGCCTGATGCAAATTGATAAAGTGATTTTTCCCACAGACTCTGTGTTGTAATTAACAATCCGCCGTGTTTGCTCTGGGGAGACGTCTGCGATTTAAGGAGTTTAATACGAGCAAAGCGTTTAATACTCCTCTCACACGCTTTAGCGACACCTGTTATAAAGTCTGCATCCTCAACAACTGGTTCTGGATGATGTGAGGCACAGGCACCTGTTTGTTTTAGCAGTTTTTAATTCCTGGGGTAGTAATTAAATCGCTAAAACAAAAAACTAATCCCTCGAAACTCATCTAGTGTCTCGAATCAAGAAAAAAGACTTGAATTATCAAACAAGTAATAGGAGAATTTAATTTGCACGTCTGGCATTTCTGCTTAATAACATCAGACTTTACCATAATAAAGATGATAATAAATTAGATTTATCTGAGCAGTTATGGTTTCATATACTTTACATTACTGAAGACAATTAAGGAGGATATTAAAAAAATAAGTTAATCTTCAGTTGTGCACTTGATTAAAAGTACATCACTATGCAGAACATCGTTGTTTTAACAAGCTGAAAATGGTAAAGAGACACGCTGATAAAGCACAGTTTAAACTGAAGGAAATCAGCTACACAGCTGAGTTTAAGACATAAGACAGGTGGTACGAGTTGGAGGAAAGACTGGATCAGTGGATCACAGAGCAGAGACTGGATCAGTGGATCACAGAGCAGAGACTGGATCAGTGGATCACAGAGCAGAGACTGGATCGGTGGATCACAGAGCAGAGACTGGATCAGTGGATCACAGAGCAGAGACTGGATCAGTGGATCACAGAGCAAAGACTGGATCAGTGAATCACAGAGCAAAGACCGGATCAGTGGATCACAGAGCAGAGACTGGATCAGTGGATCACAGAGCAAAGAACGAGTGGGAGAAGCGTTCCTATGGTCACCATTTGACTAAAAGCAGTAAAGCAGCAGAAGAAATGAAAATTGAACATTTCCGTCTTGGTGCTTTTGTTTTGGTGCCGTTTCTCCATCCAGACCAGGACTACGGTAGCACAGCAACTTCCAGCGGATTATAACGCATCATTTAGAGGAAAGTGACTCTGATGGTGAAGAAAGTGAAGCTGGCATGTTTGATGGAGATTTAGCTGCTGTTGGAATCAGAAACAGAGGAAACAGAGAAACTTTGATGGTTTGATTGATGACATTACCCCGCTCTATGTGTGTATATAGACTGAGCTTTTTAATACGGAGCCTTATAGTCCTGAAAATACTATAATCTATTAATGATCCACTCATTTTTGGAGCTTTAAAGCTTTCGCATTTCATGAGAAAATGAAATCTGCTCAGTTGTTTTCAACCTGTTGTAAATATTAATTATTCTAAGCACTTTAAGGACTTTAAAGGTTGATCTTTGACCTGACAAACCAGCCTCCACTCATGGTGGACAGAACAAGGGAACTGCTTTTTAATTTATTTTTCACATTAAGTACTGGAAGAAACTCAGGAGCTGCAGAATTGTCTTACTAGTTATTAGTGTGGCATTAATTTCAGTGGCATTAATCTATAATAGTGGAGCACGCTCAGGCACTTTAGTGTCAACCGTACTTCTCCTCTGGTATAATTACCTGTTTGTGACCAGAATTGTAAATCATGGTAATTATCCGTCTTTCCTGTTTTTGCGTGGAAATAATATGAGAGGAGTGAGGTGTTGTGTGTGTGTTTAGTGTCCTGAGAAATGCTCTTAAACGCTGCTTCAGATGCATTTTTTATTTTTCCCGACACTATTCCGCGGAGAAAACACTCATCAACATAAAAAGCAACACAATCACAGGCAGGTCGAGGTTTTTTGGAATTAATTAAGGCGGCGTTTAATGCCGTGTAATCAGCGTAATTATCCCCGAAGAAGGAGAAGTGAATTCTAATCACCAGCAGGCGTAACTTTTCCAGATGATCACCTTCATTTCCTCAGACGTTTTCTCTCTCACCGCCACAGACGCGTCGTTTTAAGGACGGCGGCTTCTCCGCTGATGAGGAACAAGTAGCTGGCAAACACGGCCACGGGCCACACACACACACACACACACACACACACACACACACACACACACACACACTTTACATGCATTAAATACACTCTTCTCCTGAAACACACTGACGAGGTAATTCCAGCATTTAAATCCAATCACCAGGGACCAGAGGACGAATGCAGGACGTTTCCTCTGTAAGTAACTAAGTATAGTTCCCAAGTTCCTGAATGTAGTTTTAATAACCCTTTAATGCTTGGAGGTCACTAGTGTGCAGTGGTCTGAAAGATTTGGCTTCTACTCTTTATAAAATAATGATTTTATTTAAATAACAGGTCATATATATATATATATATATATATATATATATATATATATATATATATATATATATATATATATATATATATATATATATATATACCATCATGGGAGGACAAGCCCCTACACGGGATGTACCACCGGAACATAACTGAAGTGGCTGATCTCAAGAAATCCTACCAGTGGCCCGAAAGGGCTGGACTGAAGGACAGCACAGAGGCACTCATCCTGGCTGCACAGGAACAGGCCCTGAGCTCCAGAGCAATAGAGGCCCAGATCTACCACACCAGACAAGACCCAAGGTGTAGGTTGTGCAAGGAGGCCCCTGAGACAATCCAGCACATAACTGCAGGATGTAAGATGCTGGCAGGTAAAGCATACATGGAACGCCATAACCAAGTGGCTGGAATAGTGTACAGGAACATCTGTGCGGAGTATGGGCTGGCAACCCCAAGGTCAAAGTGGGAAACACCTCCAAAGGTGGTGGAGAATGACCGAGCTAAGATCCTGTGGGACTTCCAGATCCAGACTGATAAAATGGTAATGGCAAACCAACCAGACATTGTGGTGGTGGATAAAGAGCAGAGGAAAGCCGTGGTGGTGGATGTGGCAATACCAAGTGATGGCAACATCAGGAAAAAGGAGCACGAGAAACTGGAAAAGTATCAAGGGCTCAGAGAAGAGCTGGAGAAGGCTTGGAAGGTGAAGGCGACAGTGGTGCCCGTGGTGAACGGAGCACTCGGGGCAGTGACCCCCAAACTGGAGGAGTGGCTACAACAGATCCCTGGAAAAACATCAGACATCTCAGTTCAGAAGAGCGCAGTCCTTGGAACAGCAAGGATACTGCGGAGAACCCTCAAGCTCCCTGGCCTCTGGTAGAGGACCCGAGCTTGGAAAGTGGATGAGACCACCCGTGGAAGGGTGAGAAGGGAATTTGAATTTGAATTTTTATATATATATATATATACTGGTATATATGGGAGAATACACATGGGGGACAATGTCATATGGTGTAACCATAAAAACCTGGTACCAGATCTTTGTAAAATGTTTTAAGGAACCTGATGAATGCTTAACACTTTGTTTTAAAAACTTTTTAAAAAGTTTTTTAGTTACACATTTTTCCATTTCATATCATTTATGAAAAAAAATTATAATTATTATTATACAAATTGACTTTTAAATGAAAAAGAAATGAACATGAACACATAATGTACATGTACACAAAATGAATATAAGTTCTTATTTTATTATTATAAATTCTATTAAATCATATTTTTTTTAAATTTGCTGAACACTGTGAAAGTTTAATTTCTGCTGCTGTTAATATAAATTATCTCAAATTGTCTGATCAGATGTACTTAATGATTAAAAACAAGTCGTATATTATACTATAATAATAAACCATAGTCTGCATAATGAGTACATTTAGCTGATAATTATGTTCTTTTAGTTGAGTACATATATACAGGTCAATAAATAATAAATAATAAATATACAGGTCGAGACATCGTGTTTGGCAAAATGAGAAAGTTAAAAACTAGAAAATACAGTTTTATGAAACATTCATCATTTAAAATGTACATTTTGTGTTCATGTTGGTTTCTTACATTTTACAAAAATCAGTTTTTTGTGTGATTTGAGACTGAATGTCAAATGGTGAAACCTTAAAGAATTACACATTTTTTAATGTTTAATCAACCTAGGAAATAAAAATAACTGATTTGACGTGACTTTAATTCTTAAACCACCTGGTACCAGATTTTTCTGGTTCAGCACCAGACAACAAGAAGAATTTTATCTCCTGGGGAACGAGGAGCAGCAGAGAAAGAGCGAAACGCTGTTTCTTCTTCTTCTTCTTCTCTGATCGATGCCATGCATAGTGCATGAGTTCCTGAAAAAAAACACGCGAAAGAAGTTCTGTAGCAGAAAGTTCTGAAAAAGGCAGAAAAAGAGAAAAGCGGTTGAAAGGAAAGGTAAAAAAGAAGCTGGAGGCTTCACGTAATAAAATGTGATGTTAGCTCGGATCGATCGAGGTCAGGCCTGCTTTAAGGAAAAAAACGTTTGGATTCCATTGTTCTGTCCGTCCAGAGAAGCCTGACTCCCTCCAGTAAAGCGATTCTAAACATGGTTCATGAATATTAATCCGTGCACGGAGGTCGTGCCCTTCACCGTTATTCACGCGTTTGTCAGGAGTAAACAGCAGCCTCCTGTTTACCTAATGCACAACATTTGGTAGGTTGAGTGGGAATAATTGATGCCTTCATATTCTCTTCTTGAGGACGTAATTAAACACAGATTTCTTTCTCTCTCTCACACACACACACACTCGTTCCTCATTGCTTTCTCCAGCGTCGGCGCCTCGTTTTTTTCTCGCGGAATTAAAGGTGGAAACGAGTTAATTTCACAGCGTCGGGGCGTGTTATCGGCTCTGAGGCTGCGGCGGTGTGACGGACACGTTAAAAGGGCAGAAAACGAACCACGGACACGTTTCTCTACGCCTCTCATGTGCTGTTATTGTCTGGCCAACGTGTCGTTTTACTTCACACACACACACATTCCATGTGACGGAATGCCATGCTGCCCTCATGGCAGCTAAAACATGTGCTAAAGTGCCCTCTCAGGAGAAAAAAATGCATGCTAAACTGCCCCCTAGGAACCAATAAGCATGCTAACGTGCTTTCTTAAGTGATGAAGACATGCTTTATGTTCCTTTTTAATCCCTGCCCTTTAATATGTCTGTGCAGCCACTGGCGTCATCATTTTGGGAGGATAATGGAGCACGTTTTACTCTTTTTCTACTACATACCTGCACATCCTGTTATTGTATCCTGTGCTGAAAGGTACAGGAAATCTCTAAATCTCTGAAACATTCACAAGTCTGGACCTGGGTAAACCGAAACACCACAAACCTCCCAGCACTACCGGTGCAGTGTCCTTGAACAGCCCAGATGCTGTTTTCAGCTTATTCCCTCGCTGCTTCTGGTGAGGCGTCAGTCCTCTCCTCTTCCTGTCCACCGGATGTTAGGGATTGAGGACTAAGCCTGGTCCCTGCTCACTGGACCCGTAGAGGACCACATCAGATCTTATTCCCTACACAGGTACAGAACAGGACAGCGAGGGAGAGCGAGGTCCATCTGTGGAATACTGATGCAGGAGCAGGTCACCTCCAAGACGGCTCAAAGAGGCTGGAGGAGCATGGAGGCCCGGGATGAATCCTTAAACATGCAGCCTGCACGACATGGAATCGTTCTGGAGTTATCGGAGGAGTAGCAAGAATACGAGGGGTGGTGTCATTTTGCATGTTTTAGGAAAATGGATTGAGAATGAAAAAATCATTAAAATAGAAGAAAGACGTTTGAGTCCATGCTAGCAGGATTGCTTTTGGAACAGACATGTGTTTGCTGCTGGTCCACAGCTTTGGTCCAGATTTCAACAACATTTATTGAGTAGATCATAAAGGGTGAATCAGACTGGCTTTGGTGATTCTTGATTTTATCTTTAGAGGTGATGTTAGTGTCTCAGTAGTTTAACTCTTAGATGGATTGACATGAAATCTACTACAGGCACCCAGGTCTCTAGAAGAAGAATTGTGACATTAGTAACGTTTTTATTCTTCATCTAGCATAGGGGCGCCTAGATTTTTTTTTTTTAGCTTGCAAGCTACTTTTAAAATGACCAAGACAAAATAATCCACACATACACACTAACAGTATATGTTGGCATACCTTGCAGAACTGCATACCAATATAATTCCATACATTTTTGGTCATGACTTTACTATAGTTAGTCTGGACAGTAGCTGTTGGTAAAAAAAAAAGCCTACACAGACCTCCAAAAGATCATCAGTGATGGTGAATTGGTATTTGGGTTTAATAATCCTCATATGGAAAAAGGCTGAATCACATAAATAAATTGAGGTTAAGCACAGTTCATGTCTGAGGGATAAGGTCGAAACTGCCATGTGGTGTAATCCTAAAAACTTGGTACCAGATCTTTGTAAAAAGTTTGAGGAACCTGATGAATGCTTCTTAACACTGTGTTTTAAAAACTTTCTGACTTTCTCATCTTGCCAATCATGAGTTGTCACTGACCCATGAGCACCTCTATATTTTCTTCATGAGTTGCACCACACGCCATCGATGGGCCCATGTCGTCCTTTCTCCTGTAAAATATCTCAGCATCCTCAGGGACAGACAGCCATGACATTTGGAAATGTCCCCAATGGACCAATACTACAGACATTGGTGAAGCTGCTGGCCTTTCCTGTCCTGCCATCAGGTCGCCATCTTTGGTAAAAGTGTGAAGTGAAATCCCAACAACTTTTGAATCAATTGTTTCATCTAGCACAAATCATTGGGTTTGTATGTGTCCAATAATTAAATTTATGTTCAAGTAATGTCAAAAAGACCCTAGGGTATTTATTGGTAATGCACTAAACTATGCACCATTGTTAGCATGCTGATGTTAGCCTTTAGCTAGCGCACTGCTGCTAGCATAGCTGTCAAAAAGAAGAAAACGAGAACTAAAAGCATGCATGATTTTTTTTCTTTTTTAAGGAAGAGTACTTCAATAAAAGAGATGCCTGGCTGTATTTTAAAAGGATTTGGTGTAGGCATAGCAGGATAACCGCGGACTTTTAGCACAGTGCATATAAGTTGATGGGACGATAATGGACTCTCCCTTTTTTCTTTATAGAGAGTTTAATATAAAACTTACGAGTCTCAACGTTTCATGAAACGACTTGTGGCCGGAAAAGAAGCCAGTTCAGATCAAGACCATCTGGTCTCTCTCCTCCCTGCTACAGCTGACATTAATAAGCTGCATCTGTTCAGACGCCAGAAGAACAAGTAGAAGAAGAAGAGGAAGAGGAAGAGGAAGAAGAAGAAAAACAAGAAGACTGCGAGTATTTGCTGGTTATGCTGGGAAACCATTTCAAAAACATCGCTGCAGTTAATTTTTGCTCGTATTGCTCTACTAGAATTTACCCAGAAACCCTCTCTTTAAATGTTTTAAGTTATTGTAATATTTTGTGCAGATTTTACAGCCGTCAAAGCAGCGTGAGCCGTTCTTAGGTGAATTACAGCATTATTCATCTAATGGCTGGCTCAAAGCGCTAATCACACATGCTAATTCCTGGTTTAGCGCGGCTGTGGATTAGAGCCCCATGTAATGTACAGTTAATCCCATGTACGCCGCGCTGAAAATCCGCCTCGAAGCCTTTCTCATCATCAGAAATTCGCCTCTAATTATATCTCCAGAGAGAAGCTCGAGTCCCTCCAGACATGAGTCTGTCCGTAACAGAATTCCTAGGTTCACATGCATGTGGAATACAGAACACGCGCCTTGATCCGGCTCCCAGCTGTTGCCTTTACGACGTATTCTGACCCGTAGATGAAGATCCCTGATGAATACGATGCTGCTGGTAGGAGAATTCAATCCAGCCTCAAGGCTTCTTATATCATCAATAATTATCTATCCTGCCCCTAAACAGTCACATTTAATAACCATTCCCCTTCTTTAAAGTCCGGTTAGGATACTCCAGTGATTTCCAGAACTTTAGAAAATCCTAAACAATAGCTAAAGTCAAATATAATTCGACGTATTTTTCTGTGTTGAGTGTGTGTTCTTCTGTGCTTTGCTGAAATATTAATAACCTATTAATTATGGGAAAAGTGGAAGAAATAGCGGGGGGTGAGCGACGGAGTGATTGAGGCCACACAGATCTGAAGGAATACAAAGACAAGTGGAAAAACAGGCTGTAATTGGTCTTGTTGCTGCACACGTCTGCAGCGTTTCCTCAGAGACTCGTGGTGATTCTGCCGCGTTCAAACCAGCCGCTCATGGTCTCTGGTTCTGACATTTTTTATGAAAAACAGACAGAAATAACCCAGATTTATTACCGCTCCTGATGTTAAACAGTGTTCTGAAGCGGCCTTGGAGATAACGTGGCACTTGCTATTTTGGAATGATTTTAATAAAACCTGAGCTGTGTCAGGTTCTTTGACTGTGGTGGTGGTGTGACACTAACACATTCAGCAGCACTAGGATGTTTAACTGGTTAACAGATGTTAGTGATGCTCTCAGACTCAACAACTAATGTAGTCATTATTTATTCATTTATTCTAGATTATGGTAGTACCAGTCCATAATTTTGGACTCAGATTTCTGACAATTTCTGAGTGACTGCTTGGTTTCTCCAATATACAAATTCGGGCACTCGTCACTGCATTGCACAGCATAAACCACATTGTTGAGGTTCTGTCTTGGAGTTTTGTCCTCGGGTGGTTCGTTAGCGTGCGGGAGCTGCTACGAGTGAAAGCGATTCGTTCCCCGCGAACCTACGACACGACATGCTCGACCCAATGAAAGCCCACATGGTGAAACACTTACTCAACGAATCAAGTGAGCGTGACCCGTGTTTTCCCCCGAGCTAACGGCTAACGTAGCACGGGGGGGTTGGCACCAGATGGTTACGCTTACGGAGCCGCATGAACACCAAACAACATGTAGTTCCCCATTGTTTTCATGTTTGTTTTTTCCTGATAAACACAAACTTTGAATGGTAATGAGAGTCGACCCCTGCAGCGACGCACAGACCATGAGTTGGTTCTAGTGGTGAAGATACAAGTCGATAAAGGGTCAAGTCAGAAGAGTTTTACTACAGACTCAGGTAGGCTCATCATCATCCAGTCAGTTTGAGAAAACAGATTAAAAGAATAAAATCGGTCTGCATTAGAGCTTTTGTGTTTTAAATACAGGCACATCCAAGGTTCTACCCATCAGACCCAGGTCAGCACTGCTGATTTCCACCATAGAACCAATCAAAAGAAGAAATCAACATTTCTCCAAATTTGTTTCAAGCCAGGGGATAAAAGAAAGACACCAGATAGTAAAGATGGAAGATCAGATCATGGGGCAAAGACAAATGAACATTATCAGCTTCCATTTATTACGTCCACCTTGGGCAGGGTTCTTCATGATTCCATCCACCAAGAGGTAGTGATAGAGGGATTGAGGCCACACTGATCTGCAGTAGGAATCAAAGCTGGAATTGGCCTCATCAACATTGTTGGACATATGTATAATAAACATATATTTTGACATATAATCCTTGATTTTGTCACTGGGAAGGATCTCTGTTCATCCCAAACCCCATTTTCTATCATTTCCAAGTGGACCGGATCTCATACGACATGATGGTCCTCCAGCTGAACCATAATTTTGCAGCAGTTGCTGCTAACGAAGTCATACCACCACCAGACTTTACAGTTGCCATGCAACTGTTAAAAAAAATAATAAAAATGTGACTCCTTGCTGGAAAAAAAAATAGAAACATGAATTTTGTACTTTGAGCATGCAGGAAAAGGCCCTGAAATGCACCAACTAACAGACATTTTGGTGATGCATGGAGCTTGATGCAAATTTGTGCCGTGTAAAGGTAATTATATTCAAATCTAAGGGGGGACTCAAAGGAGTTTTAATGGACATTTATGGTAACAGAGGAGATTTTATGCAGATTTGTGGTAAAAGGGTGGTTTTTATTTAAATGTCGTGCTGACATAGCATTTTTTTTGCCGAGCTGAATAACGGTGAACTAGTTGGCGTGGTGAGTGGTTATGCAAATTTTTGGCGACAGACACAGAGTTTGGAGACCAGCGACTGAATCAGCACTTAAGTTAGTGTGAAATGACTATGTTCAGGAAGTGCTGCTGCTTACACATGCATGGCATCAAAATAACATGCCCATCAACAACCTGTGTAGGAAGAAAAATGTTTCATTAACTTTGCTAATCCATGATTGAAGCCAAATATTCAAAAGCTGTACATCTTATAGATTAGTACAGTGTATATAGAGAGGTTGATTATCCACTATTCACCTTTTGGCCTTTATTTAGATCAAATGAATTTATATTATCTCTGAGATGGGCACTTTACTACTTGCTATAGAGTGTTTGCTGATTTATATTCCAGCTGCTGCCATAAATCCATTCATGTCCTGTCCCTACCTTGTATTCCCTGAAGTTAATGTTTTAGGACCGGGGAAGAATGTATTGACTTCATCACTAATGCATATGCATTTTCTGACATTTCACACCGCACTCTCAGTGGTTTGGATGAGTCCCAGACTCGTCAGGACACATTTTCTGCAAAGAAGCTGTTGCAAGCCAAATGGTGTTTTCTCTTCTTTACACATGCAGGTTTTGCAATTTAGACTGAACAAAAAAGACTTTTTGCCTTTAAATGTTGCCTTGGATTAGACAAATCTAAAATGTGCATTTTTATTATTAAAAAAAATATGTTGCACTCAGGGAGGGGAGTTGAAATCCATCCAGTATTTGGTGTGACCAACTGATTGTTGATCTACTCCTCTTCAATGGTGGTTACAAATGTTTTTACAAAGGTGTCTGCATGTGTGACACCTCACAGGTGTTTCATATCAAGCTGCTGATTGGACAGCTTGATTATCACAGGTGTCCTTGGACTGGCCCTCAATAGAAAGCCACTCTGAACCAATTTAGTTTTATTTTTAGTTTAGTTTTATTGAGGGGGACTCAGTTCACCAGTCATATGAGAGAAATGGTAATTCTGTGTATGTCATAAATGTTTTAGATCTTTGAGGTTATCTCATAAAGAAATGGGAGCAAAAACAAAAGTGTTGCATTCATATTTTTGTTTGATGTGTTTCTGCAGTTCCATACAGGAACACGGGTGCACAGGCTATTCATTAGCATGCAGCGACAGATGAATGAATCCAGTGGAGCCAGTAGATATCCTGTCTTCATTTACCCTTCAAACATTACTGGTCAATACTACTTAGACTACAAACAGGAACTGGTTGCAAAATGATCACTCACATGGTCACTCACCCACAGGTTCTGCATATTCCCATGCAGATATTTGTTTATAGATATTATCAGACCAAATTTGGCCTCTAAAGGGAAGCAGATGAAGCAGCATTTTAGCTGCATGATGCCATGGTATGATTATGAATGGTACAGAAATAGGCCTTAGATCTCATCACTGCGTCCCTGTGCATTTGAATACACATCAACACAATGCACCTGTGTTTTTGGTCCAGAGCTTGTTCCTTCCAGTGCTCTGTTCACAACACTGACCTCAGCAAACCACTCGCCCACACGGCTACACAGTGAAAAATGTGATTCATCTGCAAAGAAAAAAAGACTTTGCTGAAGTGCCAGACGCCATCAGAGGTGAGCGTTCTGCAGGTCGAGACCCCGCTGAGGACCGGCGGCATGTGAATGAGCTCCCGAGAGACGCTTCCTGACAGTCTGTGCAGAAATTCTTCAGACGTGAAAACCGATTTCATCAGCCCGTGTGGGTGGTTGGTGTCAGACGATCCTGCAGGTGAAGGAGTGGATTCAATTCAATTCAATTTATTTGTATAGCCCAGAATCGCAAATCGTAGATCCCTCAGTGGCTGCACTGCAGCATGCTCTGTGAATGAGAACACACAGAAAACACAGCAGTACAACAGTGGATCATCAGTAGAAAAAGAAGCTCAGAGCATCTCATGAGGACCAGACTAACCTATCGCAGCATCACTATGACTAGGCCCTAACTATACGCTTCTATACAGGAACGTTTTAACCTGTTCTTAAATATAGGAAGACGATTCCACAGGAGAGGAGCCTGATAGTAGAAGGCTCTGCCTCCTGTTTTAATTTTAGAGATTCTGGAACCTCCAATAAGCTGTATATTGGGAGCGTAACGTTCTGGATGGATGATATGGATGTGGAGGTCCTGGTTACACATGGTCAGGGGTTGAGAGTTCTTAGAAAAAAGTACTGCACTTTCAATTCATGGGCAACAGCTCTGGTTTATTGGGGCGAGCCTGAAGCACATCTGTGTAATAATCCTGATGTTCAATCAGCATCACACCATCAAATGCTCATTACCAGATTTAAACCAATTTGTGAATAAATTCTAGAGATAAATAAACCATTTGTGAGCATAGAACATGTACAATCCTTTATTTCAACTCATAAAAGAGAAACAGGTGTTTATAGATTGATGATACGAATGGGCAAATTCCCATTTATATCATTTAGGCAATAGAAACAAATTCTGTTTTATATCCATCTTATATCATTATAGGTTTGAAAACAGCACACACACACATATACATAAATAGGGTACTTAAAGATTCTCTCAGAGCTGCTAATGGGTGGAAACAAAACACTCTGTCTTCTCCTCAGGATATTGCTGCTTGTGGAGCTCCTCGGGTTGGAAACGATGACTCAATGTGTGCACGTGCATATGCAAACACACACAAGGACATTCCCGTTTCAATGGCCCTTATCTCGTTTGCTCATTCAGCCTCCTCCATACTACACATTAACCTCGCTGCTTTTTCTTTTCTTTAATAAATGTACATGCATCTCACATTTAAAGTGCGCTTAGGGGATACAAAAATCCATTATGTATACAAGGCTCATCTTTGCAAGGAGCGAGCTTCATTTGCACACTGATAACTGCAGGATAACGTACGCACGCCTCCACAGATTTTCCCAGATGTTCGTCGGGGTTCTGTCAGGCCAAAAAAGCATCTCAACCACGTTGTCTCGGTTTACAGGAAACTCTAAAAGCATCTCCGTCTACCCTGAAGGTCACTTAGCGAGTTTAACCTCGGCATGACGCCGCGTTAAGGGGCTGAACACGGACTAATATTCATCTCTCATTGTCCAGCTGTGCGTGTGCTGAATAATATATTACGCCGTGATGAGTTCACGTTTAAATATTTACGGTTCCATTAGGGACGGATCGACAGTTTCCACCCAACGCTGATTGTATATTGGCCCATATTGAGTGCTGTTCTGGTCAAAGCCTGTTTGACCATGGATTTTTCTTCCCTCTCACCTCATCCTGAGCAATACATCACCTTGACCCTGATAAGATGATATTTGCAACCCTTAAACCTTTAACCTCAACTCAACTAATAAACTTTATGGTGCTTTAAAGGTTTATTTATAAACTAGGTTTAAAGGGAGAAACACTGTTAAAGACGTCCTGAATTCACCGTTCACACAGTTCACACAGTGTGTTTCATCCCTCTTCACTTTAACCAAAGACGATATATTTCAGTGATTTTGGGGAAGCTGTTATGGATCATCTGATGATGAATACGCCTTCAAGGCTTTCTGAGCTCCAGCATTTCAGTGGATAGAATCCAGCGGAGCCAGTGGATATCCTGTCCAAGACTTCATTTACCCTTCAACAGCCGTTCTTTACAATCCAACTAGTAACCTGAGACAATGAGAACGGGGCTGTGCGAGCTCATAAAGAGGTGAATCACTGACAGATTCCCATAGGTTCTGAGAAACCATTTGGCCGGTGGATTGTCCACATGGGCTCTTCATGCAACCATAGACCTGATCACACATTATTTGATGGTGAATAATTGTCACTCATCTAAAAGATTCTGCATTATTCCATGCTGATATTTGTATTTAGAGATTATCAGACTAAATTTGGTGACCAAAGGGAAGCAGATGAAGCAGCGTTTTAGCTGCATGATGCCATGGTGTAATTATGAATCAGCTTTACCCAAAAACTGCTGATATAAAGGCTGATGGCTGAAAAACCTCAGATTATGTTCTCTGTCCCCAACTTTCCAGTGGTGACAGTGAAAGAAAATATGCATTTTAACATAGAAGTAAGTCAATATCCTGCTTAAACATGTCTGTCCTTGTAAAAAACAATGCACAATGTGATTTTGGTAAAAATAAAATGGACTTTCAAATGGAAAGAAACCAACATGAACACAAAATGTACGTTTTGAGACCTGATGAATGTTTCTTAGCCCTCCTGTTGTCTTTGGGTTAAAATGACCTGCAAATTCATAGAAAAAGGGGATTTTTGTTTTTTTTATGCAGTGGCGGGTCAACAGGAGGGTTAAAACTGTATTTTAAAAAGTTTCTGACTCTTCTTTCCTGTTGGTGTATGGACAGTTTACAGCGACAGACAGACGAACATGCTGCGGTTGTTGTGAGATCAGTGAATCTGCTCTAAATGCTGAGAGAGTTAACTCTCAAACTGACCTGATTAAAGCATCAAGATTCAATCAAGCCCTATTTGTCCCAGTGAAACGTAATCCCGTCAGCTCCTGCGGGGGACGGCTCTATTAGGTCGATAGTTTTATACTTTTTTCTGCTACTCACACCGTGCTGAGAAATCTTCAGAAAGTTTTTTTTTGAAGTTTTGAAGGTTGACAACTCACACACACAAAAAGCTGCAGCTTAAAACCATGGGAATAAACTCTACTTCTGTGTCTGCAGGCGTCTTTTGGCCTTTTTTCCCCCGACATTATCACTTAGAGCCACCGGTTTATCTTCAAACGAATGTTTAAAATAAAAAAGCAGCCTCCGCCTGCAGTGGTACGAGTTTGGTACCAGGGGAACGAACGTCTCGACACGCTGACACATCGTCAGGGTGACACTGACCAGCGTCATTACCCAGAATCCCATGCGTGTTTTTTTGTGCTCGTGAGAACAACTGACGTGACTCAGCGACATGTTCTGTTCTGTTCTCGCCCACGTCCTCGCTGCTTCTCAACGCCCCCCCTCAGACTTCTGAAACCACTCATGAAACAGTGATCTGAGACTTATGAACAGGCATCGAGGAAGTTTTCATGTGACTCCCTGAAGATGACGAGGGCTTCACTTTAGTTATTCTTAAAGGTAAGGGGAGTCAGAAAGTTTATTTCATGGGCCACGTACAGCACAACTTAAACAGCAAAACACCTACAAACTTCTACCTTTGTTTTAATGGAAAGAAAAAACATCATAAATATTTACACATGAATTAACCTTACATTTACAGGCAAGATAACATTAAAACAATTTTTAACAATGTGATCTCATGTATTAACTAGTTTTGGTTTAACATTTTTTGTAAAATATTTAGTGTCTAACATGGTCTGCTGCTTATGAGGCAAGAACACTACCCCCTACACCCCCACAGAACACCTACAGGACTTTAAGTTTTAACTATAATAATAAAGTTACCTGAACACTATTTACTATTTTCAGCAGGTGAACAGATCACTAAACAAAACTGTGAATATTTTATATTTCGCGCCCTGAGCAGATCAGACCCTTGGACCTGGGCTGGTTCTGGGTCCCCGGGCCTCATGTTTAACACCCTGCTTTAGAGAAGGTGATGAATCAGGCTCATCCAGGATATTTTTTATATTCACAGTAAATCATAACTTAACAGACTGATGTAAATCATCATTCCTTTTAGTTCTCAAGGTTTTAATGAGATGAATTGAGGTAGAATTTAATGCATTTCTTTAAAAAATGGTGTAATGGAGAAAAAACAGGTGTGATGGGAAAAGAAGTGAAGTAAGCCGCTGTGAATAAAGGAACAGGATGTGGAAGCCTTAATGGAACATGAGATTTTAGTCTGCAAGAAAGACATATTTAAACAGGATTATTTGGTAGTATTTTTTTATGACTTAGCCTTCACGTTCTTTTCTATTTAAGAAAGAATCAGTGATTAATAGAAACTGAGCATCTGCCAAAGAACAAGTGATTAATGGTTCTATAAGGATTTCAGCCTAGAATTAGACCTGCATTCATCAATCATCTCCAAGAAGCCCTGTTCTTTTACTCCATAAAAGCCTTTTATTCACTTTATTCAGCTTTAAGTTATGTCTGCGCTGATGTTTAGGAGCTTTAACCTGAATGAGATGAAACTCTGGCAGTAACATTGGAGACGTGGAGATGTTCGTAGAGATGACTTCTCTGCGACACTTGAGCTAATGAAAAGATTGTTTTGATAAAAACTGAACAAATCTGTGTTTTATCGACCTTGTGTTTGAGGAAAGTAGGAACATATGCTTCTCTGGAAGATAAGAAGATAAATAAATAAATACATAAAAATAAGAGACCTTGCAGCTTTGTGCTTTTTAGCAGGATAAAAAAAATGAATTAATCTTTATTCATCTCTGCAACAACCGACAAATTAAAATAAAATTCCACCAAACAGAATCTAACAAAGAACATTCTACATTTAATCATGTAAAGTTCCAGCTCACTGAAGAAAACGCAGATAAAAGGGTTAAAACTGCTTATTATAAAGGTTAAATTATAATAAAAAACATAAAGAACAGAATAAAACAAAAAAAGAAAGTCAAACACTTTTTTAAATTATAGTTTTTAAAAGTATTCATCAGGTACCTTTGTACTATTTATTTGATAAAAATCACACAAAATGTGTATTAGGTGATTTATCAGATGTGAATTAGGCTCCAAACTGTTAATACCAAAAAAACAAACCAATAAAGCAGCTAATTATCATTACATCAACATGGTCTCATGTGACAGAATCTTATGTATTTGTCTCATTCAGAAAAAAATAAAAACTGTATTGATGTGACTGCGTCTGCAGGTTCTACTTTTAGCATTTAAATGAATCAGAGGATTCAACGTAGAAAGCTGCATCATCAGTCAAAGTGCACATTTCTACCAGAAAGAAACAGAGGACGAGCAGAAAAAGAGGAAATGTGAGAATTATAAAATTCTAGGAGAATAAGGAAAAATAGTGAAGTATCCTACAGATGCATCAACAATAGAGATGTTAACCTGTAAATGTGAAAATACATGCAATGAATATAAATATATGTGAAGCTCATGTTAAGTCATAGTAAGAATTATCCATCATTAATAGGTTATGATTTGGAATTTAAGTGGATATAAGCAGTAAATAATGTGACTAAACATGGAAATAACATATTAGGTCTATATATATATATATATATATATATATATATATAGACATTATACATGTATATTATAGTCTTATTATGATTTGACCTCTATGTAAAACCCAAATGCTTCAAACACAACATATCAGGTGAAGGCATGTAGAGACTTACTAGAGAATTATTTTGGTTCAGAAGCTGCAAAAACTTCTCATCAACCTTCATTTTTTTCTATGACAGGTTCATTGTTGCTTTTGTAAATCTATTGTTCTACAGTAATTAATCAGTGCATCAAATACTGAATGAATCATTCTATCACAATATTTGTTTTCTCTTCTGCAGCATCAGCCTCCAGGTACTTCAGTGATTCTTTTGTTTTGAGTACTCTCTAAACCAGAAACCTTTTTGTTTTCATAATGTACAATTTTGAATGAAACACTTTTAATTAACAGAGAATCGTTGGGATTTGGGACAATTCAAAACCATCCATCCATTGTCTATCCCGCTTATTCCCTTTCGGGGTCGCAGGGGTCTGCTGGAGCCTATCCCAGCGCGTTAAGGCGAGAGGCAGGGATACACCCCAGATGGTCGCCAGCCAATCGTGGGGCACACACACCATTCACACACCATTCACTCTCACACCTATGGGCAATTTAGAGTTTACCAATTAACCTGAGCATGTTTTTTGTATTGTGGGAGGAAACCGGAGTACCCGGTGAAAACCCACGCAGACACGGGGAGAACATGCAAACTCCACACAGAAAGGTCCCAGACCCAGGCCCCAAGGCGGTCTTGAACCTGCGACCTTCTTGCTGTGAGGCAACAGTGCTACCCACCGCACCACCGTGTCGCCCATAATTCAAAACCATCATCTGGTTAAAAAATCAAAAACACACACATTAACTACTTTTATATTCTATGTCGATTAAATATTAACATTTAACATAACATTTATAATTCTCCTGACCATTTAGTGTCAACGAATTAGAGAAAATCATTATTTCTATACATAGAAATCATATAAATGGTCTTTTAAAGGACAAGAAACCAACATGAAAAATGTACGTTTTTAGAGACCTGATTTTTTCATCTTGCAAAACAAGATTTGTCATTGACCTATTTTCTACTTTTACTGAATTAAAAGACTTTTTTTTCTTTATTTTACAGATCTGCTCACACAGCAGCTCAGATGATTCACAGATTCACTAATTACCATCAGCGTGTTTCCTTCACACCAACAACAACAACTCATTCATTTATTCAGATTCTAACCCAAACGCAGCGTTATTGTGATTTCGTGGCGTTACTCAAAAGGAAAGAAGAAGACTCCATGTTCCTCGTGGACACATGCGTCACGTCTCTGCTGAAGATGTGAGTCACTGGCTGTTTGTTGGTTTATATGACGGATGATGCTGAGGCAGAACATCAGTTCTCCTCCTCGCTGTTCTCCAGTTCTACATGTACAACTAAATTAAAGTGCAGGTGTGCAAGACGAGACAAAATAAAATACGTTCTTAACAATAAATAAAGAGCAGCAGCTTAAGGCAACTTTTACCTGGTGTTGCTAAAAGTAAAAATCAAAAACCAGGTATGATGAGACATGAGACGAGTTTAATAAAGTCTGTTCAATAAAGAAAAGGCGTGTTCATCTGATTCCTGCTGAATCACTCGAAATTCAATGTAAATTTAAATAGGGGCAAATCGTAAAAAGTGAGATTTTATTTTACTTTTAATTGTGAGAGTAAATGCAAAAGTGTTGTATACATAGAGGGTTGAATCTCAAATAAAACCCAAGAAAATTGGCATCAATTATCTAATAATCTTCCTACAGACATTGGTGCTATTCTCTGTTGTTCCCTCGTTAAACTTTTACTGCGAATCCTAGAAAACGGATTGTGACATCCCTGATGCATGTGGCCTGTGGAGAGCATCACACAGATTATCCGTCTACGTTATTCCACCACCGGCTTGAATCTGTTGCATCAAAAGAGGACGAATAAAGAGGAATAAATTATACGTGGAACGGCGTGTTTGCTGGCCGCAGCCAATCAAATCAGCCCGTCTCATTCCCTTTAAAAGCTCCTCCGGTGATGAATGAGGAGTCCGGCTGGAAGGAAAAAGGACGAGCTCGTCCAGGAGGTTTCGTCCAGGGCGGAGAGGTGGAAACACTCGCGGTGGATAACTTATTAATCAGCCCAGTTCTCAGGGGGAAGCGGTTTTTAAAAGTGACCTGGTTCAGATGATGCTCTTAGCTTTCACTTCTGCAGCAGGAGTGTTTGGTGCATGGTCTGATGCTTTATTCTAGGGCTTTAATGAAGAGTGTTTTAATGTTCAATTAATGGCAGGAGTTAAACAAAATAAAGGCTTTTAATTTCATACGACAGACACAGGAAGTGGTGGTTATTAGACAATTAATTAAAAGTCTGAAAACTGCTGCTGACTCATTTTCCACACCTGCTTACTCCTCGTTAGGGGGTCACATGGTCTGCTGGAGCCAATCCCAGCACATCACAGGTGAGAGGCAGGACCCACCCAGGTCCAGGTGGGTGGAGCAAACAGCAGTCACACCTGTGCACGATTTAGTCAGTAATTACCTCTGTGTGTTTTTAGACCAGGGGGGGTCAAACTCAGGTGCTGGAGGGTTGGTGTGACTGCAGGTTTCTGTTCCAACCAGGCAGTAACACCTGATTCTACTAATGAAGGTTCTTAGCTGGAGCTCTAATGGTTGATTAGTAGAACCAGGTGTGTTTCTGCCTCGTTGGAATAAAAGCCTGCAGCCACATGGCCCTCCAGGACCTGAGTTCTAGACAGTTGGAGGTGGAGAAGCTGCAGAAAACCTCTGTAGACATGGACCTCCACATGATAAGGTTCCAGCCCAAGCACTTGAACCTGTGAACTTCCTGCTGTGCTGTTGAGTTGACAAAAAACACAAAAAATATTGACGTCATTTGCCCAACCATCCTCAGCCTGTGCACATGAATTTGCTCGTTTTTCCATGTCGCTCATCCATGTGCAGCAGTGATTGTTTGTGAAAACACGCACGTATTGTAAAATTAAAACGTTTAGAGAGCGACACCGTCCGTCGGTCTGATCGCTCCAGACTGGCCTTGAAGTTCAGAGCTGGGTGTGATGCACAGAAAAAAAGCAGCCTTTTCATTTTAACTCAGACACAAAGCATAAACATTTGGCTGATGCACTTTCTGGGTGGTTGCAGGAGCAGGGATCTAATGGGGGGGGGGGTTGTTCCCACTCACCTGGTTGGCAGCACAATTTCAGGGACATTAAACGAAGCGAGTGTCGATGCTGAATTCAAGAGAGATCGTGTGAAATTTTGAAAAGCTTTCAGCACTTTTCCTCTTTGCTGAGAGCAGAGTTTGGCTGATGCGTGACGTCCCTTGATGCAGGCGTGATGCTGGAGCGGCGCTAATGCTGTGGAAATGTCACAGCCGACACGCTCCCAGTGATTAGCCTGAACACGGGAAAGCTACGCAGCCAGGGAGCCACGTCAGGCCTCCCAGGGAGTTTAGTTTTTTTTCTGCAATGTGGAACGACAAGAAAACAAGTGTCAGGATGACGGATCCTCACAGAATCACACACAGTGACTCTTCGGTGGATCAGAAGACCCCCAACAAAGGATGACTCTGCACTGTTTTTGGACATTATTGTTCCCTGGTAATGAACATAGCAATTAGGTGCTGGAAATTAATTTAGAAGGAAAGGTGGGGATGAAAGGCCCAGACTGTGGTGGTGTGATGGCGGCCGGCCACCAGGGGGCGACGTCCCTCTCACATCCTGAACATCCTGGCGTTGGAGGATGGACTCTGATCTGATGTGAGGAGGTTGGCCGTCTCTCCAGGCTGCTGGCGCTGGGAATCGCTTCCAATCCTCCTCCCAGATCCAGAGGAGGAGAATATGTTTCCGTGCTCAGTCTGTTCTAGCAGGAACGGTCCCTGAACCCCCCCAACACCCCCCAACACCCGTCATGAAACATTCACACAAACAAGCACGAGCAGAGCTGGACTCCTAAACTTCTCCCGACCCGGGTTTGGATTCGGCACCAAAAGGAGCCGCTGGTCCCGGGTGGTTTTTACTTTAATCTCTTTGAGATGCTGAAAAATTAACGAGGGAAGATGCGTTTTCATGTGTCTCATTGATCGTTTTTAAGATGTGAGAGCGACAGCAAAAATAAAAGCTTCACACTGTGAAAATATTCGTCTTTTCTCAACGAGATGAACAAAGTCAGGAATAAACTGTTCCTAGGTATCACACACACGTGTGTGTCTATTGCATATCGATCCGTCCTGCAAGAGAATAACTATTATAACTATTGAAGTTTTTATTTATCCACACTGAGAGTCTAAATATACTGTAGAGGATGTCAAGTTAAGGCAAAATTGTGATTTTTGCGACTTTTTCCAACTTTTACCAAGAAACGAGGAACCTTGTTAAGCCAACAAACGAGTTTATTCACAGTTAAAACAACGCTGCTCTGCTCTAAATGCACCAATACAAAAACAAGTTGTACTACAGAGCAAAAAATAAAGGTTTGAGTAATGTTTGTTTCTTCAGTCCTGAAACCTAAAAACCTGAAACAGAGGCCAGAACATTGGAGGGACCAGTTCCAGCCTGATGGACCCACTAAAACGTCTAAACGCGTCCTCTGACTGTCTGGCTGCCGCGATCCAGACAAGACCAAGATTTAAAATGTTGACTGAATCTGAGTGACCTTCGCCGACTGTTTACAGCTGTCAGCGATCAGGCCTTTACAGGCTGATTTACGGCGGTTTTGCCCTGGGTTTTGCCTGGCAGGCGACACAGCAGCTGTGATAGCTGATTGGTGGAGGTCGTAGGCATCAGAAGGTCCCGACTGCTGTGAGAACATTTAGCATGGGCATGTATAATTAGCATTAAAGGTGCAGTGAGGGAGCTTGTGATGTCATAAAACGGCAAACTTGCAGATTTTCAAACCAACTGAGAAATTTCTGCATTGCTTAATCCAAGGTGAAATTCTCATTGTTTGTTTTCTACCAAACCAACAACAGCAATGTGTTGTATTCCATCTTCTCTGCTGCACCACTAAATAAATCCTGGTCTGGACCTTTACTGTTGGGTCACTGCCAAAGAAACTGAACCTTATTATAAGTTTTTAATAATACAGCAATTTACAATGGATCACATTTCTGCTTAATTAAATTCATTAATGTTTTGTTACGCTATGATTACTTTCAAAAGTTCAATAACCAATTGTACAGAAATGCAGGCAGTGTAATTTACTCGCCTTTTCCATTAGACGCCTTTTATTGGTCCTTTTTTTGTCGTTCTGGCCCAATATGAATCAGCGAATATGCAAATAATTATTATTCATTCCTGAAAAAGGGATTTTGTTAGAGTCCATTGTGCTCGCTGAACAGTCGGAGGCCGTTGCTGTGAAGCTGCTGCGTGACGTGACGAGTGTGTGTTGGAGGCACAGCGAGGGCGACGGGACCGGAATGGGGAAGCAGCGACGTTCCTTTCTGCCGGATGAAAGGCGACGACGGGAACGTGAGAGAGGAACAAATGACGGCAAAAGCCTTTGTGGCACAGAAAGCTGTCAGACCGATCAGAACAGCAACGCTCCCCAGGGACCTGTTCATGGAGGATTGAACCAGGACCTGGACCCGCCGTGCCTTTTATTCTAACACCTTCTGTAGCTAAACACCAGCGACTGGTTTCAAAGCTTCGGTGGAGACCAGCGGTCTGAACTGGGTGAGAAGGGGTTTCAGAAAAGTCCTCTGTAAAATATATGGGACTTACAGATTCCCTCATGGGTCCAATACATGCTAAAGTGCCCTCATGAGGGATGAAAAGCATGTTAAAGTGCCCTTTATGAGCTAAAATATATGCTAAAGTGCCCTTTATGAGCTAAAATATATGCTATAGGAGCTAAAGTATATACTAAAGTGCCCTTTTATGAGCTAAAGTATATGCTAAAGTGCCCTCATGGGATCTAAAAGGCATGTTAAAGTGCTCTCTAGAAGCCAAAATTAATGCTGAACTTCCCTCTTGGGAGTTCAAACATGCTGAAGTCCTCTCTAGGAGCTAAATATTTGCTAAAGTGCCATGATGGGGATAAAAAGCATGTTAAAGTGTCCCCTAACAGACTAAATGAATGCTAACGTGCCCTTTAGGAGCTAAAATAATAGTTGTGCATGCCAGTGTTGAAGACGTTCAGATTGTTGGAATGTAAAATAAAACCTGTCTGACACATGCAGAGCTCGGCCTGGCTGCTGTTAACGTGTTTTTTTTTTTTTTCTGACATCGTTTTCAATCATGACGCAGTTTTACATATCGTAGCGTGGCACCGCCAGTCGCTGTAACTCACAGACGGGAGGTTCTGCTGCACTCGCTATCATTTCACACACACACACACACACACACACACACACACACACACACACACACACACACACACACACACACACACACACAGGCCTCCTGCCAAACACAACAGCAGCATGGACAGAATCTGAAAGGAGGAGAACAGAACTTCAGCTTCTTGATGGGATGGTGGGGGCACGGACAGACCACAGAGCTGGTCTCTGACTCATTCCTCTGAAACAACCAAAAAAAGTGCATAATAAATATTAATAATAAATATTCTGGGTTTTTGACAAGAGGCAAAAACACAGTTAAACAGTTGTTTGTGTAAAACTCTGGTTCTCTGGCAAACATTTGCTTTTTTTAAATGATCTTTACAGGTATTGTAAACACTAGGAGTTTAGATATTATAATGCAGCAACTAACATCTAAGTGACTGTCAGACTGAACGTCCACGGTGGAAACTGTTCATTGTTCGATAAAATACTTTAAACACGTGTACGGTGCTGAATCGCTATTGAAATGCTAATCTTCCCATTAAAACTGCAGCCCACTCACGCGTGAGGCGGAAAAAAGAGAGAAAAGGGGAGGAGAGGTTCATGAAAATCGATCTCTGACTCTCTGATAACGCCGCTTCGCTCGCCATCGTCCGTTCCAGCCTGTGAACATCGCCGTAATGAGGCTCTGTCGGCTTTTTATTCGCATTTAATAAACTTTCGCTTTGACAATAGATCACGTCGACAACAATTAAAAACTTGCTTTAACTTGATTCCTTGTCTGATGACCCCCCCTGTCTATGGGTTTCTGAAGCTGATCATTATAATCACTCGCTGGTTTTTCACGTTGACCCCAGCACGGCGGCGGCAGACGTTACGCCCGTTGTTCCGTCCCACAATGCCGTTAATTCACGTCACGCCACCTCTAATCTACAGCCTTGTCACAACATGTCAAGGAGAGCCCAGAAATACCAGAACCAGAAGTTCTGCTCTGTGCTGTTAGTTATAACTACTGTTCCTCTAAAGGAATTCTGACAAGCTCTCATTTAAAGCGGCACTAAATCACTGATTTCTTTTATTTTATTATCTTCACATGGCTGCGCTTGTGCAGTAAAGAATGACCCGTCACGCCCAGAATGTACCGTGTGATTAATGTTGACAACAATTTCTAATAAGCTGTGTTATAAAGTTTTTTTTTTTTTTTTTTTTTTACATTTAGGCGTTAAAAGGGGGCTTTTATTTTGAAGGACATACAATTTAGGAGGTCACATGACCAGTCTCTTTTGCTGATTGACATGTGACCAAAACATGGAAGGTTGTCTTTTATTTATTATTTAATTTTGGAAACACTAACTTTTTTTTGCATTTAATAAAATTTTCATGCTGTAAATTTTTTTTTCTAATATGCAAAGAATGTTTGTTATTTCCATATAGCAACAATATGCAAATATGAAACTTTTCTAGTTCAACAACTAATATTTTAATATATCTATTATTTAGGTCATTTTAAGTAATAAAAAATGTTTTGCCATGTATAATCAATATTTCATGCAATAGAGGGTTAGATTTTGCAGAACTCACTTTTTGATATTTTAAACATCATAAAATACATCTTTTGTGGAAATAAGACTTACCAGGCTACCATCATTAATATTTTTGAAGGGTTTATATGTTTTTGATAATTTACACTTTTACTTGCCTCGTCTTCTCACTAAATCCTCCCCCCCCAACACGCCACCTCCCTGCCGCGGTTTTGAACCCTGAGCCTGGGCAACAACATGATCCTGTAACGTGATCACAGGCTGTTCATTTCTAATTACAATTTACGACGTTTCTGGTCGGGGGCCATGACGCCGCACATGAGTGGAGGCGCTTCTCCCCCCGAAACAGAAAAACAATAACCTTCAAAAAAAGAAAAAAAAAAAACAAGGCTTAGATGACACCGAGAAACAATCTGGCACTGATCAAGGGGTTTCTCAGCCACACACACACACACACACACACACTCTCCACGCGTGGTGTTTTAAAATGCAAACCTGGCCTTGTGAAAGGTTGTGCGACAGGAAACGGTCGATCTCAGACCTTCTCTTTCATCTCCCCTCTCTCCTCCTGTTTTTTCTTCCTCCCAAATAAACAATGGCGGCAGGGTAATGAGCCCCCGGGGGGGTCCGAGGACACGAGATGAAGGAGGAGACGTGGCCACACGGAGCCTATGAACAAGGGAGGACGC
Organism: Eupleurogrammus muticus; assembly: GCA_036785175.1. Taxonomy (NCBI): domain Eukaryota; kingdom Metazoa; phylum Chordata; class Actinopteri; order Scombriformes; family Trichiuridae; genus Eupleurogrammus; species Eupleurogrammus muticus. The sequence goes on along the minus strand of JAYKQN010000001.1, from coordinate 49,505,862 downwards.
GAGGAGAACAGCGGCCAACTCATTAGGGAAGGAGAACCCGTTCATTTCCTCGGCTTAATGACTGCCACACACACACACACACACACACACACACACTTCTAGAATGTGAAAGTGGACACACGGCCAATCACAGCGCGTGATGTTCTTGGTGTCACGATTCTTTTGTTTTAATGGTCAGAAAAGAGGAAAAAAAAAGGCTAAAGGATAAATTGTCAGAGTAAAAGCACTGCCTGGAGCCATGATGATCAGGAAGGAGGAACATTTTTAAATCAGTCCATCATCAAAATTGAGGGATAATTAAATCAAGAATATATTTTAAAACGATGGACTCATGTAAGGAATGAAATCGTTGCCAAGCACCAGATACAGAATTTCCCAAAATGCAACCACAGTACAATGAACAAAAATATAAAACCTAATAAGAAATAATAATAAAAAAAGTTCTCACACTTATTCTATGCACACAAAATGTTTATTTCTCTCGTTTTTTGCTCACAGATTAGTTTAAGTGTGTGTTACCTCTGCCAGGTGTGGCTCATACAGGTGATTAAGCAGCGTGATTATTGACCAGGTGTCTTGGTCTGATGTGATATTATATGAGCATTTAATGGGGAAAAGAGGAAGAAACCGCAGGAAGTCAATGACGTCATTTTTAATGGCTTGACAGGGGGTCATTAACAGCATTACCAGGCGTCAGTCGTTTCTATGAGTAAATTTTGAAACCATAACCGTCTCAACGTCGTTTCACATCAATTGACGCCATGCATGAGCCATTCGAACCATGGGGTCAGGAGACAGACGCTTAGTTAGACCCCCTTTGGTTTGATGGGCCCAATTAGAATTGACTATAATAAGATGATCCAAATCTGATAGCCAATAGCCAGGGCTTTAGAATGACATGTGACATGTGGGAACTTGGGCATACTTGGGTTAAATGCATAGATTGACCATGATGAGATTCTGAAGCCCAGTGTCCTGACATCCATCCGACCCCCCATGACTTCATGTTCCAGCAGGATAACACGACGCCATGTTGTGTCGTTCCATGTCACCTAATTAGCAGGTTCAGGATGATCCGGATCAGTGACATCATCCTTAAATTTTAAGGAATTGAGCAACATTCAGAGGCACGAATTAACTTAAAATTAGGTGGTAGCACCACCAGACACTGATGGGGTTTCTGGTCTTTTTTTAATAAGAGTTCCTTTTATTGGTACTAGCCCAATGTGCGATACTCCTACATATACTCCTACGCGTATATGGGGTTTAATACTTTAAAAAGCTACCGGATGATTGGATGAGGTTGTGCAGGAGGGAATATATTTAAAGGAGGAGGTTGGAAACAGATGCCACAAAGTCGGTTTCTGTTTGGTCTGCCTTCGAACACACACACACACACACACACACACACCGCCGGGAGTTTGAACAAAGAGCATTAGCCCTGGCAAACAGAAGTGGACATTAATCCAGCCTGAAGTCTCGTTTCATTTCCTCCGTCAGGTTTCCGACACTCGGCCTCGGGTCGGGAGCGACGCCGTTTTCACCCGAGCTGCTGCATGTTTAATCCGGCCTCCGCTGCCCTCCGACCCGCCCCGCTCCACGCATCATCATCTCTCGCCCTCTTCCCCTCGCTCTCCTCTCTCCAAACAGTCCACAGGTTGGACGCCCTCCCTTCATCCCCCCCCCTCGTGTTTGCTCAGGGATCAGATCTGTGTGCCGCTGAGGAAGGAAGGAACTAATCAGACTCTTATTTGTCGATGCATTCCGTGTCGTATGGCGAGAGGGGAACCTGACCCGCTGGGGGCTTTTTACACACACACACACGCACACACACACACACACACACACACACAGCTTTGTCTATAGCACATCGTGGGAACACGAGATGAGAATGTGAAATGTGCGAACCAGACTTAGTATGTTGGAGCATTACTTCACGTTGTCAATCAGACAAAGCAGAATTAAGCATTGTGGGGACTCTTAGTGATTTGTCAGGTAGCCATACACACTTTCAGATTTATCTGTCTTCTTCTCACTCACTTTGTGGAAACCTTATAAACTGATGCTGGTGCTGAAAATGTATTTAAAGTAACACATAAGTTAATTTTCATCAGGTAAATTTTACATTTTTAGTGCATTTGAACATTTTAGTTGAATTACCGTATTTTCCTGTCTATAAGGCCACATTAAAGTCTTCTATTTTCTCCAAAATGTTGGTGCTCCCTATGTCTGTATGTAGGGGAAGTGTGGGCATGGATTGTAGATAAAATAACAGGGATGTGCGTTATGCAGAACATGGTTGTTTTAACAACCTGAAAATGGTAAAGAGACACGCTGATAAAGCACAGTTTAAACTGAAGGAAATCAGCTACACAGCTGAGTTTAAGACATAAGACAGGTGGTACGAGTTGGAGGAAAGACTGGATCAGTGGATCACAGAGCAGAGACTGGATCAGTGGATCACAGAGCAGAGACTGGATCAGTGGATCACAGAGCAGAGACTGGATCAGTGGATCACAGAGCAGAGACTGGATCAGTGGATCACAGAGCAGAGACTGGATCAGTGGATCACAGAGCAGAGACTGGATCAGTGGATCACAGAGCAAAGACTGGATCAGTGGATCACAGAGCAGAGACTGGATCAGTGGATCACAGAGCAAAGACTTTATCAGTGGATCACAGAGCAGAAACTGGATCAGTGGATCACCGAGCAAAGACCGGATCAGTGGATCACCGAGCAAAGATCGGATCAGTGGATCACCGAGCAAAGACCAGATCAGTGGATCACCGAGCAAGAAACGAGTGGGATGATGGTGCAGAAAGTGAATCTGGCATGTTTGATGGAGATTTAGCTGCTGTTGGATCAGAAAACAGAGGATGAGGACTTTGATGGTTTATGTGTGTGTTACATACAATAATGACGGTGCCTTATGGTCATGAAAATACTGTAATAATAATAATATGAGTCCATTTATAGGAAAAGTACAGTTATAAGACTAAGCTGCAGTAAATGGCTCCCAAAGTCAGTGTCAATTTTTAAATAACTTAACAGCCCCATTAACACACATGAAAAACGTGCGCGAGACGTTAAAGACAAACACACATGCTGAGAGCTTGAAAGCTGAGATCTGCACACATATGTGCTCGCACACGCCAGCCAGACGCAACCCGACCCCCGGCCTGAGCGAGCGAGCGTGGGCGATCATTCGCCTACCCCACCCCCCCCCCCCCCCGTGGATGCGCTCGTCCAGACGGTGATCCTCCGCTCAGGTCTGGTTGCCGGCTTTGTTCCCAGGGCAGGTCTTGTTTTCTGATTGGCTGGCGGGGTGGGGGGGAGGGGCTTCACGCATCTGTGTTTTCCGTCATCAGCGGCGTTCCTTGATTTGAAGGATTCAGTTTTTTTCTTTTTTTCGGTGCCGTTACAAGGTCACGGCGACGACGAGAGGCAGCTGTGCATGTGTTTGTCCCAGTGGTGTTTTCAGATGGACACACACACACACACACACACACACACCCACCAATCAACAGGCTGATTAGTCAACGCTAGCATCTCCTTCACCACTTGTCTGCTCCATTATTCATGGATCTAACAGATGGGGCTTGGCTCGGATCAGATTCTCTGCAGCTCTTTATGTCAAACAGAGCGTCTCACTCTTTTTCTTTCTTCCTTCAAGAAACTCAGGTATTTTGCATCAAGCTGAGGCTTCAAATGTCCTGACCTCCCGTGCCGTTTGCTTCCCTCCGAACAAGAAAAGTGTATTTGTATGTATTTGCTGAGCAACGGATGCAGGGGGGGATAATTCATCCTTCTCCCATCGATCCAGTTTGCAAAACTTGTTTACAAGTCTCTGGCCTGTTCTCACCGTAGCTCGCTAACTAGCGTGTGTTCTCAAAATGAGTCATCTCGCACTATAAATGAACCTTTCTCATCGAACATGACGGTTTCCTCTAAGAGTGATTAAACATTTTAGGAGGGAGAAGGTGAAAATCAATGGCGTCCTGTTAGCCTAGCGTGGACCGGCTTGACCTGAACCCTGGAAGCAGGGGTCAAGGATGCTGTAACTCAGCGGCCCCCAACCCCCGGAATTTTGGAATTTCGGAATTTAAAAGCTATTTTATTTGAAAGCACCCTGCATTAAAAGAAAAGATAATATATAGGGCACCTGATAATTGACTAGGAAAATGTACTGTAAAAATAAGCAATTCAGCATTTACCTTTTCAGTCATTATTATTTTTTTTCACCTATACTAAATTTTTTTTTTTACTTTTTACTGTGTTCATGTTTGTTGTCAATTTTATACGAAATATGTTTCCGAGTTTATTTATTTATTTATTTATTTTTATTATGGGACAGCGCCAAAAAATGTCATGTGATGTTACCATAAAGTGGTATCCGATAGTATAATTATAATTTTCCTAAAAAGGTTCTAAAAAATTAAAAGCACATGTTCTCAACTAGTTTCACATTATAGGTGGATTAAATATATAAAAATGATCATTCTTTTTGTGTTACACCATTTGACATTGAATCTAAAAGAAAGAAAAATCTACCGTCTCCTGCTCTGTCTGTGTGTGTGTGTGTGTGTGTGTGTGTGTGTGTGTGTGACAGCTCAAACAGGCCCATCTGGCGGCTATTCCAAGTCGGCCATTAATATGTAGAACGTATTAAGTAACAGGTTAAATTCTGAAGTTTAAACTCCAAACTTTTCCTGTTTATTCAATAATTTATCCACAGTGATAAATGGAGGGATGGGCTGTCCCTGACACACACACACACACACACACACACACACACACACACACACACACACACACACACACAATTTAAACCTGCTAGTCCTACTGAAAGATCACAGGAGATGAAAGGGGAAAAAAAGAAATAAAAACAGCTGCAGCCTGCAGAATATGTTTAAATGAATTTTTTGCTTATTTAGTTTGTGAAGGTCTGACGTCCTTTTCGGGCTCAGGATGTTATTATAGGAGGCACGCAGCTGGGCGGATCAGGAGTTCCTGGAGGAGCTGATACTTGAAACGGAAAAAGAAGAAAGGAGCAGCCTTCTGGCTCGTGAAGAAAAATAATGAAGTTAAGAGGCTGTGTTTTTCATGATTGATGCACGATACAGTCATTTTTTTATTTATTTATTCTTAAGCTCAAATAGTTAAAGCTGCTGTTGGTGTCCTGGTGCACAGGTAGCGTCCTGTTTCACTACAGTGGTTCTCAAATAGTGGGGTGCTCATGCTTTATTACATTTTTTTACTCTCCTAGAATAAAGTGTAATTGCACCTCCACTACATCAGGGGGCAGCAGAGTGTTCAAAGGGAGCATACAGCACAGAGTATGAGTATGGAGTGTAGACACCAAGTGACACCATGAAAACATATTTAACAGGGATGAGAAGACAGGCGGAGAGAGATGGAGATAAAGAGACAAATTAAATATATATAGTTGTGCCCGTGGGGGGGCGACAGAAAATAATTGAGAAGCACTGTTTTACTACAAGATCAGCTGACCAGTCAATAACCAATCAATGGCCACGTTTGATCATCAGAGCGTCGTCTTTTTGGAGGATTCACCTGTGCAGGTGCATCTAATGGGTTGGAATGAGATCGATTTCCAGGTCGCGGCCTGAAGGACGAAGGAGAGAAGACGCTAGGAAGCATAAATTAGCCGAAAATGAAAAGCACCCTTTGGTTTAGAACAGAGCCGGGCTGTTTCCTGAGTCCAGACTTTATGCTAAGTTAAGCTAATCACCTTCTGGTATTGATCTTCTCGTCTAATTCTTGGGAAGGAAAAATTAAAACAACAGCAAAATAAAAACCCCCAAAAAACAAATAAGAGTCTTTTTTCACTAAAAGTTCAAACAGGCCGCTGCCAGTTTTGTGGTGAATACAAATCACAGAAATATCCTCTGTTGTGATTTTATACGCTCGCCATGCTCCAAAAATGACTTCATCATGATTTGTTAAGAAGAGCAAACGCTGCTTCATCTGACAAAAGGTCGACAGCCAAAAAACATTGAGTGTGTGGATGTAGGCTGGTTTTATATTGGCTAAGGAGCAGGACAAACTGGTCATCATTAGCCTCCTTGTTAATAGACGTCACTAGAATTTTAACGTATCATCATGAAACACATTCTTTCTTGATTCTTTTCTTTGACTTTGGTCATTTGGAACGTGTATAAATACACCATGGCTACAACAACATTTTAGTTTCAAGCACAATGAACCTTTCAGTTTGTTAAAACTTTAATCATCTATACATTCATGCACGGGACTCATGAATCTACATGACTAATACCAATGGTAATTGCTGTTCCCTTAATGCAGGCATGACTAACTCCTGGTAGATTATATTTGGTCAAACACAAACCTCCATTTCATGCTGCTAACCCCAAACCGTGCTCAGGGCTCGTGTTGTTTTCCAGCAGCTGGCATCATTCCTCATGCACACTCGCCATTTTTCATGTCGGTTTTTATTCTATTTCATTTTTTTGTCAGGGATGGAGTGATGCAGACTGGGCCTGGGGCTTTCCTAATGAGAGCAAAACACCTCCCTGGGCTGCTGCCACCCAGACGGACCCAGAAAAAACACACGAACGCGGCGGATACACACTCCTGTATATTTAAACACGCTTCATCCTGTCAATCATCGGGACCTGTTTCTGAAGGATTTTCTCCGCCCGGCTGACACACGGCATTCTGGGAACATTCCTGCCAGGTTCCCAGGTTTGCTAAGCCTCTCCCATGATGTTACAGGAACGTGTGCATGCCCTTCTGTCCAAGGAAACACACCCACAACCTTCTGATAATTGCATAAAATAAGGTTTTCTTAGGGTAATGGTCTGTAACGTTCCTTTTGCACAATGCGGTGCATAAATTCTGTGAAATCCCCAGAATGTTCTGAGAATTTAATGATGTTGGTCTTACATCAGAGAAAGCGATTTTTAACATCTTACAATATTATAAATGAGCCTTTATAACATTCAATAAATGTAAACCTCTGCCAGCTGGGCCTGGTGAGATCCCATCATGGAGAGAAATGTGGCCCATCATCATCATCATCATCATCATCATCATCGCCCAGAGCTCACACTCACTCACACTGAATGAATGGAACACATACAAAGGCTTTATTAAAAGGAACACATGCTGCATGATGCATTGGTCCCAGCTTCGCCCAAATATCCAACGAGTGACTCAGATGAACAAAAAAAAAAAATCTGATCTAAAATCCCCATGACAGAAAAAACAAATGGCTTCCTAAATAAATACATACAGTAATATCCAGTCACAGGGTGAGAGCACAGCTTGGTCTGGTCCGTGGAAACAGTGGCATCATCATTGTGGTGGAGTGGCTGGGACCAGATGGCGAGCGAGGGGCTCAAACACAAAAAAGTTGAAAAACCCCGAAAATGATTGTCCAGGGACAACAAGCGAAGGCGTCAGAGGGAAGCGAGGTGTTATCACAGCGTGGAGTCATACAGGGAGCAATGTGCCTTTAATAATCAGAGGAATAAACAGCTAATAAAAGGCGGAGCTGACCTCTCGCTGCTCCGCTTCCCGTCATCATTAGCGAGCGCTTTGTGGAAAACGTCCCGTGTTTCCTCTGCCAGACTGAACTTGCCAGCATTTTTTTTTTATTTTCTATTTTGGTGGTTGAAGTAAAGCGCTCAACGCCAACTAAATCAAACACGACTCCCATTCGCCAACATACCTCATGCCCCGTGGTTGTCACAGCTTCTCAATTATTTTCTGCCCCCCCCCCCCATGGAAACTATAAATAGAATAATTTGTCTATAAATTGTTATAAGTACCTCTGCATAACACAGTGTCCTTATTAACGTATAAGAGAATAAAAAAGAAAGAAATATGGACCAACTTACAACAAAGAATAGCTTAATTAATTAACAGAAAAGATTTAAAGTGCATCTGAAATTAAAAATAAAATTAAATCCTTAATTAAACATTTTTGACTGACCATGTCAAACCATATGATACTGAAAAATAAAACTACATAAATGGTCTTATCAGTGATTGTGGTGTAATGTCTTTAATGTCTTTGTCTCCAACATTTCAGACTCACTGGTCTTTCACAGTGAACCTTTGCGAGACTTTCGTTTGTGTCTACACTTCATACTCATACTCTGTGCTGTATGCTCCCTGCACACACTCTGTCAATGAGAGCACCACTGCCTCCTAGTGGAGGTACAATTGCACTTTATTCTGGGACAGTAAAAAAAATAAAAATAAACAAGCACGTTCCTCGAGGTCTAACGCCCCCCCCTTGACGGAGACTATGTGAGAACCACTGGTCAAACGTCACAGAGTCTTTGACATTTGGTGAGAACCCTGTGTTGTGACTGAGTCCTATTCCTGACAGCTTTCTTCTCCTTGATTTATGACTTTAAGGGGGGGGGGGGCAGACCTCCAGTCCACCTCCCAGTGAACAAACTAATGAACCAGCTGCATTATTTATTATTGAAATGGCAAAAAAACCTCAGAACAAAAGCTGAGGTTTGGGGGGGTGAAACATTCCAAAAAGCAGAGGAATGCTTTCCCTTCCTGCTCCCGCTGCACGGCGCCAAGCAAAACACGAGTTGGATGAAAGGTTGGCGGCGGCGCTCTCTGTAACGTGAGGCGACGGCAGCTCCTCCGCTCGCCTTCTGGAATCAAAGCGCTTGTTGCTTATCGCGATCAGCGCGCTGGCCGCGAGCTAGTGGAGGAGATTACATCTTAATTGTCAGACATTACACCCGCGGAGACGAGGAGGGACGCCGCCGACACCATGGAGGATCATTACGAGGCTCCGCGATCCGAGTTAAAATAAAACCTAACAAGCTGCGTTAATAAGAGCGGACTGTGACGTCACCTCACACCTGCCAACACCAGCTCTTTTTCTGTTTTACTATGAGCAGGTTCAGCTTTCTAAAGGCTTCTCAGGGATAATCACAGTTTAACTCCCTGGGACACGTTTCTATGAGCTGTGAGTTTCCAGCAGACCTGATCCATTATCCACAGTTTCTTTCTACATAAATTCTGGACCCGAGCCGTGTTTATTAACATCTCAACCTAAAATCAAACATGGCCGACAGCCGGGCAGTCAGGTGCCAATAACAATAAGAATTTCATTGTTGTATTTGCAGGCAAAAAGCAAAAGGTGAACCTGGACCTGGAAACTGATCCAGCACATTCCAGCTTTCCTCAGAGATGAAATTCAACTTTTAAAAGTCAGTCTGCTCTTATGTGTTGTAGATATTTCAATCCACAATTGTTGTTTCAGAAATCCACCACTACATTGTTCCAACAGAACAAATGACGCCACTTCTATGTGTACAAGGTTTGTCATTGCAAATATTTACTCGTACAGATTTATACAATCTGACTATGACTGGTCATAATTCCAGTTCAAGATATCTTTAATTCACCACAATTAAAAACATCTGCATACAGTGGTGTGCAAGGGTAGTTGTTAAAAAATATGGATATGTCCTCTTGGAAGATAAAATGTGTGTTAAAGTGCTGGAAATACAACCTTTTTTCCTTTTTTGCCCTTAAAAAAGTCCGTACACGCCTGTCCTTTACAGATTTGTTAAAATAAGTGTTGTGAAATTTTGTTGTAGATATCTCTGTGTGGAGTTTTAACTCGTCAAAACGTAACTGTACATACCTTTTATCAATCAAGTTATAAATATCCATCCATCCATCCATCCATTTTCTATCCCGCTTATTCCCTTTCGGGGTCGCAGGGGTCTGCTGGAGCCTATCCCAGCGCATTTATGGCGAGAGGCAGGGGGATACACCCCAGATGGTCGCCAGCCAATCGTGGGGCACACACACCATTCACACACACACTCACACCTATGGGCAATTTAGATTTGCCAATTAACCTGAGCATGTTTTGTATTGTGGGAGGAAACCGGAGTACCCGGTGAAAACCCACGCAGACACGGGGAGAACATGCAAACTCCACACAGAAAGGTCCCAGACCCAGGCCCCAAGGCGGTCTTGAACCTGCGACCTTCTTGCTGTGAGGCAACAGTGCTACCCACTGCTCCACCGTGTCGCCCAAGTTATAAATATCCATCCATCCATCCATTGTCTATCCCGCTTATTCCCTTTCGGGGTCGCAGGGGTCTGCTGGAGCCCATCCCAGCGCGTTAAGGCGAGAGGCAGGGATACACCCCAGATGGTCGCCAGCCAATCGTGGGGCACACACACCATTCACACACCATTCACTCTCACACTCACACCTATGGGCAATTTAGATTTGCCAATTAACCTGAGCATGTTTTGTATTGTGGGAGGAAACCGGAGTACCCGGTGAAAACCCACGCAGACACGGGGAGAACATGCAAACTCCACACAGAAAGGTCCCAGACCCAGGCCCCAAGGCGGTCTTGAACCTGCGACCTTCTTGCTGTGAGGCAACAGTGCTACCCACTGCTCCACCGTGTCGCCCAAGTTATAAATATATTGAACTGAATTTTGTTTAGAAATATCTGAAATGGGAGATAGAGAAGAGTCAGAATGTGACAAATAGAGAAACATCATGTGGCCTCAAACATCGTGCATGATGTTAGAGGGCATTTTAATGTATATTTAGTCTCCTAGAGGCCACTTTAATGCATGTTGTGTGGAAATATCTGAAATGGGAGATAGATAAAGGTCATAATGTGATTACAGATTACCTATGGTCATGAGCTTTGGGTAATGACTGAAAGGACAAGATCGCGTATACAAGTGGCTGAAATGGGCTTCCTCCGCAGAGTGGCCGGGCGCACCCTTAGGGATAGGGTGAGGAGCTCGGTCACACGGGAGGAGCTCGGAGTAGAGCCGCTGCTCCTACACGTTGAGAGGAACCAGCTGAGGTGGCTCGGGCATCTGCTCAGGATGCCTCCTGGACGCCTCCCTAGGGAGGTGTTCTGGGCATGTCCCACCGGGAGGAGGCCCCGGGGAAGACCCAGGACACGCTGGAGGGACTATGTCTCTCGGCTGGCCTGGGAACGCCTTGGGGTCCCACCGGAGGAGCTGGAGGACGTGTCCGGGGTGAGGGAAGTCTGGGAGTCCCTGCTTAGACTGCTGCCCCCGCGACCCGGTCCCGGATAAGCGGAAGAAAATGGATGGATGGATGGAGTTTTGACTCCGTTGAAACACCCTCAGTTTAAGAGAAAAGAGAAACAAATAGAGAAACATCATGCATGATGTTAAGACTTTTATTCTGCCTATAGTTAAGAAACTGAATTACAGATATTGTTATATGTCGTTCCTACTAGTCACAATTACATTACAGAAATATTTAATGTAAAACTATTTAAAATGTAATTACAACTAGTCAGAAAGATGTTGTTGTGCAGATTAGCACGTTTAGCATCTTCCATACAGACGTTATTTGTCTCACCACAGAATTAACACGTTTCCACAGCTGTGGATCTACAGAGAAACACCAGTTTTCATCTTGTTTTTTTTCTCCCCTCTCGTGTTAAGTTTAATTGTTTTCATAGGCCTGAAGCAGAAAAAGTAGCACGGAAGTCCACGAGGATTAAATACAAAAGATACAGGAGAAAATTACTGAATGGAAAATAAAATAAATAAGGATTTTTATGGAGCAGAAATATGTTTTGGGTCTTTGCCACGTCTTTAAGAACAGCATGAGTAGATACAGGCATTTATTTATCTTTTTATATATGTGTATATCCAGAGCGTATTTCAGGGGGGCACACAAAAAAAACTCAGATTCAACCCAATATTTCATTTTCATACGATATTAACACAGGAAATAGGTTAGTGGTTTGGGGCCTCGCCCTCGATATCTTGTTTTTATTCCTGCGATGAGTTGCGGACTGTTGTTCTTCCACCAAACCATCGGTCAGGCAGCGTTTAGCGCTCCCCCGACGTTAAGGACTCAGATTATTTATCTGAACCCTGGTCGCTCTGACAAACAGAGAAAACATAGATGTGCAGGCATGCGTGCAGGCGTGTGAGAGGAAAACATGGCCATAAATAAGATATATCAAAATAAAACAAAAGAGAGGAATAACTGTCAAATCCATGATTAGGAAATATATAGTAAATGAGTATGATCAAGATAAAATTGGAACGTATTAACCCTCAATTACAGAGTTTCCATATGGCAGCAATTACTTTATTTTTACAACAAGCTGTGATGTAAAATCTCTGTTTTTACAGTTGGGTGTGAAAAGGGGGTTTTATTTTGAAGGACATACAATTTATGCGGTCACATGACCAGGCCCTTGTTGGGACATTGTCATTGTCTCTGAACCAAAGGTTCACTTTAAATCAGAATTTTGGAAAATTTTCACCAAATAAAAAAATAAAAATTTAATTGTTTTCATTTAATTAAATTTTAAAACCTATGGAGTTCCACTGGTTTACATAGCATGAGCAGAAACTATAAAACTATAAAAAACTATATTACTTGATGGTGATGATGATTATTATAATTATTATATTGTTGTAGCCCTGTGCTATATTTCTGTTTAAAATGTTCTAAACTGTATAAAAAATGCATGTGTAATGTACTATGCCGAATTTCATTTATTTTATGAGAGTCTGTATTTTTATTTGGAATTTGAATATTTAGTCATTTATTTTTTGTGAATTTTCATTGGCTGTGAGGTATGACGTGAACCAGTTGCTGGGGTGGGAAGCGGAACGTGAAGTTCACGTGAGTCAGAGAGAGAGAAGACGACGAAGGAAGAAGACGGATGGCTAGTCCTCTTCTGCTGTATCCAAGTTTGTGTGAGCAATAGTTTAACTTATTCTTTCCCAGGCTTTGGGAAAGATAGTCGCTATAGTGGTCAGCTAGAGCACATTAGGACATTCAGTTAAACTTAAGTCTCAGAGACTGTTAGTTTTAGCATATACCGAGCGTGGTAGCACCGTGGCTAACTAGCTAGCGCGAGGGAGCTAAAGCTAACAGACTGATAACGTGCAGCCGTGTGACTGAGCTGTGCAAAACGTTTCTTCGGCACTGGAGAGTTGTTCGTCTGGCCAAGTCGAACGAGGCGACGGAGCTCGACGGAGATCCCGGAGATCTACTGCCCTGCTGTCCACGTGAGCACGAGGAGCACGTGCACCTGCCCATGCTGCTACTACGTGACTGCTAACCCACCACCGCAACAAGGTACAGGCTAGCCCGCCATTTTCTTTTAGCTCTTCGGAGTGAAGCGACCGTTGATTTTTGGTCACACTGTACCCAAGCAGCAACCAGGCCTGCATCACATATTTTTCACTTAGCCTATTAAGCAGGCATAGGACATTTATATGTTTTACTTCTGTTGAAAGACTGTCTATTGATATGTTTATGTTCATGGTTATGTGAATGGGGTTTTTGAAGATATTTACCGTGTATTGCGTTTAACATGTATAACAAAAGGGTTTTGCTTTAACTTATTTTTATGTAATTTCATTTAAATTCATTATCCCAGTAAAAAAGTTATATTTTATTATACTTCAGTGTTCAGCATATCATTGTAACATCCACATTAGTTTAAAACCAGGTAAAAAGGACACAACTCAAAACCATTTAGATAAATAATACTGCTGTTTTATCACAAATTCTCAAAAGGGGGGGGGGCAAAACTCAGGACGCCCCATAGGTCATGCTCATAATACAGGCAAAGGGGCGCTACATTGTTATATTTATATTATGTGTAAATATAACAACTCTATTTAAAAACGAATAATAATAATATAAGTAATATTTCATGCAACAGAGAGATAAAAAGATTTTAAAAAATAAATCTAACTAATCTGAATTATAAGACTTCTTTTCTGCTGTGAAACTCATGATGTGTTATAAATCCTCTGCAGGGTAAAATGATTGGCAGCATATAAATAAGATGATAATCACATTAAAACACTATAAATGTCTGTATAACAGCATCTCTGTACCAACATCTTCATCTGATTCTCTGCTCCTCGGTCCACGAGTCAAAGTGAATTTGGCTGAGAATCTGACCCCAAACCAGTCTATTTATGTTCAGTCCATTTACTACACTGAAAATGTTATGTTCTATCACACTATGCTTTTTTATATATCTAAAAGTAGAAAAACTAGCATTAAAACAGTGGCGTGAACAGACAGAAGGAGAGAGGATGAAAAGAGAAGAAAGAACATATAAGCTGTCTTTGATACTGAAGAGGGCACTTTAATGTATATTTAGTCTCCTATAGGGCACTTTAATGCATATTTAGTCTCCTAGAGGGCACTTTAATGTATATTTAGTCTCCTAGAGGGCACTTTAATGCATATTTAGTCTCCTAGAGGGCACTTTAATGTATATTTAGTCTCCTAGAGGGCACTTTAATGCACTTTTTGTCTCCTAGAGGGCACTTTAATGTATATTTAGTCTATTTTCCCCTACATTTGTTGGCAGAAACGAGCTTCCATGACAGAGAAAATTCTTGTCTAATTGAGATGTTGCAACATTCCGTTCGTCTGGATTCGTGACCCCCCCTTTAACCCCCCTGTAAACCGTGCGACGCCGTATGTGTGAGATTTTCATTCCGGTGGCGTGAAGTCAGCCCGATGTTTAAACTTTAATGCGGGATGCGTAAAATGAAGCTTTTATGGAGTCATATATCCCAAGGTTGCATGCAGCTGAGGGCTCAGTCCTTCCTGATATAAATCTGCTGTTTCTGTTGTTACTGAGGAAAAAAACAACAGGACAAACTGGGAGAGTCCGGAGCCTCTCAGCCTCTCAGACCTAAACAAACACGCTTCCCTGCACAAACACTAGAAAAACCGTATAACAAACACGTCTCTGCTCATATTGACCCTGGAGCCGGGCCAGGCGGAGCGTCAGGAAACACTCCGCTCCGTCTTCATCCCAGCACGCCGCCACCGGCTTTTTCTTTTTTTGGGGAAAACGACACTCCAGCCTGCAGAGTGCGGCCTTGACGGGGCTCGAAACCAGCTCCTCTGCTGCCTGATTAAGACAAGATGATGTCTGCATATATATATTTTATATTTTATAATATTTTCCTTCCCATCTGATCCGTATCCCGAGCCAGCGCTGAGACGGGAATGTCTGCGGCTGCTCGCCTGGATAATCTGCTCCGACAGCTGCGCCATGACACCAGGAATTAGCCGTTGCTCATGCAAATAGACTGCATATGCTAATACTGGAGCTAATTGGTGGTGGGGGGGTATGTCAGCAGGAAGTGAGCTGGATGGAGACGTCCTCCCGCTCCGCTCGCAGCGTTCCGGAGGCTTCCAGCAGAACTCGTTAACATAGAGGATAACGTCACTGACACTTCCAGCTGAACGCTGCTGCATCGACGCGATGAATACATCAGCGTTTTTTTATGTTAATACGCTCGCTAAATAGCGCGATTGTAAATAATGAATATTGATAA
This sequence comes from Eupleurogrammus muticus, assembly GCA_036785175.1. Taxonomy (NCBI): domain Eukaryota; kingdom Metazoa; phylum Chordata; class Actinopteri; order Scombriformes; family Trichiuridae; genus Eupleurogrammus; species Eupleurogrammus muticus. The sequence goes on along the minus strand of JAYKQN010000001.1, from coordinate 49,490,480 downwards.
TAATAATAATAATGAGGAAGTAGCTCTCGTTAACGGCACCAGCCAGAGGAGCTTTGTATGAGTAAAGCAGGAAAACTGGCATCAAGACAGTGGCGTGCACGGACTGTTAATGCACATTTAGTCTCCTAGAGGACACTTTAATGCACATTTTGCATCAAAACTCAATATTCAAAAACAAGTAGACATAATAATAATAATAAAACATAGATATCCTGAAAATATTACTTATATTACAGTTACAGTTATATTACCAGCAGATTGTAATTAAATTATCAGAAGTCATCATACTATGCTATGTTACTACATGTGAGAGCATTTGATTTAATGTTTTACTTTTTACGCAAATAAATTATTTGTGTAAAATATTAAACTCTGACATGTGACCAAGGCAAACAGATAAATGTGGTAAAGTGCAGTAAATGTAGGAAGTAAAGTCCAAAGCAGCTCTGAACTGCATTAAAGTACAGTTCTTAAATAAATGCAGTACTGCTGGCACTAACACACAGGATTCAACATTAATTGATCTAAATTCTGCGGCCAGTTTTTTTTTTTTTTTGCTGCACAACAACGCGTCCAGAAGGTGTTTTGGCTTTTCCTCTTAAAACATTTAAGCCGAGCCTGGAGCCTGTTTTCCTGCTCTGCATGTTCCTACGATGTAGAAACAAGCTGCCGTCACTTCAGCTTCTGCTCCAAAAAAAAGAAAAAAAATACTCGAACACAGAAAAATAGATTTCAGATAACGACTAATGCTAGCACAGACATTAATAAACAACACAATGCATCTATTAAATGTAGAATCATGTTGCTCCAAACACTGAAACACACTGATACTGACCCTGAGCTCTGCTTTATAGGAATAGTTCAGTGATAGTTTATATGTTGTTTTACATCAACTCATTTTAATGTCTCACTATTATTTTTTTGCACTGAAACAACTTAATTGAATTGTTTTAATTGGTGACATCTAATTGACTGAAGAGTTACTACAACTTATTAATTTAATTGCAATGAACTTGAATCATTCAGATCTTATGGATTAGAACAATTCAATTAAGTTGTTTTAACTATTTTCAATTTTCAGTGTAAATAAAGTGTAAATCTTCTGATGAAACGATGCTTTGCATGATTATGTCTAATTAATTTGCTCCAAAACAGTTGATGGAAATGCACTTCATTTACTTTTTTTTGCATGAAAACTAAACTACACTTTTCCCTAATAGGTGACACTGATGTTAAATGAAATACCTACATCTGTTTATGGGACGATATTAAAACTGTGATGTGGTTTTACCTTAAAAACTTAGTACCAGATAATTTAACTGTAGTAGAAGATGTTTTGTTTTAAAACACATTGTATGAACTAGTTTTATATTCTAGGCAGATTTTGTGTCGTGACCCACATAACGTTCTATTGTTAAACACTATTACTCTGTAATGTTTTTGTTAGAATTGTTCTGTTGTACTTGCACTGAGTATTATAAATTATTTCCACTCTTTCATTGGCTGACTCAGAGATCCCTGCAGTAATTCCAACATGTCTAGATTACTCATCTATGCACAAATGTAAAATAAAGAAACCCTGAACCTGGATCGGTGTTATGTCTTTTTAATTATTGTAAACTATAAATGCATCCAGACGGAGTTCACATTCGTAGACGTTTCCAGTTTGCATGTTGTGTTTATTAGAGACAAATGTGCAGAAACTGAAATGTTAATCGATCTTAAATCTAGAACCTGAGACACAACGATATCTCAGAGCTAAGGCTAAATTCATTATGAATTATTTTTGTGGGGGTTTGTGTAATTCTAAACTGCGTACCTCGTCGTATCTGGGCCACCATCTTTGTGTCTGATGTTTAGTTAAACATCGTCTTTTTCTCTCTCACCACCGTGAGCATCATTTACTGAACACAGCACATCGCCGCTAACTGCTCTACAACCATATCTCCGTATTGAACTAATTCTCTCGGTGAAACCACGTTAGTCCGGGGTGACCCCCCGGCCGCCCCCCCACAGACCACCACCCCATCAAAGCACCGAGCTCTGGCAGCGTCTCGCTTCCTGGGCTCACGTTTCCACTTTAGACCAAACTGGTTGTAATTAGGACGTCTGCCCGGGGACAAGAGGGAAGAGGAGGAAGGAGATCTGATCCCGATCGGAACACGGTTCACACACACACACACACACACACACACGTGTGTGTGTTTTTGGTTAGAATTGTCCAGTTGTACTTTGCACTAAACGTTTTATTTATTATATATATATTAGTGTATGTTATTTCTACTCTTTCATTGGCTGTCTCAGAGATCCCTGCAGTAATTCCAACGTGTTTAGATAACTCATCTATGCACAAATATAAAATAAAGAAACCCTGAACCTGGATCAGTGTTATGGCTTTAGAACATTATGTAAACTGGAAATGCATCTATTTACGTCTTAAACGTGGCGTTAGTAGAGATTTGATATATATGTGTATATATATATATATATGTGTGTGTGTGTGTGTTTTTGGTTAGAATTGTTCAGTTGTACGTTGCACTAAACATTCTATTTATTATATATATTATGTGCATGTGTGTATAAACTGGAAATGCATCTATTTACGTCTTTCATATATATATATATATATATATATATATATGTTTGTGTGTGTGTGTGTTTTGGGTTAGAATTGTTCAGTTGTACTTTTAAAATAAAATATGTTATTTCGACTATGTGTGTAGATTACTTGTCTATGCACAAATATAAAAATAAAGAAACCCTGAACCTGGATCAGTGTTTTATGGCTTTATAATATTATGTAAACTGGAAATGCATCTAGGAGGAGTTGAGACTTTTTACGTCTTAAACGTGGCGTTAGTAGAGATTTGAGTTTGCATGTTTGGCTGCAGCATGTGATCATGCACACACACACACACACACACACACATATATATATATATATATATATATATATATATATATATAGAGAGAGAGAGAGAGACCTGTGTTTAGTTTTGTCTGCTATTTCTCATTTTAGTCTTGTGTTAAATGCCCATGCTATATTTGTCTTATTAATTAGGAACCCGTATTCATCATTACAGTTGATGAGAAGACATTTTAGTCTAGTTTTCAAACTAAAATCCAAAGAAGTTTGCTCTAGTGTAGAAAAGAACTCAGGTTTTAACCTGTTAGTTTCCACAGTGAAACAGTGAATCCCTCAGACTCTTAATTATGAGGCTTCATGAAAATAACTCATTAAGTCCTAACGTGATATTTACTAATCATCCTAATGTGGATTTAAGATCTTTGGCAATAAAAAGTGTTGTTCTGGAATTTAGTATAACCCACATAATTTTCCTGTAAGGATGAATCAGTCTCCCTGATGCACTTAAACACACACACACACACGCCCCTCCCTGGGGGGTGTGTAGGGGTCAACTACTTGATCCAGTCTGGCTCCATTGGACGTCATGGGACAGCAGGTGTGAGCTCACGGCTTCTCTCCGTCGGCAGGAAGTGACTAACGTGCTTTACAAGGCATCGATGATGCAAACTACTTTATCCATTACTCTTTACAACGTTTCATCACGGCCAGAAATATCAGCATAGAAAAGCTATAAAATCCATAATCAACCCCATCTGATCCGCTGGTTGTGAAATAGCGACGACTCGCCCAAAAAACGCCGTGTGCTGACATTAAAAAGTGACCTCCTTTATTTATTCAATGATTACCTACAGTCAGGAAGCAAAACTCAGGTTTTCAAGGTCTAATCACGAGGTGAATGCTTTGTATGCATTTTTTTCATTTCCCAGAAACAACACAAAAAAATACCTTTAAAAACGTAATCACAGGTTGTCACAACTTTGCTCTGCTGATTTATTTCATTTCCACCAGAAGCATTTGTCACGTTTTTAGCAGAAGCTCTCCTCTCTGCCAAAGTGCTGTTTGTTCTGTTTGATGGACTGGACCCGGGAAGTGACAGAATAAAGCTGAAATCTGCTGCCTTCTCCTCAACAAGTCAGAAGAAACTCCAAAAACGCTTTTCACTAAAATAACAGTGTGGCTAAAATGTTTGTAAAATGGAAGATTATGTAGAGAAATGCTCCAGTTTACAAACTGGTTTTAGTTGAGCAACTAACGCCTGATGAGGCAGAAAATCATAAAATCATTAGTTATGTTTTTCTTTTTTTTCTCCTTCTACAGAAAGTAAAAATGCTATAAATCACAACTTATTTCATGATATCACTCAATAATCAGCATGCATGGATATAAACATTAAATAAAGTGACTAGTGACTATGTTTTATATCATAGCCTAAATATAAACCTGTATATTTTATATTATATATACATTTATATGCATACACATATAAATGTATAATTTTCGTCACACTTTTATTTATCAAATGAGTTGGAAAATGAATAGAAAATACAGTCAAGACATTGACATAGTTAGAGATAATGATTATTTTTTTTTCTATTTAGTCAAAGCTTAACTGTTGCTAACATTATTACAACAAGAGTTTTCTAATCATCATTAGCTTCTAATTATCAAACTCAATGTACCATTAACACTGGAGAAATGGGCCTCTGTACACATGGAGATATTACATTAAAAAACAGATAGTTGCAGCTAGAATAGACATTAACACATCAATAATGCACAGAGTGTATTTATGATTATTGTTATTGCTCAAAAATCACTTTGAGATTTACTGGATCAGAACCAGGTGATTCCTCCACAAGTTCAGCACATTGAGAAAAAATAAAATATGTGATAAGGATAAGAAGCGCCTCTTAGGAATGTTGTTTTTTCCAATAGCAACGTGTCAGTGATATAAACGTGTAACGTCCCAACCAGGAATAATAATGTGACTGTAAATCCCAGCAGGAATTACGCGTCATCACACGCCCAAGCACCGATATGGAAATATTTCAGTGATTAGAGGGAGTGAAAGAAAATATATAAACAATAATCATAAAATAAAAGTCCACACACGCTATAAGTGGAAGCACGTCTCTGATTGAATGTCCGGTCCATATTCAGATGGGTTTCATTACGAAGTCTAAGTCACGCTCAGCGCAGATTATAAAAGGTGGTGGCTCAAACTGGGATGTAAATCTTATTATTGGAGCGTTTTCCGAGAGCACGTCAGGTTTCCTTTTTTTCCCTTTCTCCTGGTGCAGGAATCACGCTCGCGGCGGCGCCTGGGGACGGCGTGGCCATGTAAACCGCTGAGTGTCTTTAGTATGTACATATTTTAACATGCTAATCCGTCTGACAGACCAAACGTAACGCTGCCTAGGCCAGGCCTGATGGCGTCCACACCGCGCTGCCAAACAACAAACATTAATAAACCATCTCATTTATCAATATTAATTAATATGAAGCCGAGGCCTTGTGTGTTTTAACACAGCGTTCAAACACTAGGCTAACCTAGCTTAGCGTATAGGTGGCAACACGCAACCAAAAAGTCCATCCATCCCAACTGGTTGTCATGGTAACGAAGTGACACACAAGTGAAAGTACCTTGAAGAGCCAAAATGTGTGCTAAAGTGCACAAAAAGCATGTTAAAGTGCCCTTTTGGGAGGTAAATTATCTGCTGAAGTGCCCATTTTGGCTCTAAAAAGTGTGTTAAAGTGCCCTATTGGGGCCAAAACATATCTTTTGGTGCCCTCTGGGAACCAAAATGTGTCCAAGTGCCCTCTCCCAGAGGAAAGTTCCTTCTTGGGAGCCAACATGTGTGCTAAAGTGCCCTATTGGAAGCCAAAATATTTGCTCAAGTGCCCATTTTGGTGCTGCAAAGTGTGTTAAAGTGCCCTCTTTTCCCAAAACATGTGCTTAAGTGCCCTCAAGGGAACACAATGTGTCTAAGTGCCCTCTTAGGAACCAGAATGTGTGCAAAAGACATGTTAAAGTGCCCTCTTGAGAGCTAAAATGTCTGCTGAAGTGCCCATTTTGGTTTAAATGCCCACTAGGGAGACAAAGAATGGGCTTGAGTGCCCTCAAGGGAACAAAATGTGTCTGAATGCCCTCTTAGGTGCAAAATGTTTGCTAATGTGTACAGAAAATATGTTAAAGTGCCCTATTGGGAGCTAAAACGTGTTTGGGTGCCCTCTAAAATATGTCCACGTGCCCTCTTCCGGAGTAAAGTTCCTTCTTGGGAGCCAAAACTTTTGCTCAAGTGCAAATTTTGGTGCTAGAAAGTGTGTTGAAGTGCCCTCTTATGGGCCAAAACATGTGCTTAAGTGCCCTCAAGAGAATAAAATGCGTCTAAATGCCCTCTTAGGAGCCAGAATGTGTGCTAAAGTGTACAAAAAACATGTTAAAGTGCCCTTTTTGGAGCTACAGTGCCCTCTTGGGAGCCAAAACATTTTCTGACGTTCCCATTTTGGCTCTAAAAAGTGTGCTAAAGTGCACAAAAAGCATGTTAATGTGCCCTCTTGGGAGCTAAAATGTCTGCTGAAGTGCCCGTTTTGGCTAAAAAGTGTGTTAAAGTGCCCTATTGGTGGCTAAAACATGTCTAAGGTTCCTCTTTGGAGCTAAAGTGTCCTCTTATAGCCACAACTGCTGAAGTGCCCAATTGGGCACTACAAAGTTAAACTGCCCTCTTATGGGCCAACACGTGTTAAAATGCCCTCAAACTAAAACATGTGTCTAAAGTGTCTGTTTTCCCTTTTTGACCCCTAACGTTCAAAAGTCTCTGCTGGTTTGGTCTTAGGAGACGTGCAGCCATGACCTCTGATTTAATGTGAAAGAAAAAAGAATCTTAAACGGTATTTGCCATCTGGAGGCGAGTGGGAGAAGGGAAGGGGGGGGGGGGGGGTGATGTGGGGGGTGAGAAAGCAAAGACAAGCTGGAAGAAGAAGTGGGAGACGTGTAGAAATCCCCGGCGTTTGTTCTCGCTGTCACGGCTGCGACGGGAGGGAAAACACTGTGTTTGCTTTGCACTCACGCGTCGCCTGCCTCCACTTTGTCTCCTCCTGCAAGGGAAGCTCAGACAGGACAAACAGAACCACCGGTACCGGACCAACGGATCTCCTGTTTGCTGGAAATACGGGAACTCTTTGTGATCCGAGACTGTTGCTTTTAATCGGGGAAGAAAACGTAAAAGAAATGAACTGTCAGAGGCAGATTGACTGACGACACAGGCAATGAGGTTTTGTTGTTGTTTTTTCGCAGCTCTGGATCAGAGAGACGTGTGTCATGGTGCACGTAGAGTACGAGATGTTGAACAGAAACGACACACGCCGGGGGATCTGAAGGATGATTGACTTGTGATGCCTGCGTGGAACATACACACTTTGGTCTGGATGCACGGGGCCTCCTGGTGTTTGCGTTTAGCCGCCGGAGGGCTGATCTGGAGGGGGCTGACAGCTACGGGGGTCCCTGTGGTGCTGCCTCGTACATAGCAACGGGATTAGCATGCAGTGTGTGTGTGTGTGTGTGTGTGTGTGCGTGTGCGTGTGTGTGTGTGTGGAGGACGGATGGTGGGATTTTGGGGGAGTCGAGCTGAGACCAGACGCCCTGTGGCGCTGGCGTCAGACTGGTACCCAGTTGCTAACTCACACACACACACACACACACACACACACACTCATGCCCAGTTCGACTAAACCAGTGCTTCTCAATTATTTTCTGTCCCCCCCACGTGACTATAAATAGAATCATTTGTCTATAAATTGTTCTAAGTACCTCTACATAACACTGTGTCCTTATTAACGTATAAGAGAATAAAAAAGAAAGAAATATGGACCAACTTACAACAAAGAATAGCTTTATTAACTAACAGAAAAGATTTAAAGTGCATCTGAAATTAAAAATAAAATTAAATCTTTAATTAAACATTTTCTGACTGACCATGTCAAACCATATGATACTGAAAAATAAAACTACATAAATGGTCTTATCAGTGATTGTGGTGTAATGTCTTTAATTTCTTTGTCTCCAACATCTTATCTTAAAACGGTATATAAATGTTTAATAAATATTACAAAATAAACCCTTTGAGAATAAATGATCTGCATGTAATTCAGAAGTTACCTAGCTGCATGCATCATGACAAAAACTATAAATTGTTTCCATTCTCCTTGTTTTAAACTTGCTGCTTTTCCTTAGTCTTTGTTCATAATCCTAATGGTGCCACATGGTTCCCTCGCTCCAGTGTTGGTCTGCACACACACACACGTGTTCTGGCTCCACATCTTGTCAAGAAGACAAATCCACATTTGGTGGATACAGTAAAAAGCTGGTTTTGCACAAACCACAGTTTTTCGCGCCGGGCTAATGACTGCTGATAAAACTGCTTCTGCACATGTGCAAAAATAATCTTCTATTAGCAGCACATGTTAGCGTGTCCGCTGCAGCTCGCCAATTAGCTGGAATGGCCGCGCTAATGGTCACGCGTGCACATAAAACGTTGAGTTGATGCAGCGAGGTCTGCTATATCGATGCAGATGTAAAGCAAAACTGAAAATTAAAACTTTTAAAATAAATCGGTGCATATATCTTTTTTTTTTCTGTCGTGAATGTGCTCCCTATATTAGCGTTCTCCCGGGGCTGATGGGATATTTGGTAGCAAACGTGTAATTTATATAACAGTAATTTGATTGGTGCAGGCCCTTAAACGAGTTTTAGTTTCAGTTTATTTCCGTCAGACGGGGCCTGTGCTGCTGTTTGACTCCTATCAGGGATTCAACAACTCCCTGAATGACTTAAGGCTCCATGATGTGATTTGAATAACGGGGTAACAGAGTGCTGAGGGTCTGTTTATTCATTCATTTATTTATTTTTTTTACTTTTTATTCACTCTGGAGGGAAATCCTCCTGTTTTGCAGCAACACCCTGATCACGTTAATATCTGGAAGCTGTCCAGTTCAACCACAGCGTCGTGTCTACGCTTAAAGGGCAGTTCAACAGTTGTGAAACATGATGATTCCCATAGTCAAAGCAAAACGTGCTTTACCTTTTTTTTTGTCAATACCAGTTGTTTCCAGACCAGCTAATAGTATTTTTCAGTTTCCCTTATCAAACTCAATTTCTCCTTACTCAATGTATTTGGCCTCTTTACTTTTTGTTTTTCATAAGTTTGCCTTTAGGTTTAAAGGGATAGCATAATATTTTTATCAAATGTGATATTTCCATAGTCATAGCAAACATGCTTAACCTCTTTTTGTGGATACGAGCTGTTTTCAGACCAGCTGAGTAGAATCCTGCTGCTACACGGCTAATGGTGTTTTCTTTGGTTTCTCTCATAAAACTGGGCTAATACACAATCCAGCAACTGGACGAGTTGTGACCTGCACGTTCACCACGACATGAGACAATAATGAACATCACGAGACGTGATGCAAACACTCAGGACTTTTTCTACCACTACTATGGATTTTTTTATGTTGAACTCTCCCTTTAAGACTGTGCTTCTCAATTATTTTCTGTAACGCCCCCTACAGACGCTTCGTCATATTTCCTCGTCTTAGCTTTGGGAGACTTTCGTTTGTCTCTTTATCTCAGTCTCTCTCCGCCTGTCTTCTCATCCCTGTTAAATATGTTTTCATGGTGTCACTTGGTGTCTACACTTCATACTCATACTCTGTGCTGTATGCTCCCTGTGAACACTCTGCTGCCCCCTAACGTAGTGGAGGTGCAAGTGCACTTTATTCTAGGACAGTAAAAAACCAAAAAAATCTAAATAATAAAATAAAAGAGCATGTTCCCTGAGGTCAAACACCACCCTAACCCCCCTTGATGTGCCCCACTATTTGAGAACCACTGCTTTGAGGGGATGTTGTGGTGACACTTTCCCCACCCAGAACTAATCCTCCCAGCCTAAGAAATCACAGCCATTCTTCTCCAACTTCTCGGCCTGGCTGATCATTATTGGTGAGCTTTGACAATCTGTTCATTTGCTATAACCACAAGTGAACCCTTGGAGAAAAGAGTCAGCCAACAATTTTTATTTGACTTGGTAGAAACGCTGCAGACAGAGTCCCCCTGCCTGGGTTAAAATGCCCAGAGTCACAGCAAAAATAAACATGTTTACAGCCTGGTATGAAAAATGGTTTTTGGTTTCGATCATTTTTCCTATTCACGACAACTGTACATGATTGTGGATTTTTTTTTTTTTTTTATAGAATTTTTATGACGGCTTAAAGTTATGTATAATTAAGGGAGCGGCTGCTTTCTCAGAAAGGTCAGAACGGTCCAAACGCCAAACTCAGGGCTTCAAAAGCAGCGGTCCACAAACTCAGAGGTGACGTCACAGTGGCCATGTTCATTATTTATACAGTTTATGGAAGCGACTAAAATCTCAAACCAATGATGTACATGTGCTTGTTGTAAGAACCCGGCTCTTAAGGCCGTGACTTAATGGGAGACACGGTTTCATGTGAGATGTTTTATATTTTATAAGACGGAAAAAACCATGAGAAACGGCCACAGAGAGACTAAACCTCGTAGGACACGCCCCGTTATTGAGTTTTATTTGCTAAAGTGGACGCCCCGAGTTGGGAGTCGCACAGTTCCCACATGTCACATGTCGTTCTAAGACCCTATTGGTTATCAAATCTCATTATGGGAAATTCCCAGTGGGTCTGCTGGTTGAATGGTCATTGGTTGCTTCCATTGGCCGTGTGCTTGGTGTCAATCGACTCAGAAGAACTCAAAACCATAACTGTTGTGTTATTAGTGCATAGAAACCAACATCTGAAGCATAGTCTTACCATAAATGACCTAATAACCCTCCTGCTTCCCCGTACCACTCATGGTGAAGTGTGTCTTAAGAAGTTAAACCTTCAACATAAGTACAAGATACAAGATAGTGTATTTTCCTTCTCCGCAAAACATCCCTCTGTGTAGTTATTGATAAAAGACCCACAGATTGTTGTTTGCCGTTTCTTCGAGCACCAGAAAGCAAAAGGACCTTGATGCCTCTTTCAAAAACGTGTTAAAACTCAGAACGAGGAACTGTTGAACTCCTGCGTCTCTGCGGCGTGTCTTTGACTCACGGTAGCGTCCCCCGCCCCCCGCGGAGAGGCTGTTGTTGTGACAGGATGTGTGGGTGTTGGCATTTGGAAAAAAAAAAAAAAAAACGAAGCTGTGCGACTCGACATTAAACACACACCAACGGATGGAGAGAAGATGTGAGATAACGGGAGAAAAACCTGTTGATCGGTGAGTCACGGTGACTCGCCGTGTGTCAGCCAGGCGAGGACCTGTTCGTCTGTCGGAGGAACACGATAAATGTTCCCTCGTGTTATCTGACCTCTCATCGAGCCGCTGGTTCCATCTAAGTGAAAACACTGATATACTGAATTAGCCGCCACCGGCCAGCGTCGCTTCGTGCTTTCTAATAATTAGTCGATGACTAACTGGACCTCTTGGACCCGTCTCCATGCTTTGTGGACGATGTCATGACCATGTGACTCACTGTCTGGAGGACTGTGCTTCCTGCGTTTAGGAGAAACTGCTTAATGAAACGGGATGAACTCTACGTTGAGCTCACAGCTGGCGTTTGTCCAGTCGCTCTTTGACTCCTCTGTCTGGACCAGGATTAAAAGTAGCCTCGTTAAGATGGAAAACAATAATTAACAAGTTAATTAACTTCCTCATCTTTCCGGATGAGGATGTTAATTAACAGAACTTACCTATCTCCTGCCTTTTAGCCTCTTAGCCCAGACCACGCCACCCTCCTTGTCAACCCATATTTCTTCTTCTAGGACTCTGATGCTTCAAAGTCTGGTGCGATAAACAGCATCTCAAAAAATGCACAAAATAGCAGCTATTATTCCACCTCCTGCACTGTGGGAATCTCTTGCTTGTTTCTTCGTAACTTGAGAGTAGAACGGGCACAATGCTTACAGGAGTCGCGATAACTATAAGGATAATTGCATCAACCAGAACAGACAGGTAGAACATTCAGTCTCAGACCCACATCAACTCTTTGTCTGCTTGTCCATTAAAGCTCTTAAACCCACCATGATGTATGTCATGATCTCTTTTTGCTATTGTATTCTGTCTATTTATAATTACGGTGACACAGATGCACATTTCTAAAAGATGGACATATGTAGAGTTGTTACAGCTGTTTGTACTGGGTTGGGTGTATCGATGTTTTTCTGCTGCAGACATTGGTTCATGCAGATTTTCCCACCAGGACAATAACGTCTATCCTTATTATCCATTATCCGTTCATTTTCTGGACCGTTTTAATTGTTTAGTGACGACTGGCTCTGTTACTGCAGATCCCTGCAAATATAGACCATTAGCAATGGAAACAGACGCAGATCCTGATCTGATTTACTCTGGCATGTGTGAGTGTGGGAAGAAGCTTTAGCGTTCGCAGTGGAAATTCAGCCCTATAATTTATTTTATAACACTTTTGGATTGAATTCGAGGGGCAGATATCAATTCATGCATTATTCATTTAGTTTGTTAATTTAGCTATAAGTGACTCATACTGGAATAGATGTGTTTCTATCCACACACTCACCACACTGATCTGTTTTTGTGCAGGCTTGAGTCATGCTATTAAAATAATATTAGAAGTCGCTAATTCAAGGCAATTTATCAGACTTCATTTCATCAAAATGCATTTAAATATCATGACGCAAACACGATTTCTGATGACTTTCCTTCAGTACTGAGTTCACTTTGATTCACACACAACATTTAATCTGCTGCCTACAGTTCATTTTCACATATTATATTTGTTTTGGTGAATATTTACAAGTAAAACAAGGTTATATATTTTCCAAAAAAGTATATTTAGACTGAAAAGAAGTTAAACATTGCAAAAAACTGAAATAACAGGTGAAGATATCTTGTTATAGCACAATTTATCCAGTATTGAGTAGATCGAGTAGATTATTCCACTGGCAAATAATTTAACATTTTCCCACAAAAAAGATTAAATTTACTAAAATCAAGAAAAAAACACAACTTTTTAATCTATTTGGTAATTTACGGTAAATTTGGTCATTTACGGTAACTCAATAAAATGATGACGTCGTTCCTTAAATACAAAGTGTATTGTTTAAATTATTCATTCAAGTATTAACCATAGACTTAACACATTTTTTATAATATTATCATGTTTCTGAGGTTTCCACCTGAATAAACTCCGTCTGTTGAGCATCGCTCCGATAGAAAATGCAGCGTCTATGATTCCTATCAGACTAAATGGACCTTGTGGTGAGACTGAAGGTCGACAAACGGCGTTCAATCTAAATTCAAATCATATTCAAATAGTATCTTGAATCTAGAAAAATGCAGAATCGATGCTTAAGCACAAACTGTGGTGTCATTTCGTATTCAGTGTGAAAACAAATGTCAAATGTAAAAGAAGCCGAATCCCAGACAGCTGCAATCTGTCAGAGCCACGCTGGGTGTAGAAGCTGCACTTTAACATTATCTGGTGTCATCACCGGGAAAACAAAGGCAGCTCTTATCTACATGCACTGACTTTCAGATGTGGAATTAGAAAAAGAAAAATTCAAACGCTGTCAGTGGCTGCAAAACATTTATTTTTCCTAATCTTTTTGTGCAAATACAGTTTAACACCAGGCCTGTTTTTCTGCTTCCCTGCTGTAAATGATAATAAATCATCCAGTGTTTAAACTTCTCTTGTGCAGATCAGTGCATATTTAGCACCAGATAATCACACATTTGCATATTTTAACAAACAATTTCAGAAAACATGCAAAACAGAAATAATCGTCTGGCTGTGAGAAATCAACCGAGGAAGTTTCATGGAGATTTCTATTAGAGGAAAATGTTAGATCGTATTCACCTGTAGCATCGTCCTATTTATCAATGATGATAAATGTGGAATATCTGTTCAACCAGCAAAAGTAAAGCACAGGAAACTCAAAATTAATCATTAAAGCTGTATCTGCATTTATGGGGTTAGAGGTCATGAAGTAGATTAATCTGCACTTAATAAGCACATTTCTGCTTAGCTTAGCTTTTTCTCACTTTCATTTTCTTTAAAGTTTAATTTTTAAGTTTTTATTGTTATCTTAAATTATCTTTATTTATTTGCTCTTTCATGGGAAAATAAAACTTTGGCCCATGATTTCACATTAACAAGTGCACCAGTAATAATAATGATAGTAATTATAATTATAATAATAACATAATATGACACTAACAGGCATCATGTGATTTACTTTTATTTCTTTATGTGCATCATACTGACAATATTTCTTTACTTTTACTGTAAGTGTTTATTCACCCACTTCCTTTTGCAGTATGAACTGAATTTATTTTTACATAAAGGTTAAACCAAACCACTTTTTAGGCCTTTTTTTTGCTTCTATGCCATGTTTTATCTAGTGAAAAGTATGAAATTACACATTTACTGTTTATTTTACTGCATTTTTTCACATGGATTTCTCCTAAATTCTGATGTTTAACGTCATATGAGGTGAACGTTTCTTTCCTCTCACATCTGAATATGTTTGCAGCCTTTGTTTTAATCACAGTCAGTATCTGTCGGTTCCTGACGTTTTGTCTCTCTGACTTTTCTCTGCTCCAGCAGACGTTCCAGTTTTGCTCCAAACTTGTTCTGAAGGTTTTTAGAAGCGTTTTCTCATATATCATTCATAAGCTGATTTATAAAGCATCTCATTCCCCCAAAAACAGGACAAAAATAGATTTATATTTTTGGTCGACAGGATTTTTTAACATTTAAATAAAATCTTCTCTGTAACGTGTTGACAAAATGAAACAGGGATTTAGAACCAGGCTTCATCCAAACTTCTCTTGTGCAGATCAGTGCATATTTAGCACCAGATAATCACACATTTGCATATTTTAACAAACTATTTCAGAAAACATGCAAAACAGAAATAATCGTCTGGCTGTGAGAAATCAACCGAGGAAGTTTCATGGAGATTTCTATTAGTGGGAAATGTTAGATCGTATTCACCTGTAGCATCATCTTATTTATAAATTATAATAAATCTGGAATATCTGTACAAACACAAAGGTTATTGGACTTAAACCTGGAATCAGAATAAATCTACAACATGTGAGGAGATACAGAAGATGCAAACAATTATTTACAAAACCAGGAAAAGGAAATAAGATAAATTATCTGCAATAATTACAAAACATAAGAGTTAAAATATCAATTATTATTATATATATATTATTTATATACAGGTTCAGGAAGTGAGTTGTACACAGAGCTGATGCTGTTAAGGTCAAATCCACGAGTTTCTCTGAAAACTGAGATTAAACTGAGAAAACAAATAAAATCTACATGAATAGAGACTTTGACATGAAGAACAACATAAACAGCGTTTTAACAGAGAAGACCCCCCCCCCCCCCCCTCAGAGAGACCCGTCCTCCAGTAAACCAGTAAACCCAGACCAGCTCCTCCTGGGTCTGAGGACACAGAGAGAGAACGCCCCCCCCTGGCCTGGAGGTCTGGAACTTAGACCTGGAGGTGGTCTGAGACCTTAAGGTGGTCTGAGACCTGGAGGTGGTCTGAGACCTGGAGGTGGTCTGAGACCTGGAGATGGTCTGAGACCTTAAGGTGGTCTGAGACCTGGAGATGGTCTGAGACCTTAAGGTGGTCTGAGACCTGGAGGTGATCTGAGATCTGAAGGTGGTCTGAAACCTGGAGATGGTCTGAGACCTGAAGGTGGTCTGAGATCTGAAGGTGGTCTGAGACCTGGAGGTGGTCTGAGATCTGGAGATGGTCTGAGACCTGGAGGTGGTCTGACACCTGGAGGTGGTCTGAGACCTGGGACCTGGAGGTGGTCTGAGACCTGGGACCTGGAGGTGGTCTGAGACCTGGGACCTGGAGGTGGTCTGAGACCTGGAGGTGGTCTGAGACCTGGAGGTGGTCTGAGAACTGGAGATGGTCTGAGATCTGAAGGTGGTCTAAGACCTGGGGGTGGTCTGAATTTAAAAAAAAAAAAAAAAAAAAATATATATATATATATATATATATATATATATATATATATATATATATATATATATATATATATATAAGCTATACTTTTTAAATGTTTAAATGTGATTTTCAACACTATTTATGACATTACAGCATCGAGTAAATGAGGATCTAATTCAAATTGCAATAGCTTCAGATTTCCATATTTAGTGTCTGATAAGATTCATTCATTGTTAAACTATGTAAAGTAGATGTTAGTGGGATGAACAGGTGATTTTTAAGTGAAATACACTGAACACACTGATTTGTTAAAGATAAAAAATAAATAAATCTGGTGGATCCTCCTGCGACATCAAAGCAGGATGAACTCGTATTGTGGTTTTTTCAGGGTCAAAGGTCAACAAAGCCGCCCCCCCCCGGGGGGCTTTTAATGTAGTCCACGCAGGTTGGCGACGGGTTCACAGAGAAGGAATAAAAAAACGAGAAGAGCGGCAGGAAAACCAAGGAGGACTTTATTTTGGAGGGCGAGCGGCTCAAGGACGGAGGAAACGTTTCATGTGGGATCAGAGATGACCCTGACCCCCCAGGAGAGAAAGGAAAGGGGGGGGGGGCGCTGACTCAGGCCTCTGTAGAAAGGTCGCGTTACCCCCCCCCAGTCCTGAGGACGAGTGGGGGCCTGGGAATCCTGCAGCAGACCCAGAGACCAGCTCTAACCCCCCCCCCCCCCCCCCCCCCCCCCCCCCCCCCCCACCCAGCAGAGAACAAACACAACACTCCTCAATGTCTTTTCATCTTTTTACCAAGAAGATCGATTATTTCTCCGTTTGAAGATTACATCACTAATAGACAGGAGTGGGCTCAGCATGCTGGGGGTGAAGGTCTGTGAGCCCCCCCCCCTATAAGATTAAAGGTATGAGGATGTAAAGTTAATGGACATGATGGAACCAACAGAGAAGAATAGGAAGAACAGAACTGTTCATTTAATGTGTGTGTGTGTGTGTGTGTGTGTGTGTGTGTGTGTGGGTAGATGATGATGCATTCATGGGTAGATGTGCATTCAGCAGGTAAATGAAGTGAAGTTTTTTGGGGGGGGGGGGGCGTTGGGTGGACGTCCATTGTCTCGTGTTCTCAGCATCAGAAGCAGCTCCTGCCGTAGGTCAGATCCAGGTTTTCATCTCAGAGACGCCAGCGTCTTCTAATCAGAGCTGTTTGTTCTGTCAGGTCAGAAGGTCCTGATTAAACCCAGAATCTAAAATATCCTGTTCATGTTAAAGGCAGATTTCACCACGTTACACTTTACGTCTGAGTAATGAGGCAGAATCTCTGGATTAAATATAAAACAGCGTTTTCAGCATCGGTGGAAACCAGTTGATCTACTTATGAATAAGTTCAGTACATAAGGAACCAGCGGTGATTTCTCTCATTCTGCAGCTCAGCTTCCCCCTAAAAGGTCAACAAATAAGTGGTCAAATGTGATGTTAACATTTCATTGGCTAAACTATGTGCTGGAACGAATCAACGAATCAGCGACTTTCACAGGTCAGCGACTTCCTTCTCATTCCTCCAATCAGCATCCAGTCATTAACCTTCTATTTAATAGTGCTGCCATGTGGTAACGATGACTTCTTCTTCATTTTGCTAAAAAGCTGTGATATAAAATCTGTTTTGATACACTTTAACAGGGCTTTTATTTTGAAGGACATACAATTCATGAGGTCACATGACCAGTCCCTATATTCTTATTTTAAATCAACTCAATATGTTTTTATTTGCAATTAATAAAACTAATTTAGGAACATTTTTTTTGGATTAAAGAAGTTGTATTGAATTACAGGTCCAAACTTTCTGAATCTGAATTTCCTCTTTTTTCACGGCTAAACGTCATCACGTGACCACCTGGATCACATGTTCTCTACTAATGCACACGTTCTTCGTTCTATCTGGGACGGCCCCCCACCGTGTGCTGCCCCCCTCCCCGTCTGTCATCATGGCGTAAAAACCTAAAGGGAGTGAAGAGCTGGTGATAAAAGACAAACAGACGGAGGTGAAACGCCCACGCTCCATTACTGCACGCCGCTCGCCGTTTATCTCGCATCCCGCCACGGGATGGAGAACCCAACCAGGACCCCCCCCCCCATCACTCACTGTCCGCTCCCTGGATCTGTTCAACGTTTTAACTCATCCCACAGAAACTCTTCATTTCACCAACGTTAGCATTAGCACGAAGAAACACAAATATTTATTTAATGTGAAACCGCCTCATTCATTGTCGTTCCATTTAAGTTCAACTTCTTAAGACACACTAGGGGGGGGGCATTTGTGACATCACTAAGCTTCAGTTGTTAGTTTCTATGCACAAATAATCTAAAAATTACAGGATTGAAGATGTTTCATGGTGATTGACACCGATGCCCTAGCCAATGGCAGCCTGGGGTCAGAGGTCACGACTATTAAAGACTTTGGTTTGATGGACAGTAGTGAAACCACTGAATCTAAAAATGTAAATTGACCATGATAACACCATTTATCCAGGGATCTAACAACATGTGGTCTGTGGGAAATTGGAAATTAGAACTTGGGAATTCACCGTTTATCACAAATTGACTGGAAAAACAAGATAATCTGGTTCCTGGTCCAAATCGTCCTGAACCATGAACACTGAAGCGACACAGCAACTCCCATGACTTCCCTCTCGCCGTCCTCTGGAATCTGGTCTGAACCATCGAGTGTTGAGCTCCTGTAAAAACGGAGTCTCCAGAAAACTCTACGCCACGGCAGCTGTTTTAACAGTTTGACGGTTTCTCAGGCCTGTGTCAGAACCTCCTGGTGTTTTAAGACGCTGGTAGCGATGGAACAATCAGTGGTTCACACGCTTTTTTTAATCTCTTTTTGTATTGCAGCGTCGACTCCTGACCTATAAATGTCTGCATATCATTATTCAACCAGGAGCCGTTAATACTCCGAGAGAGAGGTTGAGTAAAAAGTGGTGGAAACATCGTCCGCTCACAGAGAAATGCACATTTGGGAGACTGTGCTGTGGGATCTTCCTCGAATATGTGATGTCACAGCCGCACAGATGCAAACGGACCTGTTGGAGCTGCAGAGAGAGAAGCTGCAGACGCTAAACTACATCATGGTTCTCAAATAGTGGAGCGCTCCCTGTCCTAGAATAAAGTGCAGTTGCACCTCCACCACATCAGGGGGCAGCAGAGTGTGAGCAGGGAGCATACAGCACAGAGTATGAGTATGAAGTGTGTTACTGAGTCTGAAATGTTGGAGACATGGTCAGTCAAAAATGTTTAATTAAGGATTTAATTTTATTTTTTAATTTCAGATGCACTTTAAATCTTTTCTGTTAGTTAATAAAGCTATTCTTTGTTGTAAGTTGGTCCATATTTCTTTCTTTTTTATTCTCTTATACGTTAATAAGGATACAGTGTTATGCAGAGGTACTTAGAACAATTTATAGACAAATGATTCTATTATAGTCACATGGGGGGAGATGTTTTATTATTTCATGGGGGGGCACGAGATGTTTTATTATTTCATGGGGGGGCAGATAATAATTGAGAAGCACTGAACTACATCGAGATGATTGTTTGTTACTCTTAAACCACAAATACATCTTGTTAGAAATATCAAAACTTCCTATAAAAACCCAGACAAAGGAAACAGTGTGAGACCAAAAAATAAAATAAAGGAGACGCTCTCTGCCAGTTTCCTGCCGTGTTCTTTTCCAGCTCCTCATCTTCCTCTGGCTCGTCTTCAGATGAAAATAACTTAATTACACAGCTCGCTTAGACTTCCCCAACGATGTTCGACTGAATGGATCATGTCATGACAGATGAAACTGATCTCATAAAGTCCTTGTACTGTTTTTTATGAGAAACACTAAATATTATATGAGAAGTGCAGATGCTCTGACAGCTCTTTTCGTTTCCTCCGTTTTGATTAGGTACAATTCTTTTCTTCACATTGTTGGACCTGGTGTTCTGCTCATGAAGCACTTTTACTGAGATGTTTACCCTGAACTCACCCTCAGCATCTCTGAGTGATTCAGAGGAAGGAGGAAAAGAAGAAGAAGAAGAAGAAGAAGAGGTGGTGAGCAGATTCAGCTTGTCTCTAGTTCACATCAGCGTGTCAGAGTCCTCACGCTTCCAGCGTTTCTGAGCGGGAGTAACACCACTGTTCCTGGTTTGGGTTAAGCCTCCTTCACTGAGCCTGGAGGTCGGAAACTGTTTACGCTTCCTCCCCAAACGTTGTTCCCTGGAGTCACACACCTTCTCCTTGGAATTATATAAAAAATTATCAAAAATCTAAAAAAAAGACCTTCGTGTCGACCCTAAAAAACTGTAAAATATATATTTGAAGTAGTTTAACTGTATGAAATGGGCCGTTTTTCTAGTTGGTTTATCACCAAGCAAACTCAAACCCTGTTGAACATTACAAGTAAAAATGTGTTTCTATCCACATTTTTACTTGTATTTAAAACAAAACATGCAAATAAATACTTAGATGAAACGCCATCAATAATAAAAATTTTGCATAAAAGAGATTAAGCTTGAGGGAAGTGGATCTTCAGAAAATTAATAAAAGATAAGATATGACTTTATTGATCCCACAACAGGGAAATTTGCTCGTTACGGCAGCTAAGCACAGGTGTAGGAGAGAACAGAGTAAAGACAAAGAAAATAAAAGCTATAAAAAATAAAAATACACAACACTATGTAAAAAATTCCTAGAATTTGTTGATCAGCATACACAGTATGCATTATGGACATAGAATGGAGAAAAAATACTAATAAATAGCAATAAAAAAGAATGCATAAGAAAAGCATATATACATACATACATGCATGTACACACAAATTTACATATTTACATATATATATACGCACATACACACATGTACACACACATAGCTGATGCAGACTTAAGGTGCAGGATGTGTGTGTAGAGAAAAGTGATGATGAATTTTAATTTTAATAAACCAACATGAACACAAAATGTACATTTTCAGAGACCTGATGAACTCACAGATATAAAACATGTCCTACATCCACTGAACAACATTTCTTTTAAACATATCTCTAAATGTTTGACAGTGACGTCTCCTCCTCCACCTCACAGGTGTTTCACATCAGGCTGCTGATTGGACGCTGATTAACCCCCAGGTGTGTCTCAGATTGGCCTCAACAAAAAGACATTCTGAAGCAGGTTTTTTTTTGGGGGGGGGGCAACACAACACGTCTCCTTCATAGAGTTGATCAGTTGTGGTTTGTGTGTGTTTTAGATGTTTGAGTTTACCTCATTAAATGGGGAGAAAAAACTAAAGTGTTGGTTTATATCAGTGCACAAACTACACTACAAACAATGAGTAGTTCTGAACATTAAAACAATGTGAAAGCACAAAAAAGGTTTATTTTCATTTCACCATTAACTACACTGCAGGACTGCACTGGTTTTTCAAAATAAAATTTAATTCAATTTTATTTGTATGGCACAGATCTAGAAGTCACAGATTATGGGAACAAATAAAATGAGGTTTGAGTTCCTTGAAACACTTTCTTAAGGCAGCGTTTAAAGGTAAATTACCTCTGCCGCCATGTTGGATCCTTTCTGTCCAGACAGAATTTCACAGCGAACAGAAGGATGTGTGTCCAGTGGGGATTTAATCTGGTTTATAGTCAGAATTATTTAAAATGTGGTTTTATGTATCTATGAATAATGCATTTTACTATTTTTCCCCTTTTTATGCTATTTACTGCACAGATACACACACAGTTGACATCTTAACTAGAAGTGGAAAACACACAGTTTGACATCCATTCTAAAACACACACACACACACACACACATCTATATATATATACAGATTCACATATAAGAGCCTGTGATTCAGAATTAGGAGACAGAGACTAATATTATTATTATCTGGTGACAGGTAAAAAGGGGAAATTCATCTTCTCAAGGACCCTGAAGATCAGCTGCAAGCACACACACACACACACACACACACACAGTTTATACAAACCTCCACAGAGTTCTGTAAACTGCTGCTGACTATCTGCACATTAAAAACATTACTTTATGCTGCAAACTTATGTTTTTATGCTTTCCAGTCTAGTTCTTATTTGAATTTTATTATTGGGCTTTATTTTATTTTTAATTATGCGTTTTTATGTATGTTGCATGTAAAGAATATTGAGTTTCTGCTAGGTAGGAAATTTACCCTCTACAGCACCACTACAGCACGTTATACAGCTTATATATGAGAATAAAACACACTTTTAATAGAAAATTTAAAAAAGAAAACCCATTGGGCCCCACTGAACTAAACTAAACTATATGCATATTAAATCACTGACACTAGCAGAAGACGCTTTATAATAATAATCTAATAATGATCATATCTAATCACATATCAGTCATTGCAGGAGGAAACATTTAGCTCTTTCTGCTAATACTCACTAGGATTTTTGTTTTGTTCAAACTAAACTCAGCTCAAAAGCCACTTACAGGAATAATGCATCTGTGACACTGAATGAAGCGTCATGAGGTTCTTCTTCTCTATGACGTAATCACATTAATAGATTACACTTGACGATGCATTTACAGGCGCTGGTTTGGTTTAGTTTAGATTCCAGCGTGCGGCGGGCTGAGTGTGTGTGGAAAGGAAAAAGCCTAATTTGGAGATGGCATCGGTCTGAAGCTCAGAGTGATGGACTTTTCCTCCGCTGAAGAACGTGAAAGCACATTAAACATCCACTAACTCAGGCTTAAAAAACGTGACCCTTACGAAAATTAACCATGGTTTTACCATGGGAAATACCGTGGTTTTACCATGGTTTTTTGGGTCATGGTTTACCATGGTTTTTTTGTGGTAACCATGGTTATACTATGGTTTTTATGTAGTAACCATGGTTCTACCATGGTTTTTGGAAGTACCATGAACCAACCATAGTAATACTATGGTATCCAAAAACCATGGTAGAACCATGGTTACTACATAAAAACCATAGTATAACCATGGTTACCACAAAAAAACCATGGTTAACCATGGTTACCCAAAAAACCATGGTAAAACCACGGTATTTCCCATGGTAAAGCCATGGTTAATTTTCGTAAGGGGACCTCATTGGTTTGTACAGTAAAATTCGCACATGCGTTAAAACCGTGACATTTGCAGGTGATTCCGTGGACGAGTGAGGAATCAACTCCAGCTTTGGAAAAATGTGCAATAACTGAAACCGACATTTCTCTCTAATAGCCATAAAAAAAGAGAAATCCCCAAACTGCACTTCTCATATATTATCTGTGAATAGATTTATGATGCCTTCAGGTAACACGGGAAATAATAAGAAATAGAAGCTGTCGCCAGGATTTCTGGAAGCAGCGTCTCTTTATTTTTCCCGTAAAATCGTTCCAGACACAGTTCCTGCTGGATTACTAGAAAACTGTTGCTGGAGAAAACTCTGAAATAAACCTGGAATCAGGCCTGATGTTTATAGTAGTTATAATATTAGTGTGTAATTTCACGTCGACTGCTGTGGTTGATTCCTACGAGGAAATTACAGAAAACATAATGTCAGTGTAAATTAACAATAATTTAATGGTCAAGGCTTATTTTCCTTAGTTGGAGAAAAAGAAAAGACACTAATGTCTTGAATGTTGTTGAAATATATATGTATATATGTCCATATATAAACTATATATACCTTTATAATAATGTAGGAGATGGATGTAATCAGACTCGGCTGTGTGGTCCAGCAACATTACTGACTACTGCCTGTTCCACGCTTAACTAACTAATAATAACTGATAAAAATAGGACTGGACAGCTCATTATAGGTGACAAAATCCACAGTCAACTGCAAAATAACCCTCAGAATTAATTTTTACATGTTGTATTTATTACCCAGCAACAGCTGAGGGTAATTCTGATTGCCAGGAACAAGTAAATAGTGGAGATTTAACAGGTTTTAATAAAGAGAGTAAATGGGTCAACACTGATAGTGATGGGACATGAATGGAAAGAATTCAGTGTCACAACACAACAACTCAAGTTATGTTAATGATCAAAGAGAAAAGAACAGTAGTTTTAATCCTTAAATTTAAAGTTTAAAGCATAACTTAACCTCAGAACCTCCTTTATTTCAGCTTAAAAACAGTTTCTATGGGATTTAGCAGTCAGTGGTTGACTCAGTATTTGGACTAATTACTTTTGGATGTCATTCAGAGTGTTAACAATGAATTAGGTATGAATTAAAGGGGACACAAATAAACCACGATGCTGCTTCTGGAATGTGATGCAACGTTACCATGACAACCACGCTAGTAGTAATTATCGTCTATTCATAAATCCGGATGTCAGTCTGTTCCTCTCATTCCTCTCTGAAAGTTTGTAGGATCAAACTCAACCTCAGATAGTTTGCACATGGAAGAATGAAGGGTTTCCTTTTTGTGAAAAACATCATTATATTATTATCTTGTTAAAACTTAAAGTCCTGTAGGTGTTCTGTGGTGGTGTAGGGGGTAGTGTTCTTGCCTCATAAGCAGCAGACCATGTTAGAGTCCTAGCTGAAGCATTTCTTTACATATATTTTAGTAAATAAAAAGTTGAAACCATCCACTTCCATATCCCACAACTATCCTGCAGCAGTGTTTAGGAATACACACTTTCTACAGGAACACACACTTCTACATGCACTAGCAACAATAATTTTATGCAATAGTTTGACTCTTTCTTGCTCATGTTAAGTACAGATCTGATCATGTTATAGGGAGTTTTATGTTTCATCTTCCCAGATAAAACATGAATGTGTAGTTTAAGGATTATCTGCTGTTCACTCTCAGAGGAGAAAAACCCTTCAGTCCTTCCAGAGCGAGGAAGACTTGTATAGATGTGTAAATGTGGAGGAATCATGACGGACACTTCTTGTCTTCTCGTTTCCTGAACCTAGCGAGGACAGCGCAGACGTCTGCAGCCCAAAAAAACGCAGAATCTCAGCTTTTTTTTCCCTCTCTCTCTCCGTGCAGTTTTCCCACCCGCAGACACCATGGGTCTCCCCGCCTCAAAAAAAAAAAAAAAACGATCCGATCGTCCGCTCTCTGCAATTACAGGAGTTACGGGCCGACTGCATTTAGAGGACGGCGGGGACCTGCCGTTTTCTATTATCTCCGGGCTCTCACTTTCTCATCTTCCCCCTTTTTCCTTCCTGTCTGTCTTTACATTTCTTTCTTACTTTCTCCACATGCTAATATCTCATCTTCCGAGCAGGGCCCCCCCCCTGCCCCCCGACCCAGAGTCCACATAACCAGATGTCTGCAGGATACACGATACGAGCCTGGAACCCGACACGGTGTTCGATAGCCCCGGCTGAAATAAACAATGGGAGCTGAGAAATGGGGAAAGCGGGGCTTTTTCTCAGAGGATTCCCCCGCACAAAGCAAATAATTCCGCCCAGGATTGGACCATATATGGTTACATACATTACGAGGGGGGGGTGCAACAATACGGAGCCGTGGGGAAGAAAGAGCTGCCGCTGCACTCTGTAATAAATCACATTTTCTATTCTGTAATTAAAGTATCTGAGTACACACGGCTAAAAACAACAGCCTGGGGAACGGCATATTATGTTAATATTCATCACCGCATGGCGACGTGGCACCAAATTAAATGACAAATATCCTGCGTGAGGCTGCAATCAAAGCGGGCCTAAATACATGGTAGCGCACCACTTCCTGGTCAGGAGAAGGAGGGGAGCTGCAGAAAGACACGGAGCTGAATTTAGCCCAGAGCGTTGACATACTTAAACCCTCCGGTAGCCACAGGACCTTCCTTCCTGCTCCTCGCCAGAACCCGACCCAGCGGGCCGCGCTGTTCCAGTAATTGACTGAGTAATGGACTTATTCCGCTGAGTGGTTCTTCTGGGTGGACTCGGTGGATACCGGGATGTAAATCCTGAGGCAAAACGGCAGATTAGAGAGGAAAAGAGGGGGAAAAAATATATAAAAAAAACAGAGGGTGAAATAAATAAAAGCAAAAAAAACAGTAGTGCACAAACAAAACAACATCTCTAGTTTAACTACTGTATTTAACACACACATAAGGCACCTAATTATAGGGGAGGGTTTATATACACACACAGATATATACACACATATTTAAGTATTGATTACAAAGTACTAACATTTTTTAATCATCATGGTTAAACACACAGATAAAACAAGCACACAAGTGTGTGTATTTAAAAATAGAGCGGGGTAATGTCATCAATCAAACCATCAAAGTCCTCATCCTCTGTTTCTGATTCCAACAGCAGCTAAATCTCCATCAAACATGCCAGCTTCACTTTCTTCACCATCAGAGTCACTTTCCTCTAAATGATGCGTTATAATCCGCTGGAAGTTGCTGGGCTACCGTAGTCCTGGTCTGGATGGAGAAATGGCACCAAGATGGAAATGTTCAATTTTCATTTCTTCTGCTGCTTCACTGCTTTTAGTCAAATGGTGACCGTCGGAACGCTTCTCCCACTCAGTCTTTGCTCTATGATCCACTTCTCGATACTTTTCTCCAACTCGGGCCACTGTGACCTTATGTCCGCGCCTTCACTTTAAACCATAAAGCGTTTGTAACTGTATAATCGTGTCTCTTTGCCATTTTCAGCTTGTTAAAACAACGATGTTCTGCATAACGCACATCCCCGTTATTTTATCTACAATCCATGCCCACACTTCCCCTACATACAGACATAGGGAGCACCAACATTTTGAAGAAACTACGATTTTAATATCGCCTTATAGTTGTGAAAATACAATATTTTCCTTCAGCCAATTTAGCAGAAAGCTCAGCTCGAGCTGTTTTCACAACCCAGGATTTTTTTTGTTTTTCTGCAGCTCTCTTTTCCTCCCGACTCCATTTGCCCACCTCAGGGTTATTTATTTATTTCTTTTTTTTGGGTCCCTGGGTCCAGACATGCTGTCCTACTTACAGCCAGACTGAAGTCCTGGACTCCTGCCACCACACATTCCACGGACCGCCGGGACACCCCGATCGCACTAATCCCTTCTCTCCAAACGCGCCGTGCAGCCCTGATCCTCCAACAATTAGCTTGTACAATAAACCCATTATCCAGAAATCCATCGGAGAGGCTCCAGCTCCATACCCCCCACCCCCCTTTGAGTCTTCCCTGCCACTTTCTCGCGGTTTTCCGACGCCGTTAACTAACGAATCCCCCTCCCATCCATCCCGCCTCGCTTTCATCTCTCTATGAATCAATTAGTCTATCATTCCCATTTTCCTAGCCCTGTTTATCCCTCGCTGACCGGCGGCCGCACACCCTCCTCTGATTGAAATAATCCTTTTTCCATCGCGTCCAGATCCACCGCTCAACAATTAGCAGCCCATGGCCGCGTAGATTTTTAGTGAAAATAAGCAGCCTCACGTCAAAACAAACACATGCGCGGGGGGAACCCACGGCGAGCCGCCAAACACAATATTGTTGCGCCGCCTCGTCGCGCTGACGCTACAATGGAGATGGTAGCGGTGACCTCATCTGCTAAATATTGTTTTTGCCATGCAGGCTACGGCCTCTTTTCTCTTTTTTTTCTTTCCTCTTGTTCTGCACGCACAGAACGGGGTTGTATTCTCAACGCCAGGGCTATAAATTAATGTTTTTGTGGGAGCCTGTTGCTTAGGGCTGGAAAGGGCGGGGGAGCAAAGGAAGGGGGGTGGTGGCGGTTGTAGGGGGGTGGGGGGGGCAGTGGCCGGGGGCCAATTAAAATACAGATGTCTGACTGTCGGTGTAATTCCATTCAGCCGTGATTTACATTTAGAACAGTCACCCAAGGCCTGCCACTCCACGCTCGCGCAGGAAATCGAAGCTGACTTCCACCTAATGAGAAAAGTGAACCTCCCGAACTTTTCCTTTTTTTTTTTTGAAAGGAACCCTGCAACTTTGGCCGTAATATGAAAAGCCCTTTTCAGCTAATCACCCATTGACAGGGGTGGGGGGGGGGTCTGGTCCATTAGGAACTCAGCGACCAATTTCACTTTTTATGATTCTGGTGTAAAAAAAACTGCACGGCAGGAAAGTTGATCTTTGGTTTTACCCCAACTTGGCAGCATCTTCTGAGGATAATCTCTGTTGAATAGTTTACCTCATTTGGAGAATCAAGCATGTACTTATTCAGGGATGAAGAAATGATGTATATATATATAAATGGACACGTTGGTCAACTCGTCTAGTTTCTAACTTGGTTCTTAGGCATAAAAGACCTCAAGCGAACCAAAATGCGTCACTAAAAGCCACCCATGAACATTTGCTTCCAACCAGGTGTGTTAGTGTTTGGCTGAAATAAAAACCTGGACCCATGGTGGCGCTCAAGGGCCAGTATTTAGAAGCCTTGGCTTTTGTGAACGTGACCACAGGAAGGAGATCCTGGGGAAAAGCCGACGAATGGGGACCGTCTCGTCTTGCTACTCCAGGTCACATCTTCCTGCTTTGCTGCTCGAGCTCCTACTCGCAGGATCCGCCTAGAAGCCGGGTCACACGGAGGATGAAACACATTCCCAAAGCAAACAAGCCATTCCCCAATTCCTCAAAGACTCTTTTGTGTGGTTGTTTTTGGGTTTCAGATCTTCCCAAACGAATTGCACCAAAGAGGGAACTCTAACCAGCGGCTGATTCCACCAGATTAAACAGCACGTTTTTTTGAAGAGCGTTATTAAGTATTTTCACCCTCAATTTGGGCCTGAGTGCTCCCAGCCATAATTTTCTTAAGATCCGATGTGCAGAAGGCGAGTGGAAGCAAACAGTAGCGGCGAAGGCTTCGCCACGCAATACGAGATAACAGATTTAGACAGATTTTACCACATTTAGCCAGCGGAGATTTGACTAAACTAACATCACCTAGAGCTCGTTGCCCACAGATTAGGTTATGCTAGCATAATTAGACACAGCAGTTTTGTCTTTTATTTCACAGGCAAGGCAAGTTTATTTGTATATATGTGACTGTTGAGATTCAAGTCTGAGTCCATAACCACACCCAGATTTAGCTTGGTTTGTGGGTTTTAACATTGCTGATTGAAGCCGAGTGCTGACTTTGATCTTTGGCTCCAAAAACATTTACGTCAGTTTAATTGGGGGAAGCTTTGGACCATTTAATCAAGGATTTGCTCGATGAATTTACTCAGTATTTGTATGGGATCATAATCTCCTGGTGATATTCTGATAGAAATCTGTGTGTCATCTGCATAACTGTGGTACCTTATTTAATTTTCTTCAATATTGTGAGCTAATGGGAGAACCTTTGGGGACCCCACAGGTTATGTCTTTATATTCAGATGCGTATTCCAATTAACACAGACACTGCTTTCCTTTAAGTAGAATTCAAACCACTTTAATTTTTATAGGTGCTCTACTCTATCGTATCATCAGCATGACTTGATCATCATCATCATTATTTCCTGTCTCTGTCTTACTTAACAACGCATTGAGATTCTGAGGGACCCCCCATGTAGTTTTAATAGACAGAACCATGCATTGTTGACCATTGGGACCTAATTAAAAGTATCAACACTATCGGGGGTGAAGGGTCAATCATATGAAGCAGCAGGCACACATTTCCTATAATTTAATTTAGACAACAAATCACACAGCCGAGCTCAAACTGTTAACAAAATAGCACAGCATGCATGTTTAGATGCACATGTGTACCTGCATATCAATTATGTGGATCCCTGGAAATATGTATATTTTGCTTTAATGGCTGTTTGCATTATTCTGCACCATAATACAAAAAAACATACACAAAAGTAAAAAGAAAAAGGGTATATTCAAGATAAAATAACAAATGAAATAAAATTGTCAAAATTCATGCAACAAAAAGTACAAATACCATATTTTAACACATACACACACACAAAAGTATAAAATTTGGTGCTGGTTTGCCCATACGACCTCGTTTTTGACAGCAAAAGCAGCTTTTGCACATATAAGGGCACTGTGGTGAACATCACCTGTGTAAACATCATAAACCGACACAAATCTGCGTGATTACGTTGCACGGCGCAAAACTGCTTAATGTGGCATTGCTCCCGTTCGTGTGAGGCGATGGTTTTCGTTTTCATAGGCGCCCGGCCACGCCGTCCGTCTGGTGGGAGCAGGAGACCACATGAAGCGCGGCGAGAACACACCGTGCAGCGCTGGTCGATAGCGGTAACCCCGTATAAGGAAGGCAGCAGAACGTTCTCTGTCCACAGCCGTAACTCAACCTTCTTCACCACAGTGGTTCTCAAATAGGGGGGGGGCACGAGGCTCCATCAAGGGGGGGGTGTGTTTGACCTCGGGGAAAATACTTTTTTATTTACAATTTTTTACTGTCCTAGAATAAAGTGTAGTTTCACCTTCACTACATCAGGGGGCAGCAGAGTGTGTGCAGGGAGCATACAGCACAGAGAATGAGTATGAAGTGTAGACACCAAGTGACACCATGAAAACATATTTAACAGGGATGAGAAGACATGGTTAAAAAATGTTTAATTAAGGATTTATTTTATTTTTTAATTTCAGATGCACTTTAAATCTTTTCTGTTGTAAATTGGTCCATATTTCTTTCTTTTTTATTCTCTTATAAGTACACCTCACACACTGTATCCTCAGTAACGTATAACAATTTTAGAGAAATGATTTTATTTATAGTTGCGCTGGGGGGGTGCGAGAAGTTTTCTTCTTCTTCCATGGGGGGTCACGACATAAAAATAATTGAGAAGCACTGCTTTACCACCAGCTGTTTCCCGTCCAGGCTTTAATACCCCCCCCCCTCGTCTGTTCCGTCCCTTACACGCGACCTCTCGTGCAAATCAGCTATGTCTTTTTTTGATTCCCGTTTCACAACAAAAGGTCAGTGAATTATAATCACTGTAAATTCTACGAGGCGATCCATCAACGGCGTGCACGGGGGAAAATAAACATTTGCTCCCGCAAGAAAGTGTGCACACAGGGAGGGGGATTTTTTTACAAAGAAATAAAGTTGAGAAATATATCTGAAACTCATCCAAAAATCCCCACAGGACCATGAATCATTTCTGAAGACGAAAAGACAAAGGGACGTCTAATTGTTTTTTTTTTGCTGACATCTATTTATTCATTTAACCGTCTTATCTGGTTTTTTAAAGCCCCAGATTTGAAATGTATGACCCGTGCCACGGCTGGTCGCTGCCAGCCATTCTTCTGCAGCTCATCCAGCTGCAATAAACAGGATGCTCTCCTTGCACAATGCAGCCAGGAAGCGGCCTCTTGTCTTGCCCCGTTCCCCTGGGGGCGGTGGGGGGGGGTCATCGGGCGGCACCGTCACTTTCTGCCCGTCCTCGGCCTTCGGAGATGTGCAAGTCACGCCTGGACCTGGAGGAAGCGAGCGACGCGCTCGGAATCCGGCGCTGGCCTTCCCGAACAATAGCTCCGACCTCAGCCCTGGCTGTAAATCATCCAGGGCTCTGACATCAGGCGGAGAACAAAGGAGGTGGGGGGGGCGGAGGAGGTGGGGGGGGCTCGCCACTCGCCAGAACCCCGACGCTTGTAAAAGCATCAATGAGGGGAAACAGTAAAAGTTGGGGAACTTGTCTTTTCTTTTTTCCTCCTTCTTCTTCTTCTTTTTCCGAGCCTCTTTATTGCTGCTTGCTGACTTCCACTAACCCTGCAAGGAGAAATTAACTCGGAAGAATGTTTTTCCCCACTTGCATTTGCAGAATTTATAGGATTAACGCAAAAAACGGGCGATTCGTCGCATTGATTTTTAGGATCCTTTTTACTGTTATAAGGGTCATTGTCATGATATACTGTCATATTATGTCATGCTATATATATATATATATATATATATATATATATATATATATATATATATATATATAATATAAAATCACAAAATGTTATGTGGTGTAACCCTAAAACTTGGTAGTCACATAGTTTATCTCTTAAAAAGGTGAAAAATGAACATGTTTTATAAGACCATTTGACATTTAGTGTAACATTTGCACAAAGTCCATTTGTACCACAAAAGTGGACTTTTAAATGACAAAAATAATAATAATAATAATAGTAATAATAATAAGACACCTTTGGGCGCTGGTGGACAGGGACTGGGCTGAGGATGGGAGCGATGCAGCCTCATCTGCAGCAGAGCCTCGTCTCCAATAAAAAGGGCGATCAAACATGTTCTTTGCCCGTGAAAGAAAATATTATTTCGTCAGAACAGCAGAACAGAGGGTGAAGCGGTGAGGGGGGGGGGACGTTACGAGCCAATTCTGTCCTTCAGAGCGACGGCTCTGATTCGGAATCAGGGATCGTTGCAGTAAATTGGAAACAAATGTGCAAAAAGAAAAGGACAAAAAAACTGGTGCACCACCCCTCATGGATATTCTCTCTCTTCTCTTTCTGTTTCATTCTCAGCTTCTCTTTGCCCTCGTTTTTTTTCTTCTCGTCTTATTCTTTAAAGATGGAAACTCGCATTCCTCTTCCCACCAGAAGCAACAAGGCCACACACACACAAAAACTAAAAAAAAAATCCTATAAACAAGTACACAACTACTTTCTCATCTTAGTCAAACGCAGTGTGCAAACAAACAGTGAAACTCCATAGAAACAACACGACTTCCCCCCAAAGACATAAGTAGTGAACACGAGAGGTGGAATTACACTATATTTATATGTATATGTTTCTGAGCTTGCCTGGAATTTAATCCAGGAAAAGGCTCATGTGCTGACAACAGGAGCTCCCACTCCGCTTTTGAATCTGCAGACGAGGACGAAGTCGCCGTTGGCGTTGTGAAAATAGTAGTTACCCTTATGCAAACAAACACACACAGGCAGAACCACCAGCACGGCGTTGCTTACTCAGCAGCAACGGCGGTGGTGATGCCTTCTGGCCGTGGCGTGGTGACATCACCCCCCCCACGGGGCTCTAATGATCGGGTGACAGCCTCCGCCAGATGCCTAGCAGACTGTTTTCTCACGCGTTTTCTCTACTGTACTCCACCTCGCAGACAGCTCCGAACCAGAGGCCTGACGCGGCCGCCATTACCGCCGCAAATTACCGCCGCAATCTGAACCCAATTAACGGAAAAAAACACATGGAGGTCAAGCACCAGCAGGGGACGGAAAGGAGTGTATGGGTGTAGGACCAAACTACACCAAACGACGCTCAACAATCGTTTTGTTCCTGCAGAAAAGGCCGAGCCGTTTATCTGCTAAATACACAACTTCCCTCCCCCCATCGAAGGTAGTGAAACAGCAGAATCTCTTACTTTTTTCTAACAAGGATCCTCTTATTTGTGTGTGTGTGTGGGAGCCACGTCCTGTTGGGTGACTCATAGTTGTTGAGACAGGTCTTGGACCTGAGGGTGTCAAAACCAAGTCTTGTAGATAAAAATGTGCATCTTGTAAGAAACAGAAGTGTAAAAATGGGGGTTGAAGGTCAAACTCCTGTCCAAGGTTGACAACTACACAAAAGTATTGACTCATCCATCCAAGATAACCCTCAAAGGCCTGAATGACAGAGTCTGGTGTGGATGAACTGGACTGGTCTGCACAGGGTCCTGACCTCAACCCTCTGAGGAGAGGCAGACCGTCTTCTCCAACATCAGTGACCTCACAAATACACGCATCCATGTCTGGATACTTTTGGAAATATGGTGTAAGTCTGAACCTCTAACAGGTCTCTGTAGACCTTTGACCTTTTACCATGTTTACCCAGGCATTTTACAAGACAGGAACTAAAAATAACCTACAAGCTCAATGAGTCTTCATCTTGACATGGTCTGTTCTTGGTCTCGGACTGGGCCTTGGCCTTGGTCTCGATCCCCTCTGGTCGCATCTTAGCGTGACCTTGGTTTTAATGTTCTCTGGTCTAAGTCTCAGTCTTGGCCTTGGTCTTCATCCCCTCTGCTCTTGGTCCTGACTACAGGTCTACTGCTCTGTGACTGTTTTAGCACCATGAACGAGTAGAAAGCGACACGTTTGCGTGTCTTTAATCCTCCATCAGACTCAGAATACGCAGCCTGGACCAGGCAGTGACAGGTGAGTCTGGACCAGAAAACGGGACAGATCCCTTCCTGGTGAAAGGCCCTGAGATAGATCCCTTCCCTGTGAAAGGCCCAGGGACAGATCCTTCCCTGGTGAAGGCCCTGGGACCGATCCCTTCCTGGTGAAAGGCCCTGGGACAGATCCCTTCCTGGTGAAGGCCCTGGGACTGATCCTTTCCTGGTGAAAGGCCCCGGGACAGACCCCTCCTGGTGAAAGGCCCTGGGAGAGACCCCTTCCTGGTGAAGGCCCTGGGACAGATCCCTTCCTGGTGAAAGGCCCTGGGAGAGACCCCTTCCTGGTGAAAGGCCCAGGGACAGATCCCTTCCTGGTGAAGGCCCTGGGACAGATCCCTTCTTGGTGAAGGCCCTGGGACAGATCCCTTCCTGGTGAAAGGCCCAGGGACTGATCCTTTCCTGGTGAAAGGCCCTGGGACTGATCCCTTCCTGGTGAAGGCCCTGGGACAGATCCCTTCCTGGTGAACAGGGTGTTGAAACCTCCGGTAATTGCTTTCAGTGTCGTTCTGGCAGCGCTGGGACTCCAGGACCTCATTTTTTTTATAGACGGAGGGAATTCTCCACAACTTCATCGGCATTTACATGTCAGAACGGGAAGGGCAGACGTCAGGGGGGGAAAACCGCGGCGACGGTTAGCACTTAAAAAGTCGAGGGGCAATAAAAACGAGATGGGAAACAGCGGGTAGAAGCTTCCAATGGAAATAATTCAACGTGCTACTCGGGTTCTGATGTGGGCACATATGCATTTATGTGTGTGTGTGTGTGTGTGTGTGTGTGTGTGTGTGTGTGGCACAGTGAATTTAATCCTTTTTTTCTGCCATCCCGCCGATCAAGAGCCAATAAATAATTTCTACTGCTCTGGCCGTGCTTGACGCGAGCGGCGTGCAGGTAACAAACAGCGGATATATAAATTCAGCAAACATGGCCGCCTCCCGGCTTCTGAATTATTAAAAGAACAGCAGGTAGAGGCAGCAGCTGGCGAGTCGAGCAAATGGAAAACGTTCAATATGTGTTTCAGTGCGAGGCGGCTTTCTGACTCCTCTCACACCCGAGAACGACGGGAAAACCTGATTTGTGGTTCAACCTTATCACGGCTGGAAAAAAAAAGAGGGAAATGGTCGAGTTCGTCATGAGCTGTCGGCGGGCGTCACGGCGCTGAGGAGGAGTCGTCTTTTTATGAAACGCTCTAAGTGTTATCACCGCTTCTCTCTATTTCCCCTCGTTTCCTCCACTGAAGTTTCTACTGAAGAGAGATGCATCATGGGAGCCAGGAGGCTGCAAAAGGCACAAGAAACAACACGTTTAACTCTTTATACACAATTATGCGTTTCATATGAAAAACACAAAAACTTAGTCTTAATATAATGTTTTAACCACACTTAGTTATTTCAGTTTTTTTTTCTTGATTTTAGTCGATTTGATCTTATTTTTAAAGAAAATGTTTGTCTTGTTTTCTTATAGCAAGACTCAAACCAGGGGGGAAATGAAAAGTGCAATAATCAATCATCATATCTACACGTTAGTGGACTTATTCTAATAGAAAAACAACATATTTTAACTTGTTCATTTCCAGTTTTCGCAGTGTTTTCGTGTATTTTAATGGCTCTGCTGTTTATTTAATCTTAGTTCTTTCACTTTCTTTTTGCATTTTGCTTGTATTAAATAAACTTGTGATTCACACATTTAATAAACTACGATTGCAGCACGTTTGAGTATCTATAATTATCTCCACGTTGATAAACTGCAAAGTTAAAATGATCCCATCTGTTTATTAGTGAACAAAACAAATATTATAATATTATATAAACACATAACACAGCCTGTATAATGAGTACTTTAATTAAAGCTTTTTTTTAATCAGACACCTCATTTTCATTAAGACACCTCTATTTTATTTCCTATATTATATAGTATTTTCTGTCATATCTCTTTGGTCAAAGACATTGAATTTTGGTTTGACTGAATCAGCAGGAGAAAATAATAAATAAAGTTAATTTTGGATGATTTGATCATTTTTGCTTTTGCTCTTCTCTTCCACCATATGTTTTACACTGTCAATAATTCTATTTTTTTTTCTTAATAATGCAGTTTTTCTGCACAAAACATGTAGAGTAAATAAGATCTGACTAGTAAAACGTGCCGTAGTTGTATAAATATTTCCAGACGTCGTGCTGCTATAAACGACCAGTTTCTGAACGTTAAACTTCTCATTTCACTGGAATTTAAACCTTTTTTTTTCTTTCCAGTTGCTGCACGTGTTTTTTCTGTGCTGTAATTTTAGCAAAAAATAGTGGATTTACTGTAATAATAAAGTCTAGTTTTGTGATATTTTGCTCTTTTTAAATTGCAGATATATATATTTTCTCTTTCAGGAATTCATTTCGTCCCTGGAACAGAAAAACTGTCTCAACCCCTAAAAATTCCCGGTATTAGATAATCGGCAGCGAATTAAAGCCGAATGTGAGGAGAGACCCTCAGGCGGAGATCAAGTGGATAATTCAAGGGCAAACCCGGTTGAATATCTCTGAGTTTTTTTCTTTCTGAAGAGCTGGAAAAAACGAGAGCGCTCCTTCAGAGCCGAAAATAGACGACGTTCCAGCGGACGCCGGGAACGCCGGGAACGTCGGAGCTCAGGGCTGCGATTTCAGACTCGAGCTGCTTCCACAGATTCTACTCCCTGTTGGAGCTGACAGAAAGCAGGAGGAAAGTGAGGGAATACTTAAAAACACACACACACACACACACACGCCCATGACTGTGCAAGTTCCAGATTTTTTTCGAAACCGGAGCAGAACCAAAAAAATGTTAGTGGGAGCGCTGCCGGAGAAGTGGAAAAGTGGAACAGTGTTTGTCAGCGGGATTAGCTCAACGTAAACAGGGGAAAACCGTGAGGATGGCGGAAAAAAAAAAGAAAAAAAAAAGTAAATCCGAGGAGTTCATGGGAATTCTGGCTGCTGATCCAGGTATGAAGTCGCTGTTAAACATAAGTAAACGTCCAGGACTCAGCTCATGGAACAGATGAGTCACTGCGGTGGGATATTTATCAGCCCTTTGTTCTTAATTATAAGCTCTTGTTTTCTATTCCAACAGGAATCCACTCCTGACATTCCCTCTTTTTTTTGCCTCCTAACGATATTCCCGTCATCGCCGTCGAGGCCGTGTTCGTCGGGTCCAGCTCCCACATCCCTACGTCGCTTTATTGCTCCCAGATGCTGTAGAACATGTAAAAAAAGAGGAAGAGGTCGCGACCCTTGTTGTCGCCCCGAGGTGACGAGTGTGACGCGGCGTGAGCGGCCGCTGATCCCGACGCTGACAGCAGCCTCTTCACTACGCCGCCTTTATGAGATAAAAGGTTTTTTTCTTCTTTTCTTTTCGTTCTCCTGCTGTTTGACAAACGACGTTTGTGTTGCTTTGGGACGAGGCCAAATCTGTCATGTGGTGTAACGCTAAAGAAAAAAAAAACTCTGCAAAAAAAGAATTAAAAACACATGTTATCAACTGGTTTTATAAAATTTATCATTTTTTCCAGTTTTACCATTTGACATCTTGGGTTTAAAAAAAACACAAAATCATGATTTGTGTAAAAATACATTTTACAAATGGACTTTTAAACGATGAGAAACCAACATGAACAGAAAATGTACATTTTGAGAGACCTGATGAACGCTGCTTAAAACTGTAGTTTAAATCCATGCAATCCGTGTGTGTTTGTGTGTGTGTGTGTGCGTGTGTGTGTGTGTGTGTGTGTGTGTGCATTGCAACACACAAGCCTTGTGATTGAGGAGGGTGATTTTAGCCTGGATGTGTGTGTGTGTGTGTGTGTGTGTGTGTGTGTGTGTGGGAGTTTTTTTTCCTGCAGAATATGTATATGTGTGTGTGTGTGTGTGTGCGTGCACGTGCGTGTGCACGAGGCTTTCTGTTTCCTGTCAGGCTCTGTGGCTCCGTGCACTCCCATCAGGCACTGCTGTGGGCTTTATTGAATGTTGGTTCAGGCCTGCAGGAAGGGGAACGCCGGCTTCCTTAATCACGGCACAAATGCCTTTATTCATCTTCAGAACAGTGCAATTAATTCTGGTGCCGGTGTCAGAACCTTTGGGGAAATCTGACCCGTTATTGCGTCTCTGGGAGACGCGCATGTTCTTTCTCCGGGCTGCAAGGTGCCAGACAGGCATTCAAAACTAATTTCAGGGGCTAATATTGTATTCGCATTTACAGCTTCCAGAGATCCGTGGAAAAAAAAAAAGTTTCTTTGTGTAGGTACGAGAGAAGGAAAAAGCCCAAAGCAATATTAAAACACAATTTAATATGGGCGCAATAATCACATTTAAATGACAGGTCTGGTGTTATAGACCACTATATATTATTGTGTGGTTTCACACACACACACACACACACACACACACAAAAAGTCTAAAAATAGGCATAATATGAAGTTAAATTCATTTTAAATTAGTAAATATTAAAAAATATATATATACATACCAACGCTATGGATTAATGCATGTTTGCAAATTTGTAATATTGCTGCAACAACAATGGATGCTGTAATAATTTATTTATTCATAGAAATAATCTGTTTAAGCCAATGTTTGCATCACATATGATTAACAAGATGAGAAAGTACAAAAAAATAAATAACTTAAATAGCCTCTTAAAATGTGCATTTTGGGTTTATGTGGTTTTCTTTTCATTTAAAAGTCTATTTTTTGGACATGAAATATCAAACGTAATGTCTGATGTGAAAAAGAATGATAAATATTAAACGTTTAATCCACCTAGAATGTAAAACTAGTCGTTAGCATGTGTGTTTTACATTTTAAAACCTTTTTTAGGGGGTAATACTATCTAGCACCAAGTTTTTTACCTTCAGATATTTATGCACATCATTGCATTGGAAACAATAAATTTCACACATTTCTCTGCTACCAATGAACAGTGTGTGTGTGTGTGTGTGTGTTGCTGATACATCAGTGATTTGTTTTTGCAGGGAAACTGCTAAAAGTAGTTTCTGATGTGTTTAAACACACAAAAAACATGTGTCTGTATCCAGATTCAGCGATTTACAGTAATTTTTTTGGAGTATTCACAGTTCAGCACAAACTGGAGACATGTACATGTGGGTGAACACCAGAACACATGTTTCTGTAAATACGCATCATCTGGAACCTTGTAAAAGAGAAAAAAATGTGAACTGATGTTTCCAGTGTCTAATAGAGCGCACGTGTTACGGAACGAGGAAAGTGGGTGAATAAATACGACACACTTGCACTTTTTCTTTCCTTATTTTACAGTGATTCCAGTTTAAAGTCTGACTCCTAGAAACCCTACACCTCGCCTTTTGTTATACAAAAGCACATCTCGTAAAATATCCCCATATAAAAAAAACTGGGCACAATAAAACAAAAAAAAAACACTTTCCGAAGCTCACAGAGATTTTACAGGCTTGTACTTGTGTAATCGCCGGCCTGAAGCAGGCCGCGTTCTCAGGGTGGATCATGACAGGGATTGATTTAAACTTGAGAGAAACCAGATGCAACCGCAGCAGTTTTCTGAATAACTGCGAGTATTAGCCCGAGCC
Source organism: Eupleurogrammus muticus (assembly GCA_036785175.1). Classification (NCBI taxonomy): domain Eukaryota; kingdom Metazoa; phylum Chordata; class Actinopteri; order Scombriformes; family Trichiuridae; genus Eupleurogrammus; species Eupleurogrammus muticus. The sequence goes on along the minus strand of JAYKQN010000001.1, from coordinate 49,450,910 downwards.
TCCACGCGGCTTCAATCACCAGCCACCGCCGGCGTCTTCGTATCGCAGCCTGTTCACGGGGGGTCAACCAGGGTCACGGGACGCGATATTTATAGAACACGATGGGCTGGGATTTATCACGGCTGGAGGACGTGGTTGGTGCTACGGGTCTGAACGGCTCGTCCTGTTTGTTTCAACAAAAGTGGATCAACATCTACGTTAAAGTGAAGAACCACTGATCAGTCCTGAAGCTCATTCTGCTGTTAGTAGACAAAACGGAATTTATATCCGTCAATGATGGTTCTTTTCATGAGGAAAATTGGACAAAATCAACCACTGGCATTGATGGAATTAACAGGCTTTATGGCTAAAACACACTGGAAAATAGAAGATAAAACTTAAGAAAATGATTAAATTAATCTATTGGTTTGACGATTCATTTTGTTAAACATTAATTCAATTCAATTCAATTTATTATTATAGCCCAGAATCAGATTTGACCAAAGGGCTTCACAGATTGTCCTTAGACCCTCACATCTACAAGGTAAAACTCCCCATTACTACCAACCATCAAGAAATCAAGAAAGGCTATAGACTAAAATTTGACTAAAATGTTGGATTTTCCATCGACTAAAATGCTAAATGGGGATTTGACACACGACCAATATTAAAACTAGACAAATTTAACACTAGCTTATTCATATCTTACATGCATTTCTCTCCTATAACACATCCATACGTTCGTCCTTTGGGGTGTGTGATACACACTGTTTCCTCTAGGTGGCAGCGCTGAGCATTAATGAAGAATAACACAATATTACTGTATGTGCTTTGCAAAAAGAAGAAAATATATATATATATATATAACGTGCAGTCATCTGTTTCCTCTATAATCGTAGGCTCCCCAGGTTTGTGTCAAAGTGCAGATGAAGCTAACGGACAGGACACGTAAAACTGTCTTTTACAAAGCGTCTTTATCGCACAGCGTTGCCATGTGGCAAATTCTCGCCTATAGGTCTCTTCCTACTTTTGTCAGTGCACGTAAAAAGGAGTGAAAACAATATTCCCTGCTCATGTGATGTGATTATTTTTTTTGTCCTTCAAAGGAAAAAGACAGGATTTTTACAGCCGAACAGTAAAACGTGGATTTTTATATCGCTGCTTTTTAGTAATATTGAGCCAAAGTAATTGCTGCCATATGTCAGTGCTGTGCAGTGGAGTCACAGCAGCAGCCTTTGTTGCATGTGATACCATCTCTCTTCTTTTGTTTCCTGTCTGCAACTTCATCCTTGATTGGCCACTAAAAGCAAAAAGAAAAAGGCCAAACACACTCATGCAGCCATGTAAGTGATCTGACGCTAATTATCTGTCAGAATTAGTCAAATCAGGCTGATGTCGTTCGTCGGTTCCCGTCTTTACTGCACCAAAGTGCCTCTTTTTGTTACCAGACGTCCACCGCAGCTCGACGGGGAAACACAAAGAGGGAATTTGATGCTGAAAAGCGGCTGTAAATGTGAGTGATGTCCCCGCTTGCTGACGCCTCGTACGGACACGCTTCAGATGAACTTTTTAAACGCGCCGCATAAAGCATGTTGAACCACACGCCTGGACGGGATCGTTTAAAGCTGCAGGATTGACGACGACGGGCGGAAAACGCTTTCACTTTGTTCGCACACCTGAATGTTTTAAAACAGGCTGAGACACCCTGAGCTGACGTCTGTGGTTTATACAGATCACAGTGTTATCCACTTTACCTGCTGAGAGGACATGAAGCTACCACAAAGGTCAACGCCTCATCAAATGTGTTTTATATGTCATCAACAAGCTGCAAGCGAGAGCAACGACAGTAAAAACCAACATACGTTCTAACCCGAGTGACAAATATAAGTTTAATCTGCTATCAAGCAAAAAAATACAAAAAGTCATGAACACACATCTAATCACCAGCAGGTTAACACAAAAATGCCTCTAATGATGCTAATATAAGGGAAACCTAGCTAAAATGTCCCAAAACCTAAATCAGACAGACATAGCCTCATTGGGTAGCAAGCACCAAGACCACGCCCCTTTTTGGAGGTGTGGTCTTCTAACTCAAGTGACAAATATAAGTTGAATCCACTATCAAGCAAAAAAAATGCAAAAAAGGCGTCAACATACGTCTAATCATTAGCAGGTTATCACAGAAATGCCTCTAAGGATGCTAATATAATGCAAACCTCACTAAAACAACCCTACATCAGACATAATGTTATTGGGTAGCAAGCACCAAGACCACGCCCCTTTTTGGAGGCGTGGCCTTCACATAATGTTAATGGAGCAAACAGGAAAACACCAAAAAAAACTTGTTCTGTAGCTTGTTGTGCTACAGATGCTACACACATTATTCCAGCGAAAAAAATCAAATCATCAAATATGTGTTCATTAGTAACACAAAAAAAAATTAAGTGCAAATCTTGGCAGAAAATGTCAAATAGTGTCACCAAAGACCAGAATGATTAATTATATATGAACATATTTAACCCACTTAGAATCTAAAACTAGTCATAGCATGTGTTTTAATGTGTAAAAACCTCGTCTGGGACCAGGTTTTTAGTATTTGCACCAAATGAGGGTTTCTGGCATCGTTGCAGGAATGTGCAACTTGTCTTTGACGGCAAACAAGACACGTTATAAATTATCCCGATGATGCACAACACGCGGCAACGTGTCCTTTGAAGCCGACCGATCTGCACGAAACCTCCGACCTCGATCGCGTTTTTAAGATGTTACGTTAAATATTTGCAGCGGAGTTTGACGTGTGTTTGACTCTGAACAGGAGCCAGCGGTTGGTTTACAGACTGACATCAACAAGCTGAAGAAGCGTTTTAGGTAAAAACCAACTACAACTCGTTTAGAGAGAAGGAATATAAAGCTATAAATGACCATAATAATGAATCATCTCTACTACCACAGAAGTTATTGGACTCAAACCTGGTATCAGAACGTAAGGAGTCAGAACCAGTTTATGATCACAGCAAATAAAGTTAGAATATTGCTCACATTATGTTTTACTACAGAATTAAAACAAGAACAAAATGACCTAAATTAAGGTTAAAAAAAGTTCAATGATTGTTTCATAGCCATTAAATGCTCTAAATCACTGAGGATCATTCCAGAACATGAAGAATATATTCAGTAAGATGTTTAAAAGGAGATTATAAAGGAGCCAATTAAATAATCCCACAAACAGCTCAGATGTAAATTAAAAATGTAAATAGTAAAGAATCAGGAGATTTTGGGGTTTTAACAGGTTAAAATGATCGATGCATGACATGGTTGAAAAAACTAAAAACAACAGGGCTTTCCCCCCCAGTGAATCCCACAGGAAGCCGAGCGAGTGTGTGTGTGTGTGTGTGTGTGTGTGTGTGTGTGTGTGTGTGTGTGTGTGTGTGTGTGTGTGTGTGTGTGTGTGTGTGTGTGGACGTTATTTATAGTGTTTTTGATGCGCTTTTTTGTGCGAGCATCTGTATGCGTGCATCGGCGTGTGTGTGTTGCACGCTGTTTGTTAATGTGCACACGTGTCTGCCAAACATCTGGAACCCTGGAACACTGACACACACACACACACACACACACACACACACACACACACACACACACACACACACACGGGTCAGAACACCAACTGCCAGATAAGTCATTAGGAGCCGGTTAATGGAAGTAGCAGCGTATGTTCCCTGAGAGCTGATCGTTATTTACCTTCATGTGTCTCTACAATCGCTTATGGATGACCCTGTTTTCCACTAATATTTGCACTGCAATAAAAAGTGATCTGACGCTTTCTTTTTTTTTTTTTAAGCCCACTCCCGTCCTTTTTTTCCTTCGGCATGGAGTATTAAAAAAGGAAAATTTCTCTCCCACTCGTTCCCTTCCTTCGCTTGTTCTAATTACACCGCACTGCAATATTTTAAATTGCTCCATAAAAATGTGTTTCATGTAAAAAAAAAAAAAAAAGTAAGAGCGCAGAACCCAATTAGTGGCAGAGCAAAGAGAAAGCATGCTCCTCCTGGTGAATACTCAATTATAACTGGACGTGGAGGTGTGTGTGTGTGTCTGTGTGTGTGTGTGTGTGTGTGTGTGTGTGTGTGTGTTTCACGGGGCATTAGGAGCTGCTATATAATTGAAAGCAGATTCGGTAAATTGATTTTGATTTAATGGATGTGTGAATGTGGCGTTTGAAACCTACGTCCTGTTCAATGTGTTCAATTCACTTTTTGTAAATTATTATAAACCCTGCAGTTTTCTTTTTAATTACTTTTATGTACAACTGGAACAGTATTGACAGCTATGAAAGAACTTTTTTTTCCAATACTATTTCTATCGGCAATTATAAAGTTCAGTTGTAAATCGCTGATGTTTGGGTGCATTGAACAATGACTCAGAGGAAATGTGGGCAGCCACAGTCTGACAGGTTAATTAATATTGATATTTTTATTATTTCAGATATGCCAACTTTCTGTTTTACCTCCAAATAAAACATTTCCTGATCTGTTGGAGTGTGTTGCAGCAGCTTCGTTGAGTGTTTCATCGCAATATCATAATTAATTAATAAAATATGGCCCAGGCCTTTATTAGAACAAGGCCACAATTAGAGACAGGCCTCTATTTCTATTTGTAAAATGAACTAACAGTAGAATTATAAAAAAACACAGACTTGTGACTATTTGAAATAATAAAATATGAGGTTCCTTTGTAAAAAAATAGTGCAATGCCCTTAAAAACACGTGTTCACATAGAAAAGTTAAAGCTTAGGAATATTTATCATGTTTGTTGGACATTTTCCTGTAACATGTTGAGCGTGTTACATGTTATATGTGTGTGTGTGTGTATGAATATTTACTTTAGGCCGGATTCTGTGATTCCTGAGGGTCCGTGAACACATCTTGAAGTAACCCTAACCCTTTAAAAAAGCATGGCACCATTTTCATTAATGCTAACTAGCATTAGCCGTTAGCGGTTATTACTTTTAACCTGAATCATTTACATTGCATTTGCATGCTGCATTTGTCCCAGTGGGGAAACAAATCTGCAGTTTCTGCAACATTTTACAGTATTTACTGTGATTTTTAAAGAAGTAATGAGACACAGTTATCATGATAATTAAGGTTTTAATGATATTCATCATTTAAATTCTGGGCTATTGCAGAAACCGCTAGACAACATGTCTGCAGTGAAACCACAAAAAGTAATTATATTCTAATTAAAACACAACTACATGAACTCCTATATTCCAGTTTCTCCTTTTAGATGCTGCTGCATATTTTTATCTCTCTATATATTACTCCATAGTGGAAACAGATGTAAAAGCCGACTCGGTGTAACTGCTTAGTTGCAGGTGTCATTTCGTTGAAACGGGGATATTTCAAGAAGAAAACGCCTCTGTGTGGTGCAGCGATAACAATCAGCCGCTCCGTCGTCCTTACCCATTCTCAGGCGGCTTCGACTATCGATTTCCACTCCTCGATAACTAATGCGTCCCCTGACCTTGGCCTTGATTAAGGAGAGTTTTGAGTTTAAAGTGGAGGAAGCGTCAACCGTTTGGCTCCAAAACTGCCTCACGGAAGCGATTAAAAGCTCTGGATTTCCAACGAGCCATTTGGCCTGTTTCGCAGCTTTTTTGCGTGGAACGCTCGACGTTAGATTGATAGTTTTTGCGAGGCATGACTACGGATTCTCCTGCCTCCGCAGCGGTGGAGAAATACTCCTGCTTATGAATTTCCAGCGTTCTCTCCCGACGTGAGGATAATTTATTTTAACGTCTCGCTCCGAACCCGTTAACACGACATTCTTTAAGCGCCGCTCTTCTCGTATTAAACACAATGAAGGAAATTAATTCCCGGTGGATGCGCGTCGCCCTGAATGAGAGCGCCTCGCTGTTTGTGCCCGTCGGACAGGAGCAGGTCAGCGCTGTTAATCACGTCCTTTCAGTCTTTTTTTTTTTTTACGTCTACATTTCGCAACTCAGTCCGCTCACAGGTCAGCGGCTGCATTGATTTACGCCCCTCACCTAATCACTTAGGTAACATTTCCCTGGCGGCTGCCCCCCCCTCTTCCGTTGATTCATAGCCCGGTGGTGAAATCCCCCGGTTGCCGCTAATTAAGCGTAAGGTCGGCCTTTAATCATCACCTGCTTGTGCAGCGTGAGCGAGGCCTGAAGGCCGCGACAAAAGCAGGCGTTCTTTAGTTTTTATTTTCCTTTATGCTCGAGCTGTGAGGGAAGATTATGAGTTCTGTGTTTCAGAGACTTGAAAGACGTCGTTGTGTTATTTTATGGGAAGTAAAAATATATATATACACTATCAAATACAAGGGATTTCCTGTTTTTTTCATTTAAAAATGAGTATTTCACCTCAGTTTTTACTTAAATAGACACAAAGAAAGTCTCCAACTATAAAGTGTATATATATAAAGACAGATTTCCCAGCATGCCCTGCAGCAGCTTTCTATATCATAGTCATTAGTTGATGTGATTTTTGGTTTTCACTCCGTTTATTTACACATTCTAATGAAACACAAATCAATTATGGCTTCAGACTTTCTTTGTGTCTATTGAAGTAAAAACTGAAGTGAAATACTAATTTGTAAGTGAAGAAATAAAGAGATGTATTATATTTGACAGGGTAGGAATTATTTTGGGCTTAAGTGTGTATATACCAAAAAAAGCACAGAGCAAAGTCATCTTTGGATATTTCTTTTTTTTTTTACGGCTTGATCATGGAAGTTGATGCTTGACGGAATCTTCTTTCGGATTTTAGCCCTCTAACACACACACACACACACACACACCCACACACACACACACACACACACACACACACACACACACACACACACACACACACACACACACACACACACACACACACACACACACACATTTCTGGATGCATATTATCCTGGCTACCGAGGACCAAGTCGTTCCTGCTGACGTTTATGTGCTATAAGTGCCACTTTGGTCCTATATGCGATGATTTAACTGCTTTTGACACAAGCCAAGAACGCCCCCCCCTACCCTCTACACTCCGCCTCACACACACACACACACACACACACACACACACACACACACTATATCTATGCAGAGGTTTAACCTCTAGCAATGTGATGAGAGAACAAATAAGTGTCCCTTTTTTTTTGGAACTATTTTCTGTCCTCTGAGCCGTACTCGTGGAGGTCAGAGGTCAGAGCCGATTATTGTCGTCGGGGGATTATTGTCACTCCTCCAATAAAAAGCTCCGTCTCTGCAGCTTATGAAGCCGCCGCCGCTGCTCCGGCACATGTCATTAACTCCGAAATAGAACTCATTTCGCCCACAAAGCCGCCGTGTGTGACATCCACTGTACTGGTTTCGCTTTGTTGTCAGGAGTTCACGCGGCGCAATATCTCCTCTCAGATGAGTGTCATTCTGGGATGTTACACTCTGTTATTTGCTATATACGCTCACAATCGCTGCTCGTTACAGTACGTCGTGGCATGCCTAGAAGTTTTTGCAACCAACGGAAGGAAAGAAAAAAGAAAGAAATAAAGAAATATTCACATTTTTTTCTGGCATGTGCATATTTTCACAAATAGTCGTTTTATGGTGTGACAATGCTGCTATTAGGGTGTAGTTATGTTTTAGGTAAAAACCCAACTACAACTTTTTTTTTAATTTACCTGCTATAAATGACCATAATAATGAATTATCTCTACTACCACAGAGGTTATTGGACTTAAACCTGGTATCAGAATGTAAGGAGACTAAAGAGGAGTCAGAACCAATCTATGATCACAGCAAATAAAGTTAGAATATGGCTAACAATATGTTTTACTAAAACATTGAAACAAGACAAAAATGGCACAAATAAAGCAAAAAAATAAATAAATTCAATGATCTTTTCCAGAACATGAAGAATATATTTTGTAAGATGTTTAAAAGGGAGATTTAAATGGACGTTTACAGTCACGTATCACTCGTCAACCGGCTATCACACTCAATTCCTGCAGCGCCGCAACAGAGAAAGAAAAATGTCCTGGGTGATGAATGCCTGTGCAGAGGGTAATTGCAGCAGGCATGGACAGAAACCAGGGAGCAGGGGGGGTAGTGTCCAGCTGAGGATGGGGGGGGGTAGCGTGGGACTGGTCCATCCGCCGGAGCCAGGGAGAGGACTCCTGATGGATGGAGGCGCTGGGATGTCAGACTCACTTCCAAGAGGCTGAGAGCAATTCCCCCCGGCACCAAAGTGGCAGAAACAAACGGCCGAGACGAGGGCCGGGTCGCCTCGTTATGAACTCCCAGACACTGATGGCGTCTCATCGGGGTTTCTGGGAAATTTGGCAGACGGGGTCGATGGTCAGGGAACCAACCGCCGCCATTGCTGGCATTTACAGCGAGGAGACAAACACCCTCAGCAAAGGAGAAGAACACTGAGCCAATAATGATGCTGCCTTCAGGCTGTGTGGGAAAGACGAGGCAAATTCGCCCAAAGAGTTCCTGACTTCCGGGTTTACCTCCTCGTTATGTGTCCCATAGAGACTGATCAGTAGAGTCACCCCCCATGATGCTCTGGAGTGATGATAATGTGTGAATTAAAGACAAAAAAGTCCTTTATTTCACTTTACCAACCACATTAAAAACCGTTTCACCCTTCTCGCCTTAGACTACCCTTGTCTGACCTGTAAATATGGTAAAACCAAAATGTTTTCATCAATTCTTGAATGTGGAACAACCACATGATGGTGGGAATGATGCTGCAATAAATCTGTGTATGGGAACATCTTAAATAGAGGCTTTTATTTACAAGTTAAAAAAATAAAAAAAGGATTCCTATAGGAATATAAAAGACGATTGCAACACCACTGCAAATTAAGTATGAAGACTGCATTTTGTGCCTTAATATTAATGACATTTTGTTTCTTTTAATGGTTAAAAAGATTTTACACCTTACACTTTAATTTTGGAAGAACATATTAATAGCACTAGAGTTATTAAATGTTCACTGTGATTCACTGTTGCTAGACAAAAATATGTTTCCTCCTCCTAATGCCAGTTCATTATTACCAATCATGAATAGTAGCAGAAACTGGGTGTGATGAGATGAAAATCACGGGGGATCATAACTTTAACAACTGTATTAATAAAACATCCAGGGGTATTGAAAATTCCAATCTGCTTCTGGATGAGCTCCCCTTTTAAAACGATACGGGGTCTTAACCCCAGAGGGCAAACCAATTCATTAAACCCGAAAAATGGAAAAAAAGAAATCTGAAATGTGCTACGACTGTTTCCAGGCGATCATCTCTCTCTCTCTCTCTCTCTCCAGCATTTCCATATTGGAAACCCTCTTTTATCGGATTGATTTCCCAGGGAGACCTGTCAGTTCTCATTCATTTTTCAATTTGCAACTGCATCAGCGCCGGCCCCCGCCGCCTTTGTTGAATCATAAAAAGGCTGTTTTCTTGGCCGCTGCCCTGCATCTCCGCTGCAAACCGATGATCCGTCCGCTAAAATCAAACACGTGATGTATTGATCCGACGCAGACTTGTGACAACTTAGCGACAGATAGCCAGGATGTCTGCGAAGACGGAAGGGGCGGGGGGAAGGTCTCCGACATGATTACGCCCCCCTGCTTGATTCCAATCCTCAGTGAATGTGGTCGCTGTTTAAAAGTCTGTCCCCATTTCTTGTCCCGTTTCCTCGAAGCTCAAAGACCAACAGGCTCCAACAGCCTTTGTCTTGATGTATTAATCAGGCGGAGGCTGCTTCTTCCTCCTCGTCACGGCGGCAGAAGGTGGAGTAGATTAGGTGTCGGATGATATTTAACGTGAGGAGGGCCTGTCTCTTCCCCTGACAACCCCCCACCTATCACTACCCCCCCTCGGGTTGCACCGCTGCACGCCACCGATACTCCTGCCTACTCTCAATCCAGGTCTCATCGAACGGCACTCGAGTCGGTAGGTAGAGTGATGGGGGGGGGGGGGGGTGGGGGGGGGGGGGGGGGGGGGGGGCGTTGAAGGGAGGGGATGAGTCATTAACTAAAGCCGAGCGAGGGGGGAAAGTGGAAAAGAAGCAGAGTGGGAGATGGAAAAAGCTGGAGAAAAGATGGAGGGAGAGAGTCTCCAGAGGGAAACTGCTGCGATGTTTAAAGTCAACATTTCAGTTATCGTCCAATTGTTAAAGTGCCCTCTAGATCTGAATTATTTTCATCAAAGTACCTCTGCATAGGATAGTGAGAAACACAATTTCGATTTCTTTGTATGTCAAGTATGTGTGAAGAAATTGACAATAAAATTGACTTTGACTTTTGCATAACACTGTGTCCTTATTAACGTAAGAGAGGATAAAAAAGAAAGAAATATGGACCAACTTACAACAAAGAATAGCTTTATTAACCAACAGAAAAGATTTAAAGTGCATCTGAAATTAAAAAATAAAATTAAATCTTCAATTTAACATTATTGACTGACCATATCAAACCATATGATACTGAAAAATAAAACTACATAAATGGTCTCATCAGTGATTGTGGTGTAATGTCTTTAATGTCTTTGTCTCCAACATTTCAGACTCAGTAACACACTTCATACTCTGTAGTGGAGGTGGAATTGCACTTTATTCTAGGACAGTAAAAAAAAAATCTAAATTAAAAAATAAGAAAGCATGTTCCCAGAGCCCCCCCCCTAACACACACACACACACACACACCACTATTTGAGAACCACCATTTCAGAAGTGTTGACATAGCTCTTAGGTTACATTTTTCTAATCAGGAGGAGGAGCGTTGAGAAAAAAAACATTGCAGGAGACGTCTGATAAGCATCACTGTTAACAAGATGTTTTCTACCCCCGAAACGGGTATTTCTCAACCAGACATTTATTCTGTCACATCGCACCTTTACGAGATGTTTAACCAGACATTTTAAAAGACGAGATCTGTCTCACAACCATTTTTGTGTCTAAACCACACCTCAGCCACAGTGTTGTCAACATTCAACATATCTACAGGAACAGTCAGAGATTCCTTCTGGAGACTGAATTGGAAAGAATCCATTTTTTTCTTTCCTATAGAAAGGAAAACGCTGTAAGCTCCTTGGCTGAAGCCTACAGCTTTGAATGGTGGTGACGGTGCTGGAGATAGAACGAGAAAGGGGCGGCCATGGAGGAGCTGTGAAATACCCCAAGATGAAAATACCTTCCCCTCAGTGTGTATATATATATATATATATATATATATATATATATATATATATATATATATATATATATATACATATATATACATATAGCTTGGGGTCCCCTCAGATGCTGCATCCCCGTGACTGGATGCAGCTCTGCAGGTTGTGGAATCAATTTAAACGGTATCACTCCACTCCGCCTTTTTTCTACTTTTTCTCCTCCTCCACCTCCTGTTTTCATCTTCCAGCCTCACGGCCTTTTTTTCCTCCTTCTCCTCTCTCTCGCTCGGCATTTTGCAAAGCGATGCAGGGGAAGTGAGAGAATATATATATATATATATATATATATTTTACGGAAGCAGCTTTTTCCACATCTGAGTCCTCCTGTTCTGCATCAATTATATTATAATAAGACATGAGAGGTGGCCACACACATGGATAGGGTAGATCGCTGGTGAGTTCCTCCACCTTCTCCATGCCAGGCAAGTAAACATTCTGAGGAAGTAGCGAAATTTTCCAAATTAAAAGTTTAATTCAAAGCAATGGACACTGTCCAATCTCTGTATCAGCTGGTATTTATTCAGTTATTTGGCAGTAAAAAAAGGAAACATACACTCAGCTATGTACTGCCAGACTCATCAAAAGGTTTGATGAACTATGATGTTAGATATGTATAGAACATTAATGACTGATCCAACGCTGCCGCCCAATAAAACAGAATTACTGCACCACCATATTCTATTAGAGCTTTAGGCCTATGCTGGATAAACTATTAAAATATCCAAAACATACATCATTTTTAAACTAGTTGGTTTGTTACAAACATCATAAATATAGTTATGGTCATCTACTAGATGGGACAACAGGAGCAAACCAGGTTATTTTCGGCTTTAGCTCCACTTTGAGAATAAATATATATCATAGCTCACTAATATTAGCTTGTTAGTTACAGATAAAGCTGATGACACGTCCGTTATGCGCTAATATGCTAAACTAAACTAAATGCATGGTGCAACACATTTAGTTACCACACCACCTTTGTTATCATGTCAGCATGGGTCACAGGCTAATGTGATTAACATTAATGTGCTCACTAATCCGGTGGTTTTATAAATGTTAATGCTAATTGTTACAGTGCTTAATATATGCTAACAAGAAGAATGCTAGTGTGCTAACCATGGTGCACATCACGGACAGACTTTAAATATTTAATATTTCAACCACCTCTGAGGATAAGTTCAGTAATATGGATTAAGACAAATGCATTTAGTCAGGGTTTTATTTTTGGGGAATAATAATCCGCCTCTATAATATATGTTGTAAATAGCTGCTTCCAGCACCACTAATTCAGCCAAATGGAGCTACAATAAAGTCTTTCATGGAAGATTTACTGAAATTCCATGTCATGGTGCAACCGAACCTTAAGCGATGTTGAAATCTGGTTGCATCATAAACGTATCCGATGTTCTTCTGTCTAATCTCAAACATTCAGGCACAACACATTATTGAGATTATCAACTCTCCTCTGTGACCTGCAGACTTTAAGACTCGTCTCTCATTTTCTACTGTGCTCCTCTACAAATACACAGATACGATCTTTCAGATCAGTGGTTCTCAAATAGTAGGGGCGCGTTTGACTTTGGGGAACATGCTTTTTTCAATTTAATTTTATTTTTTTACTGCCCTAGAATAAAGTGCAATTGCAGATCCCCTACATTAGGGGCAGTGGCGCTCTCATTGGCAGAGTGTGTGCAGGGAGCATACAGCACAGAGTATGAGTATGAAGTGTAGAAGATAATTGAGAAGCACGGGTCCAAATTTTAACTCCTAGACACCAGACCTGATTTGAAGGGCTCTGGGCAGACAGTTCTAGTGGTTTCCAGATTGGATCTGAAACCTGAATCTGAAGCCGATAACCTGGTCCAAACATCGCCACCAGCGGAGGTTTCTCCCCTCTGATTGGCCGAGTGGACAGAGAGAACCTGGGATGAATCAGCTTTGTCAGTATCTTTCCACGCGAGCCACACTCCTCGAGTCGGGGGATATTTCACCGGGGAACAACAACACCTTGGGTGTTTCAAGTGATCTGGCAGATGGTCAACTCTGATTGAATCCCCACCCCCCCATACCTCCACCCCCCCCCTCTGTCTTCTCCACAAGCTTCACTGCACACTTCACATCTTTGCCAGCTCTGTCCTCTCGGTCTGGAAAGTAAAGGCGATCTAATCTACACCAACTCCCCGTGGTTCTGGGCACTGTCCCGAATCGAAGGAATAATACGTTTGGACTCGATTCACCTTTATTCCTCCTGATGAACTGCCTCAGACGGCTGCTGCTCTGTGCGTCTTAGTGTTAGTTTACAGAAATAGACTGACTGGAGGAGCTTACCGTATTTTATCTATAAGGCTATAAGGTGCATATAAATGTCTTATATTTTCTTCAAAATGTTGGTGCTCCCTATGTGTGTATGTAGGGGAAGTGTGGGCATGGATTGTAGATAAAATAACGGGGATGTGCGTTATGCAGAACATCGTTGTTTTAACAACCTGAAAATGGTAAAGAGACACGCTGATAAAGCACAGTTTAAACTGAAGGAAATCAGCTACACAGCTGAGTTTAAGACATAAGACAGGTGGTACGAGTTGGAGGAAAGACTGGATCAGTGGATCACAGAGCAGAGACTGGATCAGTGGATCACAGAGCAGAGACTGGATCAGTGGATTACAGAGCAGAGACTGGATCAGTGGATCACAGAGCAAAGGCTGGATCAGTGGATCACAGAGCAGAGACTGGATCAGTGGATCACAGAGCAAAGACTGGATCAGTGGATCACAGAGCAGAGACTGGATCAGTGGATCACAGAGCAAAGACTGGATCAGTGGATCACAGAGCAGAGACTGGATCAGTGGATCACCCGACGGTCACCATTTGACTAAAATCAGTGAAGCTAGCATAAGAAATTAAAATTGAGCATTTCAGTGCTATTTCTCCATCTGGACCAGGACTACAGTAGCGACTTCCAGTGGATTATAATGAAAAGCACAACCACAGTTTCACTAAGAGTTACGCTACAATTTGCAAATGGATTGTAGATGCTCAGACACTGTCTTTTAATACACACACTTGTGTGCTTGTTTTATCCGTGTGTTTTACCATGCGCACGATGATTAAAAAATGCGTGTGTGCGGTGGGAGGGGGGGTTCGTCCGTCCATCTGTCTCTCCTGGAGACGTCCCTTCAACCTCCATGTCGCGCCACTCTTCTGCCTCTCGACCCCCCCCAGCCTCCCACCTCACAGCTGCCTCCTCAGCTGTGTCCACTGGCCGTCAGCCCACTCGAAGCATGTCCTGTTTATCTCACAGAATCCCCACCGCACACACACACACACACACACACACTCCGCACTACAAAAAAAAATACAAGTCGAAAGCATCTTCTTCTAGTCATTTTGATTGAAGGCCATGAGCTTTTTTAACCTTGATAACGTGTGTGTTCTTTAGTTTAGTTAATAATGATGTAAATGTTGGTTTTTTAATGTAAATATGGAGCTGATGTTTCTGATGACTTCTGTCTGTTACATTTAAAGCCTTTATACATCATTAGTTCCATCATCTTGATCCAAACCAGGAAATATATCCTAGTAGTAGTTGGTACATAGACTTTACTTTGGTCTCAGTGACCTTCCATTATTGTTAGTAAAAGTTCTTTTGCACCCAAGTTTGGATTTTCACCAGAGGAACCAACCAAAGTTCAAGTTCACTTCTCATTTCAAGTCATGAATATGAGTTCTGAAATGGTTTTAAAATATAAAACATATATCAAAGTTAAGTTTCTGTAAAAATGCAGTGAGTTCTATTAAATTCCTGAATGATATTTTGCAGAATAAAACAGAGCAGACTGAAAAAATTCTGCACATGATGTTGAAGAGGAACAGAATTACATTTGTGGTGCTGACGGCGTCACATTAATGCAAATAAAACATTCTCAACAATTAATGGAGTGTTTCAAATTAATCTCATTACATAAATACCACAGCGAAATATTTTTTTTTTTTACGGGAACTCTTTAGCTGAGAATTCATGGAACGGGTGACGGCGTGTTAAATTACTGCGGATCATCCGCTAGGTGCAGGATGGATGTGAAATCGATTCCCCGTCTAAGTGTTTTTAATCACTTAAGGGACATTCCACCTAAGTTACTTACTGCCCCTATTGATATCTGGTCATGCAGCTTGTGTTCCTTCATTTGATTTCTGGTAGCCATCGCTGAGATTTACTTGGTCGCACCTAATGCAACGGATGTGGACGTAAATCAGCAGCTGACCCTGTCCATCAGGGTTCTGACTGTTTATTAAGTAAAAGTAGTTTAATCATCTTTTAGGGAATTTATGAGGCGACAATTTATTCAAATAAGTCAATTTCATTTGTTTAGCCCAGTGCTTCTTAATTATTTTCTGTCCCCCACCTATGGAAGAGGAAAAGATCTCGCGACTATAAATAGAATCATTTGTCTATAAATATAACGTATAAGAGAATAAAAAAATAAAGAAATATGGACCAACTTACCACAAAGAATAGCTTTATTAACTAACAGAAAAGATTTAAAGTGCATCTGAAAACAAAATAAAATTAAATCCTTAATTAAACATTTTCTGACTGACCATGTGCTGTATGCTTCCTGCTCACACTCTGCCAATGAGAGCGCCACTGCCCCCTAATGTAGTGGAGGTGCAGTTGCACTTTACTCTAGGACAGTAAAAATAAATAAATAAATAAATAAATAAGCATGTTCCCAACGCGCCCCCCTTGACAAACCTCACTGGCCCACCCTTTAGCCCAAAATCGCAAGTAACAGATTAGCGCCAATAGTTGATAGAGCACTCATTTAAGCAAATATTAATCCAAATAGAAGTGTTTCCTGGACACCTAAGCCTCCTATTCCTGCTTTTTTTCTACTCATGTCGACCCAAATGTTAAAGTTTGTGCGGTGCGATCGCTGCGTTTTTGTTGTGTAATGAGATGTTTTACGAATTGGTAAAAACAGCCCATTTCCAAACACTGATTTCATCACGTCCAAAGGCGTTCACGTCAATCTGATTTCAACATTACATTACATTGCAGTGAAATGGAAAAGCAGGAACAGACTGGATCAGTGGATCACAGAGCAGAGACCGGATCAGTGGATCACAGAGCAAAGACTGGATCAGTGGATCACAGAGCAAAGACTGGATCAGTGGATCACAGAGCAGAGACTGGATCAGTGGATCACAGAGCAGAGACCGGATCAGTGGATCACAGAGCAAAGACTGGATCAGTGGATCACAGAGCAAAGACCGGATCAGTGGATCACAGAGCAAAGACTGGATCAGTGGATCACAGAGCAGAGACCGGATCAGTGGATCACAGAGCAAAGACCGGATCAGTGGATCACAGAGCAAAGACCGGATCAGTGGATCACAGAGCAAAGACTGGATCAGTGGATCACAGAGCAGAGACTGAATCACAGAGCAAAGACTGCTATTTTTCCATCTGGACCAGGACTGCGGTAGCGCAGCAACTTCTAGTGGATTATAAATGGTCAGAGTTCTTGTTTCAAGTTTTAAATACAGTATTAATACTGGCATTCCCATAATGCAACACTGAATCTCCCTACCTGTTAAATGCCTTTCCATCTCATCTTGTTTCTCCTCAGAATGCAGCACAATGCACGATAGCAACCACCTGCATGATGAGTAACACTGGTGGAGCAGCCCTTTAAACATGATTCAGATTCACACACACACACACGCACACACACACACACACACACATAGTCTGAGTCACATCAAATCAAATATCACGAACATGTAATTAATTAAAAAAAATAAATCTAAGAACAAAACCAAGTGAATGAATCATCAGACGCGTGTTCCACCTTTCAGTCGTTTCCTGTCACTCTCACATCTCGTGTCATGTGACTTCTAGTAATTTCGCCTCCATTGTGTTTTTTCTCCACTCGAGTGTTTCCTAATAGAAAATAAAATGGGCGGCGTGTCGAAGGCACTTTGAAGTCTGCCGTAATAATCCAGATGATTGATAATTGGCTTTTTTCTGAATAGCAGGATGTTGCAGCCACAGAGCAGAAAAACCTGGTGGAGCAGCATTAAGGGGAGAACATGCAATCACACAAATTCCCTCCTCCCCTCCTCGATTCCAGAAAAAAACTCGATTTAACAACTCGTACGAGGAAGCGACTGCTGCAACACACACACCAGGAAACACACAGTGCACAGATAAGTAAATCAGTAAGTAATAGAATGCAGTTCTTCCTGGGGAATTAGGTTCTCTGGAAGGAAAAAAAAAAGAAAAGGAGCGCGGGAAAAACGGGGAAGGAATGTCTGGATGTAGAAAAACCAGCAGCTCATCATCACCTGAGCTCAGATTGTAGCTCAGACACCAGATAACGGCGTTCTGGCAGAGGAGGAATCACGCATCCATCACCAGGCTTATCGGGGGGGGGGGGCGGGGGGGGGGCTTTTAACAAATGGTCAACCAGCGGAGTCGATAGCCGGGGGCCAAGCTGCTTGTTTGAACAGCGTGAGTTATTGGGGGGGCGGCAATCAAACGGAATGGGGATATTTATAAAGTGAGCTCAGCTCGTATCAGGCCACGGGAAGGGGGGGGTCAAAGGTTCAGGCCGTAATAAATAAGATAAGAAGTGGAAAAAGGCAGTTTAGACCAAATCCAAGTGGAGAGATTTGACTTTTTTAGGTTGTTGTGCTCAAAATATTATTTTTTTAACAAAGAGGAAAATCTTCAGACCTCTGAGTGAACCGTCTTTACACTTCATATATAAAAAAATAAAAGTGTCTATTGAAAAGTGTCCTGCAGGAACGCCTTGAAACGCATGAAAAGGATCTTTACAGATAAATGTTCAAACTTGTCGCACGTCGATGAACAACGTG
Organism: Eupleurogrammus muticus; assembly: GCA_036785175.1. Classification (NCBI taxonomy): domain Eukaryota; kingdom Metazoa; phylum Chordata; class Actinopteri; order Scombriformes; family Trichiuridae; genus Eupleurogrammus; species Eupleurogrammus muticus. The sequence continues at coordinate 49,432,796 of JAYKQN010000001.1, read as the reverse complement.
GTGACTCTCAGACGTTCAAGCTTCCCTGAAAAGTCGTGTTTGCTGTTTTTTTTTTTCGTCTCGCGCTACGAAGCTTTCAGAGTTTAAAAAGGCAAAAAACTGCAAAAAGTGTCACCGTGTGAAAGATGAGCATCAGAGAATTAACAGTGGTGATGTGTTCAGGTACATGTGATGCATGGGTTTAAAAGTAAAGTGTTAATTTAGTGACAAATAGTGCAACAGATTTGGAAGTAAATAAATGAGATGACCTTTATGCATATATTTTAATTAGTGTGTAATTCACTGAATAAGAACATGAATTATTCCTGATAGGACTCGCTGCACCGTAAAGTGAGAAAAAATACAAAACTACAGAATTATTTGCTTTACTACCGCTTATATTCCACTTAGTGAATGAATTCAAGTGTAATTTAAGGAGATTTCTGGAAATTTCAATTATAACCGAGTTTCAAAAATCACCCACATGTTTGTTTTTTTTCTTAAAGAAAAACATAAAATTATAATAATTATTATGTTTGCTTTTCCTTAAAAAATCTTAATACCCTTTAAAATATTCTTTAAACGTGGTCCCCTACTATATACACCAATCAGGCTTTTGCAATAATATGCAAACATTTCAAGTTTCAAAAGGCGTCAGAAACACATGAACCTTTGGGCCTTTATCAGTAAAACCTAGAATCTGGTTTGTGTGGAGCAGGTCTTTAAACGCCTCGTGCTTCGTGTTGAGAAACGTCGTCGTCGTTTCACTCGACTTAAAAAACCGTGTCTGAAACTATGAGAAAAACAGCCAAAGGTTATTAGATGAAGAGTTTTCTCTTTAAAAGTTATTTCTCGGTCTAACGGAGCGAGCCAAACGAGAGCTGAGTTTGGTTAGAATAAAAAAGTAAAAAAGTCTTAGCAGTGGATTCTGAAACAGATAAACTTTAACTATGAAATCTCTTATTGTGAAACTGGTTGATTTGAATGAAAGGAGATTAGTTTTTATAAAAAAAAATAAAATGGTCCAAATGTTAGTAGGTTCCTGTTCTATTTTACCATTTATCAGACATAGTTTACATCAATGTAAAATACATCTATCAGGGGTTTTGATCTCTTCTATATATAAACCAATTACACCATTATAATCGCTTTAAATCACTATTACAGGGTTTAATTACATCTTTATTTTTCTATTAGATCACTTCTTCATAAATTAACCATTTTTCATAATTTATTTAGGCCTTATTATCTTTTATCTGTGGATACAGGCTGTTTTCAGAGCAGCTGCTAACACACGGCTAATGGTACTTTTTGGTGTTAATGTGCCACACATGTGAAATGACCAATATAATGTTTCTCCTAACAACAAATCTTAATCTTTCACATGAAACAAAACACATGTTGTTTTCCTGCAGCTCATCACAGTTATGAAAACATATACTACAATACTTCCAATACGTCCAACTCAGTTGATGTGAAACAGGAGAATCAGACACATATCCTCCATAATGAGTCTGAATCCTGCTTATTTCTAATGGGAATTAAAACATCGATGAAACGTCACTGGTTTGAAAGTGTGAAATTAGACCAGGCTGCATCTGAATCAGAACATTTATCGATTAGAATCAATAATGTGTGGGGGGGAAAAGCCTCTGTATCACAGATGTATGTCGGTGCCACCACACAGAGGAAAACAGGACATTTGTCTCGTGTTGAACACATTTTTCTTTTTATTTTCCAACTACGCGTCGTGTTCTTTTCTATTTTCATATCGGACAGCTGTGATGCTCCAGCCGACCCCAGCTCATCTAAGTCCATCATCACGTCTCTGTGACCCCCCCCCATCACCCCCCTTCATCTCACAGAGAAAGATGAAGCTTCACTCAACCTTATTAGCATTTCAAAGATCTCCCATAAAATCAGTCCACATGGCTCCACATTAGACCGGTGATGGTAGAGGGGGGGGCAGCGTCTCTGAAAGTGAAGACACTGAATATGCTGCTATCTTCTATCAAAAAAGGGTTTGATGATTGGGGGGGGGGGGTTAACCCCCCCCATGGCCTACTTATTAAAACACAAACACATGGGGGGCTAAAGTGCCCTCTTGGGGGCTAGAATAGTGTTTTATCTCATCTTGTGAGATAAAAACGTCTGTTTAAGCATCATTTCAGGAGCTAATATGTGTGCTAAAGTGCCCTCATGGGATATAAACATGTACTAGAGTGTTCCCTTTGGGGTTAAAGGTATAGTAAAGTGTTTTTTAGAAGCCCAACGCATGCTGAGGTCCCCTCTTGGGATATAAAAAAACATGCTAAAGTGCCCTTTTGAGTGGTGAAATGTGTGGTAAAGTCCCCTCTCGGGATATAGAACCATGTTGAGGTGGCCTTTTAGGAGGTGAAATTTCCTTTTGGTATATATGTGTGTTAAAGTGCCCTCTAGGAGGAGGAACAAGCTGAAGTCTCCTCCTGGGATATAAAACACGTTAAAATGTCCCGTTGGTATAAAGAAATGCTGAAGTGCCTTCTTGGGATATAAAAACCATGTTAAAATACCATTTTAGGATATAAAAAAACATCTTAAAGTGCCCTCTTAGGAGGTGAAATGTGTGTTAAATATGCTAAAGTGCCCTGAAACATGTCAAAGTGCCCTGAAACATGCTAAAGTCCCTGAAACATGCTAAAGTCCCTGAAACATGCTAAAGTGCCCTGAAACATGCTAAAGTCCCTGAAACATGCTAAAGTCCCTGAAACATGCTAAAGTGCCCTAAAACATAGTAAAGTCCCTGAAACTTGCTAAAGTGCCCTGACACATGCTAAAGTGCCCTGAAACATAGTAAAGTCCCTGAAACATGTTGAAGTGCCCTGAAACATGCTAAAGTGCCCTGAAACATAGTAAAGTCCCTGAAACTTGCTAAAGTGCCCTGACACATGTCAAAGTGCCCTGAAACATGCTAAAGTCCCTGAAACATGTTGAAGTGCCCTGAAACATGCTAAAGTGCCCTGAAACATGCTAAAGTCCCTGAAACATAGTAAAGTCCCTGAAACTTGCTAAAGTGCCCTGAAACATAGTAAAGTCCCTGAAACTTGCTAAAGTGCCCAGACACATGTCAAAGTGCCCTGAAACATGCTAAAGTCCCTGAAACATGTTGAAGTGCCCTGAAACATGCTAAAGTGCCCTGAAACATAGTAAAGTCCCTGAAACTTGCTAAAGTGCCCTGACACATGTCAAAGTGCCCTGAAACATGCTAAAGTCCCTGAAACATGCTAAAGTCCCTGAAACATGCTAAAGTCCCTGAAACATGTAAAAGTGCCCTGAAACATGCTAAAGTCCCTGAAACATGCTAAAGTGCCCTGAAACATGCTAAAGTCCCTGAAACATGCTAAGGTCCCTGAAACTTGCTAAAGTGCCCTGAAACATGTCAAAGTGCCCTGAAACATGCTAAAGTCCCTGAAACATGCTAAAGTCCCTGAAACATGCTAAAGTCCCTGAAACATGTAAAAGTGCCCTGAAACATGCTAAAGTCCCTGAAACATGCTAAAGTCCCTGAAAAATGCTAAGGTCCCTGAAACATGCTAAAGTGCCCTCTTCAGTACCATTTGTGCCTCTTCCTGATTCAATAACGTTCCAGAGTTTTTCTTTCTCAGCCTCCACTAAACGTCCCAGAGGTAAATTTGTCTGTTCGTAAACGCACGTTAAAAATATGTTTCTTTAATTTCTTGGTGTCACTCCGTCTATGATTGTTAGTGGTTCTGTTGTGTCGAGCGAACAGAACTAACACTTCAAAACAAAAACGTATGTGAAGGTGAACTCATGAGGTTTTCTTACAGGCAGCTGAAAAAAAAAGATTTCACACCAAAGAAAAAACACAAAAAAGGAAACATGTCCATTTTTTTTTTCCAATTCCAGAGGCATGAAAAGGTTGCTGAGGGGATAAATGACGGCGCGTCTCTTCGCTCTGCTCCCTCCATCTTTGGGGTGTGATTGAACAGCGCCGGCGACCCGGGTTCAAAGAACCATTACAGCTCTGTGTCTGGGGTTTCTCATCTCGGATGGAGACAGACAGGAAATCAACGCCTCCCCACGCCGCCTTCTTATCCCTGCATCGCCTGGACGTCCAGCACATGAAGACCACAGGAAGAGGCTTTTCTGTTTTCCTTTGTTTTGTACCAGGTCACATACACAGTATTGTACATCTCTACTGTCATTATCATTTCTTCCTATAATGCAAATATTCAGCTTCTCGCTTTTTCACCTCGTCAGTGGAATGTGGAACGGCTTTAGTTGCTCGATGATCCACATGAACTCACATTTAATCAGAGGGTGGATATGAAAGCAGGAAATGTGTCTGTAATCATACAAATAGGTGCTTCACCCTTTTATTTCAGAGCAGCTCAGCTGCTAATACACAGCTAATGGTATTTTTTGGTTTTTCTCAGCAAACTCAGCAGAACGGGTTGTTACCTGCACATTCACCTCAATGTGAGACAATAATGGAACGAGATGGAAGTGTTTAGTGCTTCTTAAAGACTGAATAAATTAATAATTAAAGAATTAAGGAATTGTTCATGTGTCTTAATGTTATCGTATTACTTCATAAGCTGAGAAAATGAGAGAAAAACATCAGCTCAACTAAAATTTTTAAATTGTAGAAGGTGCAATATCAAGATTTTCTGCTATAAATGATAATAAATCTGGAAAATCTCTTCAATTAAAAAGGTTATTGGATTTGAACTTGCCTAAAGAAGAGTCAGGAATCAGTTTATGTTCAGCAAATAAAGTTAGAATATTGGAACAAGACCAAACTGACCCAAATCAGGAAAGAACAAAAAGGAACTTGAAATAAGTTCAATTATCTAAGTTCAATGATAATAAAATAAGAGTTTAAAGATCAATAATTACTCTAAGTTTACTGTAAACATAAGAAAAAATGACCCAAATAACATGAGACGGCTTTTTGTTGTTTTTTGTCTCTGTTTCTGCAGTGAGCAGCACATCAACCTACGAGGTCAAACTCCTGCAGCAGAAAAGCTTTTATTCTGACTAATGGACGGTTGTTACATCACAACAACGTCTGCTCCTGTTCGTTCTGGTCAACACCAGTTCATCCTTTTTTTTGTTCTCAGACTTGTACCTTTCCACCGTTTTCTGTCCCTAACGCCGGCGTCGTAACCTTTAAAATTTCAGTGGAAAAAAAATTTGTCCAAGAATTCTGCAGCACATTAAATCTAAAGGTTAATGATGGCGTGGACCATGTTTTTTTTTCCCCACCAGTTCTGCTTCCACCTCTGCACTTTGGCCACTGTCCGAACAGAGAAACAAAACCCCCCAAAAAATAGACTGAAATCGGCACTTTGCAACTAAACACTTCAACTTCTGGAGAATTAACCCTCTACTGCATGAAACATTAGTTTGACATGACATTTTGGATGTTTTTATTTATTAAAATGGCCTAATAATAGACATATTTCAAAATTATATATAAACATATACAGTATGAGAAAAAGAAAAAAAAGTATAAGAAGAAAGTTGAAGAAAAACATGTGTCAGGATAGTTTAATGGTGTGTAAGTCAATTATTTATTCATTAATGCATTAATGCATTTGTTGCCATAACCAGTGGTTCGCCCCTGGGGGGCACAAGGCTCTGTCAAGGGGGGGCGCATTAAACCTCAGGGAACATGCTTTTTAACATTTTTAATTTTTTTTTACTGTCCTAGAATAAAGTGCAGTTCCACCTCCACTCCATTAGGGGGCAGCAGAATGTGAGCAGGGAGCATACAGCACAGAGTATGAGTATGAAGTGTAGACACCAATAATTGAGAAGCACTGCCATATGGCAACAAGTCTATTTTAGCATATTAAACGAGTATAATATCAAAGCTGAATCACTTATGAAGTGAGTTTAATTTTTTCTTGGTAAAATTTGGTAAAAAAAAAAAAAGAACAAAGGGACATAATATGTATGTCCTTTAAAATAAAAGCCCCCTTTCCACACCTAACTGTAATAACATGTGTTCTATATACCAGCTCTTCATAATAATGAACATTAGTAGATGTTTCTGAATGGAAACACGATGCAGCAAAGAGTTAACAGAATAATCGTCTTCCAGGGAACTCAGACGGATGAATAAATAGGAAATGCTCCCGTCAGGTGTTTACGAGTCAGAAGGAGGAAAATAACAAGTTGTTGAACCTTGTTTATGGCGGAAACACAAAACCAACACACACACTGGTCCTCTAGCTTTACCTACCCAACAGGACAGCATGTTTGGTTTAACCTCGTAGGATCCTGCTGAAACCTCGTTTTTGTTAAAATACTCATAAAAACTCCTCCTGTGGCGTTAAACCGTGTTCACCATCAACTGATAACACCACCTACAGAGGTGGAAAGGTCCCACAGCAGGAATGTAGGAGAAGGAGGGAATTTATTTCTGTGGAACGTCCACGGCTCTCTGCTGTTTTGTCTTGTCTGAGCTTGTGGTGAGTTTGTAAATATCTGTATGAAAATGATCCTGAAATATGTGACCTTTGACCTGTGTGGAACGCAGACAACTAACACACGACGTCAATCTGATTCAAGCATAAGAAACATCATACTTACGTCGTACGGTGATAGTTGAATGAATATTAATGAAAAGTTATTGTCCAAACAAATTAACTTCATTTAACAGTGATTTTACAGTTTTTTTATAGTTAATAAACCATATATGAACATTATTTGGAAGGATATTCTAAATATAATATATCTAATGCTATAAATATTTTGTCAAATAATGAATAAATATATACTATATGTGTGTGTATATATATATATGTGTGTGGTTTAAAACACACTATAATGTGTAGATGTGATAAATACTTTTAAATGTGTTTATTAAATAGTGTATTTGTGGTTAACTGAAACGTTTGATATGAAGTTGAATGTTTGATAATAGAAACGTTGAAAAGTAAAGTGTTACTACATATTATTGAATCACTCATTGCATGATTTACACTTATAAATGTAAAACAGATTTTACGGATCCTTGGCTTAAATAGTGTGGCTGAACAGAAAAAAACGCAGGGTTAAAGTAAACCACTGGCCCCGGAGGACTTTTATTTTGAAAATACATGCTGTGTCTTTATTTTGATGGAAACAAATTAAATCTGACGCCTGTTTTATCTGGAAAAATAAACATGTGATCCCTTGTTATTTTATATATGTATATATATTTCTTGATATCTCGACAGCCGTGAATCAGATCACGAGGTATGAATCTGGTTGGGGGGGGGGGGCAGGAATAAAGAAAGAAAGCTGCGGCGGGTTTGATCTTTCAGGGCTCACATGTGTTCCCAGAAGCGGTGCCGGGGAAACCGACCCGGGCCCAGATAATGAGTGTTTATGTGAAACTCCTATTGGGCCGTCCGTGTGATTCTGGCTGTGGTCTCCAATCCAGCGCCGCCGCTGCCACGGTAAACACACCCTTGGACGGCTCCGGCGGGGGCGGATCGCCTTACGCACGAAAATTTCCCTTTGACCTTGAAGGATCTGGAACGTCGGATCGGATGCCGGAGCCCCCCGGATTTTTGCTGCTTCTCGTATGGAGGCGAAACGATCGTTAAAAAAACGTCTTTTTCCTCCTGGTTCTCGGATTCAGACGCAGCTTTTCGAGCGGCGACATTCCCGACGCTTCCCCTAGCTCGGCCCTCTGGGGCTGCTGGGAAAAAAAAAAAAGATGAGGAATATTTAAAGATTGAATTATACCAATTACAGCCCCGGCAGGTTTCTCCTGACCAGTGATTGACGTTCAACCATCGTCTGATTTCTGGCCAGAGGCAGGTTTTATATCACAGACGATGCTAAAAGACCAGAACTGGATTATGGGTCATTTGCTACCAGGCTGTTTAAACACCAGATGTGAATATAAAATGTCTGAAACCTCTGTCATACAGCTTATTCCTACAGTCCAGTCTGTATCTGTATAAATCAGGGAGAATCTGTCTGTTCCTCTCGTTTCTCTCTGACTGACAAAATCAACTTTCACATATAGTTTACACATGGAACAATGGGGGGGGGTCATTTATGGGATGGATATTTATATCCTCATTGGTGAAATCTTTCAGATGGAGAGTCAAACCATCGTTATTCTATTATCATCATTAAAACTTAAAGTCCTGTAGGTGTTCTGTGGTGGTGTAGGGGGTAGTGTTCTTGCCTCATAAGCAGCAGACCATGTATCTTTGTGTCTATGCCACTGAATAAACTTTACAAAAAAGTTTTATTACATATATACAAAAATATCTAACATAAATAATATATTACATATATAGCTTGTGCATGGCACAATGGGGGGGGGGGGGGGGGTAACTAAAACATCATTATTATCATCATTAATATTAAAACTTAAAGCCACGTAGATGGACTGTTCTAGTGTAGGGGGTAGTGTTCTTGCCTCATGAGTCTCATTATTCTTTAAAAGCAGGTAATTAGTCATTTTAATCAAAGTTAATCTAGTTAAACGAATAGATTTTATTTTAGTCCTGAAGTCTCTCAAATTTTTACCAGGAACATTAATGGAAACACATAAAATGTTTATGATTATTCGGTATCACGTTTTACCAAATAAACATACACACAACGTCTGTGACAAAAAAGAAATAGACATTTTAAGTTTTTATTTAATAAAAATGATTGATGATTTTGTCTCTGCCTCTCTTTCATTTAAAAACACATTGCAGCTGAATTAATTTCATCTAGTTTTTGATGGTAGCAAAGGTCATAGTTCATTGGAAAAAACAATGACTGATAAATGGAATGGAATGCATTCAAAAGTCCACTGAATGTTAAACAAGAGGCACCAAGAAAGCTGGAATAAACTATAGAAACATTTAGAAAAAGACTCCAACATGTTCAATGGTTGGATGTTTTATAGTTGTTGTATATTTTCCTGCAGAATTCCAGCCTGTCTGCTCATCACGTTGTGATCAGCGTTGGTTTCAGCCTGTTCAAACAGGCCTTTTAGGGCATAACCTCACAACGGAAACGCACCAGAGATGCAAACAGCTGCAGACGCTCGGTTCAGATGATAGAAAACGTTCTTTTCTTTCTCATGAAAAACATCAGCAAACACAAAGAAGCTGGTGAATTATTTCACTTTCAGCCGCTTCAGCGGTTGTTGTTGAATAAGTTCCAGCTCCAGAAAAAGCTTCAAATCCACAGTTTAATGAAAATAAAAATATTTTATACTGATATTTTTTTTTAGAAATCCCTCTAAAGTAGTTTAACAACAGTATTTCATGATATTTTTACAAATAGACAACTACAACTATAGGTAATTTGAGTATTTGTGGTTGGTGCAATAAAAAAGATAAATATAAATATTTTCTTATAGGATAATATAATATTATAATGGCTGAAGCAAAGTGAGTAAAGTTTACTTTTAAAGCCAAAAATTACAGGTTCACCTTTAGGACATTTTTACACTCAGCAGCGTCTTTTATCCTCAGACGCTCAAATCCAACAGGAAAAAGTCCCAGTTTAAAAATGTTTAAAAATGGAAAAAAAAAAACCCTCAGGAGGAGAAACAGCAGGGATCCCTCTTCCAAGTTGGATTTTCGGATTATAAGAATAAGAAAAGAATAATAAGGAGTCATGAAAGCAGAACAGATAACATGCTTTTAAGAGTTTTAAGAGTTTTCATATTCAACTTGAATTTAGTGTTTTAATTTTTTAATCTTGTAAACCTTCAAAATATTTAATCAGTGCAAATGCAAAGCCACAGGATGTGATTAAATCTTTAATTGGCTTAATTGACTCTGTGTTCCTGGTGTGAGGTGTTTTATACATCATATTGTATTTGGTTCAATCATTCACATTAATGCTTGGGTTTGAACCCGTTCACAAACAGGGAACCAGAGCTGCGGCCTCTACGGGAGCCTGGATGGACGCTGATGTACGGTTATTGCTGAGCGTAACCTCCATTATCACAGGCCTGTGTTTACAGGCTGGAGCCGCCGGGCCGACCTACTGAGAGAGATTAAACGCTACGACGCTGACGTTTGACAACGTGGAGCTGGGACCTGCACAGACGAACCACAGACGTCTGCAGCAGCACCAGGATCTTCTTACTCACAGGGTGATGGATGGACACTCCTCCAAACTCCAGGAACAGGAATTCTCCAGCTCCCCAGTCGTTTTTATTGTCTACAGGACGGTTCAGTATCACCATGAATGTGTTCCAGGAGACTGAAGGTATGCAGGGCTGCTGCCATCATCACACAGAGAGCATCTCCACTTTCAGCGTCTGAAACAGATAATACGTCCACAGGAAGCTTCAAGCACTTCCTGACAGGGGAACGCCAAAAGGGGCAGATAATAAAAGCATTATTTTTATGATGAATATTTCTTGGATGATGTTTTAGTGACTGTGACGCCAAGAGAAGCGACAGTGATGTTTTAAATGTTCAGTCCGAAACCGGCATTGCATGAAATATTATTTAGACATGGTGAAAAGGTTTAATTCCTTAATTACTTAAAATGGAATAAATAATGGATATATTTTATGCATTTATGCAATTGCTATGTAAGACTGTATATATCATGTAATCATCATAAACTGTATGCCCTTCAAAATAAAATCCCCCTTTTCACACCTAACTGTAAAACTGTAAATCACAGCTTTATATATATATATATATATATATATATATATATATATATATATATATTAAGGGAGATTTATTGTCATCTGCACAGTGAGTGGTTTAAGGCTGCTGATTGGACGCTGATTTACCCCCAGGTGTGTCTCAATAAAAAGACATTCTGAAGCAGGGTTTTTTTTCTGTTTTGGGGGGTTGTAGTTTGGGAACTCAGAACCAGTCTGTTGTTTGCAGTGCAACACGTGAAGCACACTTCACAGCACTTCATAGAGTTGAACAGTTGTGGTTTATTTTTTTTTTTATATTTTTTGGGCTTGGGCACCAAAAACAACAAAAACAAAAGTTTTGGTTATTGTACAATCTACATTGAAACTCTAATAATAAAATGACCTGAAAGCACAAAAAAAGGTTTATCATCATTTCACCATTTACTACACTGTGGTTATCAGCAGTGTGTGGGACACGAACAATTCACCTTCATCCATCTATGTACTTTATTTCAGGAATACACTTCATTGTATTTTGTATAAATTATACAATCAGACTTTCAAATGACGCAAAATCAACATAAAACCCAATTAATGCCTCTTAAAACTGTATTTAAAAACATGGTTTGTCACTGTCTCTGAGAATTTCCTCTTCTACAGAGACATGGTTTGGATAGAACCTGACTGGCTGTGATACTCTTTTCGTTAAGACATTTTTTAATTAATATTAATTTCATTATGTTTGGTAGGTGAGCTCCTCTCTCTCCTTGCTGGGCTGGATGTGATGGAGCAGGCTGCTGTTTGGAGGCTCGTCCATCTGGACTGGTCTAAACTCTCTGGACAGCGTTGGGAGGGTTTGGTGTCCTGGGCCTTATCTCTGAAGCAGAGAGCCCACAACCTCCATCCTCCATCCTCCATCCTCCATCCTACAACCAACCTTCATCCAACCTCCATCCAAACTCCATCCTCCATCCTCCAACCAACCTCCATCCAACCTCCATCCAATCTCCATCCATCAATCCTCCATCCTCCATCCATCAATCCTCCATCTGTGAAACCAGACCTGGAAAGTGGTCCAGGCGAGTCCAGGCCAGGGGGGACGCCCTCGTCCCTTCCTGCTTCTTCCTCTGGTTGATAATCCCATGGCTGTGGCTCTCCTTATCTCCGGTTTCCTCTCCACGATCTTGATGAAAGTTCTCTTTGTCCCCCGTCCTCACACACACACACACACACACACACACACACGACCTCAGTTGGAACGGAACAATTCATGTAATCTATACGTACAATAGGCGCGATGTCTCCAGCTCAGATCTCATCCCATAAAACCTCCTCGTCTCCTCCGCTCTTACAGAGGAAGCTTCTAGAAAACGCGTCGTAAAGATGTGGGTGTGTTGGGGGTCTGGTTGGTCTCACCACTGCTGCTGCAACCAGAATGACGCCTGACTCAGGGTGGTTTAATTACACTGGATGGTCATGTTCTAAGAGAATAAGCAACCAACAACACATGTAAAAAAAATCAATCATATTTTATACCCAAAAAAGTGAATTTTGTACCAGTCTGAGGTTAAAAGTCTAAGAGATTCAGGCAAAAAAATTCTCTCTAGTTATCTCCATATGTGCGTCAGTGATAAATCATGTTTGGCGAGATTAGAAAGTCAAAAACTTCTCATGAAGAATCTCTCTCTCTCTCTCTCTCTCTCTCTCTCTCTCTCTCTCTATATATATATATATATATATATATATATATATATATATATATATATATATATATATAAATAGCTCTTTTTTGCAGGGGTCCAACAAGCCAAGGTTGAGACTTTAAAAGGCTCTTAATGGAAAAAGAAAATAAAAAAGCAAAAAACGAGTCTCTGTGCAGCTTTTTCGTCTCCAGCATTTCTTCTTTGTCTGAATCAGCTTGACTCCTCATTTCTGTTGTTGCTGCATTAAAATAAAAATAAAGAATAATAAAAAGAACCCCTCATCAGTTCATTCATTCAAGTATGGCGGGAGTGTGCTGAAGCTGCCTGTTTTATCCTGTTTGTTCTATTTATTTGTTTTTCTCTTGAGCCATTCGAGCTCTATAATAAAAAGAAAAGCTTTTGTGGCACCATCACTTACCTGTTGTACACTTTAAAGTACTTTTACACAAGTGAACACTTTGTCCTGACGTGTTATGTCGTGTGATGACTCTTTTTTTAAAGGTTTAAAGTGGCTCCAAAAACCAGGAGCAACAACCACATGGAAAAAAAAGTTGGACATGTTGGACGCCTGTTTACTCACCATGGATGAATATGGACAAAAATGGACAAAAATGGACTGTCTACACAAATTATCTTATGTGATAATATGAAAAGAATGGAATTCCTTCTTGTAATTTCCTTATATTCCCCCACATAACTGGGCATTACATGTGTGGAACACTGCTTAAATAATCTGATGCTCCATGGCTGATTTCTTTCATCGCTCATGTTCTCATGGAGCAAAAAGAAACCAGACGACAGGAACAGACAGAAACAGGATGGAGGACCGGCTGACGTGGGTCGTCCTGTGGTTCGTGGACCCGGCTCGTTCACATCTGGGACCGCGGCTCGTCGCGGAGTTTCTTCCATGAGCTCATGCTCCAGAAGCCGACGGTTCATTCACTGGCATCGATCAGCCTCTGATGGAATGAGCAATCCTCTGGTGACATTTCTGCCTCATCTTTCATCTCGCAAACACTGTAATGTGATGGATAAAGGGTTTAAGTGCTTTTATGTGTGTGAGTGTGTGTGTGTGTGTGTGTGTGTGTGTGTGTGTGTTCTAGTTCAGTTCACAAATGCACTTTAATGTATGTAACAACGATCCCATTGTGGCCTTCTGTCAGATTAAAAGCAGTAAATATGAGAATGTGTGTGTGTGTGTGTGTGTGTGTGTGTGTGTGTGTGTGTGTGTGCGTGTGTGTGTGTGTGTGTGTGTGTGTGCTATACTATCACTGTGCATTATGTGGTTCCAGTTCCAACAAAGTTCAGATTTATTCAAATCTGTATTTTATTAATTGATTCTATCTTCCCTCGTACAAACACAGTCTGCTTCACTTTTATTACTTTTACCACATTAACAGCATTAACTCATCGTTGTGTTTTATGTCGTAATGAACCTGATTAATATATGAGGAGGAGGCGTTACAGCTGTGATGGACAGAAAATTAATCAGTTAGTTAATTCACTGCTTCTCCTTCGCTTTACACGTGTCTGTATAAATTATAGAATCTGTGTGTGTCCGAGTGGCACATTGTGCGATAAAATTATTATTTTTGCTGAATTCTTTGGGTTTGGGTGAATCACATAATAGTGTCTAGATCAATATCTTCCATTTAGAACTTATTACAAATCCTATAAATTTTGATCATCACCAAATTTACTACAAAATGTACCAAGACCAGAAAATAGACCTCGTTTCTGGATTTTCAACATTCTGGACAGTTTTACTGTAGCAGGCTCTTCTAGTTGTTTCTTGAAGTCCGACACATCAAAAATTGGAGAATTCTGTAGAATTACATATCTGTCCCCATCCAGTCAAACCAAACTCTCCTATATAATAATTTATAACCCACAAAGCCAACTCATCATAAGATCCCATCTCTGCTGACCATATACCTTGAGACTATCTAGATACTTAATAAAGATCATGGCTTCAAACCTTGGTTTTAGGTTAGATCCATGGTCCACACACCATCGGTTGCATCACATCTGATATCATCTTCTATTATTATTAAATATAGAGGAATAGGAATAGACAAACGTAGAAAAACTGTGTCTGGTATGAGCCTAAAAAACTTGACACCAGATAGTTGAACCATTACACCATTGACATTTCATGTAAGAAAATTGTGATTTTTGTGAAAAAAATGGTACAAATGGACTTTCAAATGACATGAAACCAACATGTCATACCCGAAGAATGCTTTTAAAACCATATTTTAAAAAAGTTTTGACTTTCTCATTTTGCCAACCGTTATTTGTCACTCACCCTTAAACAGAAAATGTCACATCTTCTGAAAATGTGCAATTTCACCTACATTTGCTGGACAAATACGGATATAACAGTAGCAGATGAAGCGTCACAAATTCGCATCAGATTCTAACTGAGAAGGAAGCGGTGTAGCTGAACATGAAGATGGCATCTTAGACCTGAAAGATCTTTGACTCATATTATATTAATCATCCTCTCATAATATACAAACATCAGGGTATAAAATCAATTAACCAACCGTTGGGATTAGCAGCGTTATTATGTCTGTTTGTTTCTAACACAGCTAATTAAATAAATGAAAAGATGCAAAGCTCTGATTAATCCCACGTTTACGAACAAGTTCTGTTTAATAACCTGCTGTCAGATAGTACCTGGTACACAGGCTACTACCTGACAGTACACAGGCTACTAAGGTACAGTACACAGGCTACTAAGGTACAGTACACAGGCTACTAAGGTACAGTACACAGGCTACTATGGGACAGTACACAGGCTACTATGGTACAGTACACAGGCTACTATGGTACAGTACACAGGCTACTATGTGACAGTACACAGGCTACTATGGGACGGTACACAGGCTACTATGGGACAGTACACAGGCTACTATGGTACAGTACACAGGCTACTACCTGACAGTACACAGGCTACTATGGGACAGTACACAGACTACTATGGGACAGTACACAGGCTACGATGGGACAGTACACAGGCTACTATGGTACAGTACACAGACTACTATGGGACAGTACACAGGCTACTATGGGACAGTACACAGGCTACTATGGTACAGTACACAGACTACTATGAGACAGTACACAGGCTACTATGGGACAGTACACAGGCTACTATGGGAGAGTACACAGACTACTATGGGACAGTACACAGGCTACTATGGGAGAGTACACAGGGTACTATGAGACAGTACACAGGCTACTATGGTACAGTAAACAGGCTACTATGGGACAGTACACAGACTACTATGGGACAGTACACAGGCTACTATGGTACAGTACACAGGCTACTATGGTACAGTAAACAGGCTACTATGGGAGAGTACACAGACTACTATGGGACAGTACACAGGCTACTATGGGACAGTACACAGGCTACTATGAGACAGTACACAGGCTACTATGGGACAGTACACAGACTACTATGGGACGGTACACAGGCTACTATGGTACAGTACACAGGCTACTATGGGACGGTACACAGACTACTATGGGACGGTACACAGGCTACTATGGTACAGTAAACAGGCTACTATGGGACAGTACACAGACTACTATGGGACAGTACACAGGCTACTATGGTACAGTACACAGACTACTATGGGACAGTACACAGGCTACTATGGTACAATACACAGGCTACTATGGTACAGTACACAGGCTACTATGGTACAGTAAACAGGCTACTATGGGAGAGTACACAGACTACTATGGGACAGTAAACAGGCTACTATGGGACGGTACACAGGCTACTATGGGACGGTACACAGACTACTATGGGACAGTACACAGGCTACTATGAGACAGTACACAGGCTACTATGGTACAGTAAACAGGCTACTATGGGACGGTACACAGACTACTATGGGACAGTACACAGGCTACTATGGGACGGTACACAGGCTACTATGGGACGGTACACAGACTACTATGGGACAGTACACAGACTACTATGGGACAGTACACAGGCTACTATGTTACAGTACACAGGCTACTATGGTACGGTACACAGGCTACTATGGTA
Organism: Eupleurogrammus muticus; assembly: GCA_036785175.1. Lineage (NCBI taxonomy): Eukaryota > Metazoa > Chordata > Actinopteri > Scombriformes > Trichiuridae > Eupleurogrammus > Eupleurogrammus muticus. The sequence continues at coordinate 49,416,421 of JAYKQN010000001.1, read as the reverse complement.
CAGTACACAGGCTACTATGGGACGGTACACAGACTACTATGGGACGGTACACAGGCTACTATGGGACGGTACACAGACTACTATGGTACAGTACACAGGCTACTATGTAATGGTACACAGACTACTATGAGACAGTACACAGGCTACTATGAGACAGTACACAGGCTACTATGGTACAGTACACAGGCTACTATGAGACAGTACACAGGCTACTATGAGACAGTACACAGGCTACTATGAGACAGTACACAGGCTACTATGGGACAGTACACAGGCTACTGTGGGAGAGTACACAGGCTACTATGAGACAGTACACAGGCTACTATGGGACAGTACACAGGCTACTATGTGACAGTACACAGGCTACTATGAGACAGTACACAGGCTACTATGGGACAGTACACAGGCTACTATGTGACAGTACACAGGCTACTATGAGACAGTACACAGGCTACTATGAGACAGTACACAGGCTACTATGAGACAGTACACAGGCTACTATGGGACAGTACACAGGCTACTATGGTACAGTACACAGGCTACTATGTAATGGTACACAGGCTACTATGGGACAGTACACAGGCTACTAAGTAATGGTACACAGGCTACTATGGTACAGTACACAGGCTACTATGTAATGGTACACAGGCTACTATGGGACAGTACACAGGCTACTATGAGACAGTACACAGGCTACTATGGGACGGTACACAGGCTACTATGTGACAGTACACAGGCTACTATCAGACAGTACACAGGCTACTATGGGACGGTACACAGGCTACTATGGGACGGTACACAGACTACTATGGGACAGTGCACAGGCTACTATGGGACAGTGCACAGGCTACTATGGGACAGTACACAGGCTACTATGGGACAGTACACAGGCTACTATCAGACAGTACACAGGCTACTATGGGACAGTACACAGGCTACTATGGGACAGTGCACAGGCTACTATCAGACAGTACACAGGCTACTATGGGACAGTACACAGGCTACTATGGGACAGTGCACAGGCTACTATGGGACAGTACACAGGCTACTATGGGACCGTACACAGGCTACTATGGGACAGTACACAGGCTACTATGAGACAGTACACAGGCTACTATGAGACAGTACACAGGCTACTATGGGACAGTACACAGGCTACTATGGTACAGTACACAGGCTACTATGTAATGGTACACAGGCTACTATGGGACAGTACACAGGCTACTAAGTAATGGTACACAGGCTACTATGGTACAGTACACAGGCTACTATGTAATGGTACACAGGCTACTATGGGACAGTACACAGGCTACTATGAGACAGTACACAGGCTACTATGGGACGGTACACAGGCTACTATGTGACAGTACACAGGCTACTATCAGACAGTACACAGGCTACTATGGGACGGTACACAGGCTACTATGGGACGGTACACAGACTACTATGGGACAGTGCACAGGCTACTATGGGACAGTGCACAGGCTACTATGGGACAGTACACAGGCTACTATGGGACAGTACACAGGCTACTATCAGACAGTACACAGGCTACTATGGGACAGTACACAGGCTACTATGGGACAGTGCACAGGCTACTATGGGACAGTACACAGGCTACTATGGGACCGTACACAGGCTACTATGGGACAGTACACAGACTACTATGGGACAGTACACAGGCTACTATGGGACAGTGCACAGGCTACTATGGGACAGTACACAGACTACTATGGGACAGTACACAGGCTACTATGGGACAGTACACAGGCTACTATGTACCTACTATGGGACCGTACACAGGCTACTATGGGACAGTACACAGACTACTATGGGACAGTACACAGGCTACTATGGGACAGTGCACAGGCTACTATGGGACAGTACACAGACTACTATGTACCTACTATGGGACCGTACACAGGCTACTATGGGACAGTACACAGGCTACTATGGGACAGTACACAGGCTACTATGTACCTACTATGGGACCGTACACAGGCTACTATGGGACAGTACACAGACTACTATGGGACAGTACACAGGCTACTATGGGACAGTGCACAGGCTACTATGGGACAGTACACAGACTACTATGGGACAGTACACAGGCTACTATGTACCTACTATGGGACCGTACACAGGCTACTATGGGACAGTACACAGGCTACTATGGGACAGTACACAGGCTACTATGTACCTACTATGGGACCGTACACAGGCTACTATGGGACAGTACACAGACTACTATGGGACAGTACACAGGCTACTATGGGACAGTGCACAGGCTACTATGGGACAGTACACAGACTACTATGGGACAGTACACAGGCTACTATGGGACGGTACACAGGCTACTATGGGACAGTACACAGGCTACTATGGGACAGTACACAGGCTACTATGGGACAGTACACAGACTACTATGGGACAGTACACAGGCTACTATGGGACGGTACACAGACTACTATGGGATGGCGACACAAAGCCGAAACAAGAACATCTATCAATGCTCGTTGTTCCTGAACATTCCTTTTAAAGCCTCAAACATCAACGTCCCAGTAGACGAGATTTGTCAGCTGTGTCAGGCTGAAAATATCAGTGAAAACACCAATAAAACAGTAAGTCTGTGGTTTTACTGCAGTGATATATGGACTGTATAATGAAATCTACAATAAGCAGCATGGCGTCTGCATAAACAGGACAGAAACAAGTCTGACTGCTTCTGATCTGTGTTGTCTTATTATCTCCTTCTATGTTCCTTTACTCTTCTCGCTAAATCAAATTTGTCCTTCTCCTAGCAAGCATATATTTTCTGTATTTTCTTTTAATAATGAACCATCACCGCAGACGGCTCAAAGGGAAGTTTCTGTTGACAAGATTAATGTGATATCTCACTCACCTCCCAAACCCTGCAATGAAACTACACTTCAGTCTGTTCTGATTTATTTTTTATTGCCTGAGTGGTCCAGACGAGAGGAGGAGGAGAAGGTCTTTGAATGTGATCCGTGGTGGGCTGAGGAGCCAGTGGAGGTTCTGGGGGTACCCTGGTTTATTTAGGACTCTGGATGAAGTGCTGCTGCTGAAGTATTCAATCCTGGAGACATGGATCAGAGTGATGAGCGGAGACAAGCTGTGATTTTTCAGTTCGGGAAAAAAAAGCCACTTCCAGTGATTTGTCGCGTCTCCGCAGCAAAGCTCTGACAGCATGAATTTCTACAAACTGAATAGCAGAGTTTCAGACATGGTGACAAAGTTTAGATGACAGTCCACTTAAGTTTCAGTTTTCTTAGCAGCAAGAGGGTTATAGAACATAGGGTATTGATAATTGAAATGATTGAGATGATTGTAATAATTATTACTTTCTAAAATGTTAATCTAATGAACTGAACTGTGGCCTGAAGCATTCCCCTTTACTGCTAAGCATTTGAGGAAGTATGGATAGCAAGATAGCACGTCTTAGCGTGTGGTTTTTGTGGTTTTTGTTAATAATGATAAGTGGCTGAGTACTTTCGTTATGTCGCTGCATGATTAGTGAAGGAAGACATTTGAATTGTAATGAAAGCGCTGGGATGCAACATGGGAAGGAGCCGTGATATGGAGCTTTACACTGGAACTGGATAGAGCTGGGATACCTGAGTCTATTGGATTTTACCTTGTTTTTTGGAAAAGATGTTTTTGTGGCATATACGGTAGCCAGACAGGAAGTAGTGGAATGCTCTGGGCCAGACTCCAACCAGGAAAGAAAAAGGGTTCTGAATAGCTAGAACTCCTACACCACCACAGCACACCAGGGATTTTAACTTTTAATGATGCTGATGTTATGAATATCTATCCCAGAAATATCACAAAAAGAGGTTTATGTGCAGCTGTACCAGAAAGCTGAGGTTGATCTAACAGACCCATTTTATAGACAGATAACAACCTATCTGATGGATCTTTACGATCGCGGGGGGGGGGGCACACAATCGTGATAAAAGCACTCTGTAAGTGGCTTCTGTTTCAGGAGCCTAAAACCGTCCGCCCCCCACTGACCTTCCTCAAAGAACCCGTGAGGTTAATCCCCGGCTAAAGAATTGAATCTTGACCTGGCTATTATTATCTCACGCTAACCGTTCCACTCTGTGGGAATCTGACCTCGTAAAAGCCCCGGGGCCCCCCCATAAACACACACACACACACCCACACCACACACTAATGGACAGACACACACGCGTGTGCACAATCACTTCCGCCCTTGTATGACCAGGCCAATACAAACAGCCAGAAACGTCTTTTCTTTGCACGGCCGCCTACGGGCAGATCGAAACACGCTGTAATCCAAGACAAACTAATGGCGCAGTTACAAGGTGACAATGACACACACACACACACAGGCACACACACACACACACACACATCATGCTGTACACACAGAAGTCTGGGAGGGAGGAGAACACCATCTTCTAGCAGTGGGTGGTAAAAGCTGTGTCTAAAGCGATCTCACAGACCCGTGACTGCTAGAAAGAATGAAATCACACCTGGCACAGCTCGCCAACTGGTCAGGATCACACACACACACACACACACACACACACACACCGCACACACACACACACACACACGCACGCACACACACACCACACACACACACACACACACACACACACACACACACACACACACACGCAGATTCTTTCTTACACAATTTAAGAGTACACTTGAGTAGTCAAAGACCACTTTGACCACACTCCACGACCTCCCTCTGAAACACACACACACTCTCAGAAATTACAGACCATATGCACATGTCTTCAGGTGGTCGCGGGCTCTCGGCTTCTCGTAATTAAATCGAGTCCTCGTCCGTCTGCCCCCCCCCCTGAGGGGGGGCAGGGGGAAGTGCATGTTTGAGGTTTCAGGAAGGAGCGTAAAACGGGGAGCAAACCGAGCGTGAGAAAAAGCGCCTCGACGCGCAGCCTGTGAACCGATTAACGCGAACACGCTGTTCCATTCACACACACAAACACACACACACACTCATTCAAAACGAAGGATCATCATCTCACATCATTTGCTAATAGAGGTGGTTTTGCATTCGTATCCAACCCATTAACTGCAAACACGCTGCAGCCGCGTCGACGTCGATCTTTAATATACGAGCACTAAAGCTCATTCATGGGAAATGTTGACCTGCGCTTTGCTAAAATTGCGAGTCTGACCTTTCTATGAATAAAACACCAGCATTAGTCCTTTCCCTGTTAAAGGGTTTTTACGGAGTTTTACCTTGTAGATGTGAGGGTCTCGTGCTGCTTTTGTACAAACTGTAAAGCCTGTTGGGGCAAAACTGTGTTTTGTGATTCTGGGCTGAACAAATAAATTGAATTGAATTGAATTAGTTTATTAATTAGGTGCAATTTTATTTTATTTTTATTGCAGATCACCTCAGGGTGACATCTCTGTACTGTTATGTTGGTGTTATCAATGGTGAAGATTAGTGGCTGGTACACAACAGCTTTGAATAAAATGACTAGACCTTTCCAGGAAAATACACCTGGCGTAGGCAATGATCAACCACCTTGAGTTAAATTCTCCAACTTTACACTGGAAATTAAAGAAAAAAAATGATTTAATCAAACATAAACTACACCCCAATGCCTTGTTCTAAAGCCCCATGGTCATGGTTGTGAAACAATTCCAAATTTTCTGCAGCGAAGCCTCGAGAAACGAAAAGCCGAGCTCAGCCGTAGGATTCCAGGTTCCATCCTGAGTCAGTGCCTCGGATAAACCGGGCGGTGTTAGACCTGTAGAACTGGAATAGTGGAGATCCAGAGCAGCCAGCCAAGAGAGACCTGGATCAGGGGGGATCCCAGGAACCCGCGGGGCTCTCTTGTCAGGTTCTCTGGCTCTGATCACCCACTGGACAGTCGTGGTACTGCAGGAATGTTCTCCGATTTTACCTACTGCCCCACCCCCTCCTGGGAACTCTGGGAACTTTCCACTCAATCACCTGATCATTCTTGTCACCTGTTGCTGTTTAGTGATGTTCCTTGTCTGCTATTTAGGTTCTGCCACTTCCTCTGATCCTCTGACCTTGTTTCCCAGCCTCTGATAATTTTCCTGTATCTGTGAGTAACCTTATTAACATATAAGAGAATAAAAAAGAAAGAAATATGGACCAACTTACAACAAAGAATAGCTTTATTAACTAACAGAAAAGATTTAAAGTGCATCTGAAATTCAACAACAAAATAAAATCCTGTGTTGAGGGTCTGCTACACTTGGTGTCTACACTTCATACTCATACTCTGTGCTGTATGCTCCTTGCTCACACTCTGCCAATGAGAGCACCACTGCCCCTATTGTAGTGGAGGTGCAATTGCACTTTAGTCTAGGAGAGAATAAAGAAAATAAAAAGCATATTCCCCAGGCTCTCTATTTGAGAACCACTGCTTGGAAACCTGTGTTAGCATTTTTGCCTTTTTTAATTTTTGAAAACCTGTTGAGGTGTTTTTTTGTTTGGACTCTGCAAGAAAAGAAAAAAAAAGTTCACCAATACGTGAATCAGACGGAATGAAGCCGCTCCCCGATGTCGAGATGTGACGCTCTCCTGTTCTCGCAAAGAAACTCACATGAGAGACTTGAGGAGCACGAGAGGCAGAAGAAGATGAAATGGAAACTGAACTCGCAGCCATGAAACAAAGGCGGAAACTGAGCCCAGATCATTACCCGGCTAATAAGCACTAGTCGTGGTGGCCGTGGTTTCTCAGCAGGGACCAGGCTTGTTAGCACGGAGGGGCAATCAAACCAAATGAAAAAATTTATTATGGGATCTTAGCAAAAAAAAAATCATACGGGATCGGCCACTTGAAGCTGAATCAGCTGGAGCGGGTTCACACGAGGACCAGAGCTGAACCCTGTTGAGGATTCTGCTCAAATCCTCCACTGTTAAGGTTCAGGCCCAGCAAAAAGGGATTCATCCAGCACCCGCTCCCAGTTTTTATTACAGTGACCGTGCTGTGGTCGATTCACGTTTGGAAAAACAAATTCCACAAAGGCTCCGTTTAGTTCGTTCTGATGCATGATGCCATCGGCTGCAACACCACGAAAAAACGAGGAAATGGCTGCAGGTCCAGAACTGAAACCACAGGTTCTGTAATTTGGACCTGCTTTTTGATCAGGTTTTTTTTTTGGGGGGGTGTTGGTTGTTACTCACAGAAAAAGATCTGTGAAAGAAAACATCACCTTCTATTGGAGATGAAATGTGCACATGCAGTCACTGACATGCGAATACGTGATCTGTCATGTAACTAAAAGGTTCAGCTAGTTTTACATTCTAGGTGGATTAAATATTTCAGTTACACGTATGATTATATCAACACAAATGTACATTTTGTGTACAAAATATATACAAATGGACTTCTAAATGACAATGAATGATTCTTAAAACTGTATTTATCATCTCCATATACATGATTTTTCATTGACTCACAATCATAGTAATACTTTTGCACCAGTGTAGTTATGCATATGTGCACAGTAAAATCTCCAGTGTTAACATAGCATTTACCATAAAGAGTTAATTAGTGAACTCGTCAACACTATTAGTGCTTAAATTACCTCTTTATGTATAATAATACTGGAAATTTGACTGTGTGCAAACATAAAATCACCATTCAAACAACAGCCCTTCGTTATTTATAATTAGAATAAAAAGGACAGCGTTTCTTTCCCCAACATGATTTATGTGGTAAATCTATAACCTGCTGCACCAATAAACTGACCAATTAAAAAAAAAAAAAACAATATCATTATCGTCCCTTATCATTAATCATCTGTTATCACATGATCAGAGGTGGAAAAACAAATTGCACACACAGAGGAAGAAATAAAAACGTGCTCAGCGCATCACCACTTTCTCTCGTCTCTTCATCGCGGCTCACTAACCTCTATAAATATTTAAAGACTTATTATTTGTTGAACCTTAGAGTGGGGCGTCCAATGTGATTTATGAATACATAACATACAGAGCACTCACAGAGGATTAGAAAATATCTTCAACTTTAAAGCTCAGGGCTGTTTTATAAAATAAAAAGGCAACTATGGATTTGTAGAACATGATGGAGTGTTACTGTTTGTGAATCACATATTAAACTGATGGATAAACGTTGAAGCACAATCTGGTAATAATCAAGCATCAGGATAATGGTTATAACAACAGCTTATACAGCTGAATATGCATATACACATATAGTCAGATTATGGATTATTATTCAACTCTAGCAGTTATTATGTCATTTAATAACCTCTTACAATAATCCTTGAATAGAAAGAGTGTGTACTTTAAATTCTATGAATAAAACACAGGCAATTAACCAGTTTAGATCGTTTCTGCACCTCTTGAGCCTCTTCATAGACCTGATTTGTGAAACACACACCTACGCAAACACCTTATATTAGCATGAAAAAACAAAGAAGTGGTTAAAAATTCAGGCGTGATATAAAAACGCGCCATTTATCACACACACACACACACACACACACACACACACACACACACACACACGCAGCGTGTAGAATCCATCCTGTGTATTCTCCTGCGACCTCTGCTGAATCCTCCGTTAGATGTGCTCTGCTTACAGAACATAATCATCCTCGGCCCACGGACCGCGTCGGCCTCGTATGACGAGAACCCGGAGATATCGGCCTCGCGGGATCATCGCTGGCATCAAGGACATGCGATTCCGACACACACACACACACACACACACATATATATGTATATATACCTATGTGTGTGTGTATGTACTGTGTAAATCCAGATCACTGCACTTCACACTAATCTAACCTTGCATCCGTCATGAAGTTGTAACACACATCATCAACGTCCTTCAGTTTGACCCTTTTAAATATGTCAAATATCCTCCTAATCCTATAAAAGATCCTATGATAATAATAATAATAATAAAGCCTGCCCGTGTAAAAGGATTGAACCTACAGCAGCACAGCCTCGCCCCCCCCCCCAGGTGAACCACTGGTGTATGGATACTGCTATTAAATGACGTGTGTGGACGTAACATCTATATTTTTCCTAAAGGAATAAGTGATGAGTCCCTTACCTCACACGGTGGGTCGTGATAATTATTGTAAAATAACAAAATAAAATGACAGTGTGTGAATTGAAATGTCAGGTGAAATTACAGGAAGACAGTGATATTGTTTTTTTACCTTTTCCAAACAGCAGGAAAAGGTGTAATTTATGACTCTGCAGTGGCGTCCATAAAGAATGATGGCCGGCCCCCATGGGGACCCCCTGCAGGGGCCAGTGGACACGTTATCTCCCATAATTCATAGGGCTGCTGCTTTGAAGCGCTGCCACCTGTTTTCTAGTTCTAGTTCTTCCCCCGACTCCTTCCTCCAGCTTTGTCTCATTTCTCGTTTCGCGTTGGGTACTCACGGTGAAACCAGATCGCTGCACACGTCGCGACCTTGTGGGGGGGCCCACAGCCCCAGGAACGCAAAACGCCGAACAGCGTTTGACCCTGGGAGGAGTCGTTTACACGGGAAAGCAAAAAATATTATCTGATTTATTATCTGCAAGAAGACACAAAGACGCTTTAGGGCGCTCAGGAGGATCCAGGAAGTTCTAGACTTCTGATGTGGGTGGAAACAGAATACAAAAAAAAAAAAAAATACCTTAATATAACATGGCAATATAATATTTTGTAAAATAATTAATGTAATATAATAATTAATATATTAATTAATTATAAAAGTATTATTAATTATATTATATCTTATATAATTAATAATATATTATAATTTTGGGGTATTTTTACATTAAAATGATAAATCCTCTAATAAGAATGATAAATCTTAAACAATTAATCCACCTACAATAAATATTAAACATTAAACCTTACCTACAGATAAAAGTCATTTGCATGATATTGTCATTTAAAAGTCCATCTGTAAATTTTTTTTTTAATCATGAATTTTGTGATTTTTTACAGATTTTTTACAGTAAATGTCAAGTGGTGTAACTGAAGGAGAATACGAATTTTTAATTATGTATTCCACCTATAGTAAAAAAGTTGATAGCATGTTTTTTTAAAGATTTTTTTAAACCTTTTTAGGAGAGTTTAATTATATATTACCAATTTTATACGACGTTTATAGCATTGTCCAACACAATAAAATGTTCATAGTAAATTAGAGAAACTCTCATACAGAGAAATGCAAGAAAAAGACAATATCAAAAATATAAAAAGAACAAATCTATCAGAAGAAAACTAAAAATCTAATAAGTCCCCATATTTTATAAGCAGGGGATTATCTGTAAGTTGTGTGTTTCTGCCTCTGGACGTTTTGCTATAGTTCATCATCTTAACACGATTCTGATGGTGGATGCTGGACAGAGTGTTTCTGATCAGCTCACACACACACACACACACACACACACACACACACACACACACACACACACACAGGTTTGTCAGGAGGCCAGAGCACCACTCTATTCCAGATTGAAATACCTAGACAAATATTGGATGAATGGCCGTGGAATTCTCTACTCGTGTTCCTCTCCTGATGAATTAGAATCACTGTAGAAGTTCTTATCATATCAGATCTAAAATGAACCGTGTGTTTGGGGTATGATTCCCATAGTTTCTAGAAAGAAATAAAGACGGCAGCACGTGAAGTTTTCTCAGGAAGTTCGTAGTTTTGTAGCCTGTGCTAGTGAGGAATAAAGCAGCAGCTGAACCAGGAAACTTACTTTCACTACGTTGGAGGTTTGAATGGTGTGAAATGGTGGGATGTAATCGTCATGATGATCAGAGGTGGAACACTGGAACTAAAGAGCTGCTGCAGGATAGTGGTGGGATATGGAAGTGGATGGGTTCAACTTTTTATTTTGTAAAAACTATTTAGTGGCATATATGATAAAAAAGATTCAGAACACGGGTCTGTTGCTTGCGAGGCAGGAACACTACCCCTTACACCACCACAGAACACCTTTTTATAAAATCTACAAAAAGGATATAAATACAAACTGAATCTGCAAGTTGATCCAACAAATAGTCAGAGAGAATAGAGAGGAACAGACTGACTGACATTCCTTGATTCATAGATAGGTAATTACTTATTTATTTAAACATTATAATAAATAGAGAGACCATTATATTATATTAACACAAGACACATTCATAGAATCTTTACAACCAGACCTTTAAACCTCCCTCAGGAAGACTGAGTCCAGGGAAGCGATGGCGTGATTCAACCCGTGGCATCAGGACGCCGCCGCTCCATTACCGCCAACAACACCTCATCAGCGTCCCCCGCCTCACGCTGTGATGAATGCGCTGTGCCCTGCTGGGTTAACACAACCCCGCAACCCCCCCACGTGTTTGTCGACAAGCCGTCCGCCTCGCACTCAACTCGTCGTGCCGCACGGCGGCGAGATCTGAGCGGCAGCTACTTCAGGGGTCGAGAGGTCGACTTATTACATTACCATCTGTTAACAAGAGGAGCTACCACCGCCGTGGGGAGGGGTGGCGAGGGGAGGGCGAGGGAACAGCAAGGGGAAGACGAGGGGAGGGCGAGGGAACAGCAAGGGGAGGGCGAGGGGACGGCGAGGGGATGGCGAGGGGACAGCGAGGGGAAGGCGAGGGGACGGCGAGGGGAGGGCGAGGGGAAGGCGAGGGAAAGGCGAGGGAAAGGCGAGGGGATGGCGAGGGGAAGGCTAGGGGAGGGCGAGGGGATGGCGAGGGGAAGGCTAGGGGAGGGTGAGGGGATGGCGAGGGGAGGGCGAGGGTAAGGCGAGGGGACGGTGAGGGGAGGGTGAGGGGAAGGCGAGGGGATGGCGAGGGGAGGGCGAGGGGACGGCGAGGGGATGGCGAGGGGACAGCGAGGGGACGGCGAGGGGAGGGCGAGGGGAAGGCGAGGGGACGGCGAGGGGAAGGCGAGGGGACGGCGAGGGGAGGGCGAGGGGACGGCGAGGAGACGGCAAGGGAAGGCGAGGGGACGGAGAGGGGAGGTCGAGGGGAGGGCGAGGGTAAGCCTCGATAACGGGAGACGTTGAGGGCGGTCGATCGAAGAGAAGGAGAGGAATGCAGGGTTGTAATCAGAAACACATGCTGGTGAGTGAGTGGACACCCACACACACACACACACACACACCCACACACACACACACACACACACACGCTCTGTGAACACATACCTAACCAGGGCGATGGAGGCTCACTCCTCAGCAGGATTTCAGGTTCAAAACGACTGAGGAAGGAAAAAATAGAGAAATGGGAGCGAAGCAATAAGGAGAATCAGAAATGATAAAGGACGGTCACATGTTCGTTTGGCATTAAGAATAGAAGCTGTCCTCCCCGCCACTAACCACCAGGCCTCTCAACCTACCTATATATATATATATATATATATATATATATATATATATATATATATATATATATATATATATATATATATATATATATATATATATATATATATATATATATATATGGGTCATTGACAAATTTAGTTTTGACAATCATCATTTCCAGCCTCTGAGATGCTGCGTACACGTCGGCTTTATGCGCCATCATTATATAATAAAATGGTGGATCATATAAGTGAAAGCTGCTCGATATGTAAACACACACACACACACACACACACACACACACACACACACAAACGAATGAAATCTCCCAGTTGTGTGTTTTTTTAATTCCATTTTTCTTCATTCATCACCTCCTGTAAATCGTAATTCACAGCGTTAAAAGGTCCTTTTTCCAAAAGTGGACACAGCTAATTTTATTTCCTGAGCTACTGAGCTTAACGATAAATCGGGGCCCGAAATTTACGGTGTTTTTTTTTTTCTAATCAGACGGGTCCGATAGCGGCATCAATCAAGGAGGAAACTGCTCTGTGGAATTAAGGCTCGGCTCCTTTAGGCCAGAACTACGTCCTGGACGCTTCTGCAGCCGCAAAAAAATGCATTTTAACATTTGTTCCAGTAGCTAAAGCATAGCTTCTTCCTGTAAAGTATGAATTCTATTTGTTCTGCTTATTTCTTTGTGCTCAGGTGGGCTGATGATAAAAAATCCTGCTGCACCCAGCTCTTAAAATAATGACTTTTACCAAGTGTTGCATGGGATAAAGTCAAAAATGAAATGTGGTGTAATCCTCACAACTTGGTGCCAGATACTTCAGTGCTTTAACAAATGGTTTTATATTCTAGGTGGATTCAATATTTAAAATTGATCTTTCTTGTTTGGGTTGACCATTTGATAAAACTAACATGAACACAGAATGTCCATTTTGGGAGACCTGATTATTGCTTTTAAAACTGTGATTTTAAAAAGTTTTTTTTTTTACCTTTTCATCGTGTCAAACTTGATTTATCGCTGACCCAGCTCCACTTTTATTCATACGTTACTGACACATCTTCACGTTGAAAAATCCACTGGAAAAAAAGAAAAAGCACAACCACAGGATGAGAAGCTATTAACTGGAAGTCGGGTTAATTCCTCTTCGACCACACGCTGCACGTTGCAGATATTTCATCCTTTAACCTCCTGATGCTCTGCAATGTGAAGAGACGAAATAATTCTATAGATGGATCTGACATTAAATTAACCTCCCTAACAAGCTCAATTCTGTTTATTCACAGTTTTTTAATTTTATTAGAGAAGAGGATTTCTGTCAAACCTTTATGGCCGTGCTGTCAGTTTATTTTATTTCTCTGCAGCCTCCACGTTAACAGGCTTTTCTCTTCATTAGCAGCCGACAACACAAAACAACAATATTCCTGTTTTAATAATGGATCACATTAAAACAAAAGGAGCGTTTCAGCTTCATCTGCCTTCAAATAATCAGCTGCTGATGAACAGAGGACAATGCAGCAGCTTCTCGTTTGTACAGCGACTCTTTCACAAAGAAATCGAAGATTTTAGGCAATTTTTACTGTAATTCGACTGTGTAACATTTGATCAGATGCAATTAATGTCAAACTGGTTATTTATTCTCTAATATGATTGAAGATGAGTTTAGAACACTTACATTTACATAAGATTCCCAAATAAATACATCAGAATATTAATAAAAGTAAAAGAGAGAAAGAGCACAGAAATAACAGTGTTGGCTGCAAATAATGATGATTTAGAATTTTAATTAGCAGATTATTCTACTTTATTTTGGTTGATTTTGTAAATGATTAATTGTTAAGTTGCCTCATTCATAAAATGGTGTTAAAAGTCTATCAGTGAACATTTAACGTAAAATGTCTTTTTTGTTGAGAGCAACATTCCACAACCCAAAGATCATCAGTTTATTATTAATCATCAGATTTCAGGAGCTACAGAATTTGCATGTTTTCTTTTTTAAAAATGATTCAACTAGATTGTCTAAATAATTGACGATTAATGTAAATTGATTAATTGATTAATCGACTAGTTTAAATAAACAGTGACTTACTTGCACATTCAGATATAAGGTGGAGACTGTCGATGTGATTTAATTAGAATATTATTTTCCTTGTTTTGTCTCCTCTGAGCGTTTCCCCAGTGACTCCATCTTTAAATCATCACCACGGCGACCAGTGACCGGCTGCTGTAGACGTGAAAATAAAAGAAGCTGGTTCTTGTTCTGCTTGGCTGTGAGCAGACTGGGCCCAGAAGTGCAGCCAGACAAATAACCAGGTCCAGATTTGGTGCTTAATGAGGTGTGATGCAGCGCCGTGTTGAGACTGTGGACACGAGACGCGTCTGAGGGTGAAATAAAACAAACAGCCGTGCTCAGCGCTGTAAAAACACCATCTTCTGTTCCTGCATCCAGAGTGGACTGGCTTCTACCGTTGTTCACGGCAGATTTTCTGCAATTTGCTTCACAGGATTGTCTCAAACATCTCCTATTAGCACTTACTAAACATATTTATCTCTGTGTGGAAGTGAAGCTGCGAGCTGAATTCATCCCTAAGGCAAATCCAGAGCACGCGTCCTGTGTTACGGTAAAACCAGGGGCTGTTGAATCATTGCAAATTGGTTGTATCTCTTACTGAAATACTAGTGCAGTGCAGATAGTAGAAAAACAGTAGAAAATACACTACTTTTGTTGCTTTACCTGGTGAATGCAGATTTTTTTTCTTTTATTTAGCAAAATGTGTTTGTAGCCATCGAATGCAGATTTGAGAACAATTTCCCAGGTAAACGGGCAGCTTAAGCAAAATAAATTCAATACCAAAGTATCACAATTACCACTAAATCAGTGATATCGATCACATTCATAGATATCTAGCTGATAACATGAGATGTGTTTGGCATTTCAGCAACATTTATATCAGTCGGGAAGTTAGAAGTCTGCATCTGAAACATTATATAAAAAATAGGTTTTCTAGGTACAGTTTGGAGTTTCTAGCGGCATCTAGTGGTGAGGTGGCACATAGCAACCAGCTGAGGACAGTGGCTGCCTCTAGAGGCATTGCTTGGCTTGTCCCTTCAGGGCTTCTGTAGAAAGATGGCAGCAATACCAGGTCGGCTGTGGCATTGGTACTAAGGAGCCAAAGTGTGCTAAGAAACCAGCAGCAGCCTGGACCATGGATGTAAGGTAGGAAGGACCCATGCTTTCATGGTGATGTTAAATTCAGACGCTTCCGTACGATTGAATCATCAGATCAGGAAATGATTTTCCAACCTTCTATTGTCTAATTTTGTTCTTAGCGGACAGGACTGGACCTGGTGTGGTCTTCAGCTGGTGTAGACCGTCCACCTCAGGCTTTGTTCAGAGAAGGTCCTCAACCAGTGGTTATTTGAGTTACTGCTGTTATAAACATTATAAAAGAGGCGTTTTCACCCACAGAACTGACGTTTACTGGATATCCTCTTGTTTTCAGACCATTCTCTGTAAACCATACAGATGGTTGTGTGTGAAAAAGCAGCAGATCATCCTGACCATGTCTACATATCTAAATGCATTGAGTTGCTGCCATGTGATTGGCTGATTGAAAAATTGAGTTAACGAGCAATTGGACAGGTCTACTTAATAAATCAGCCAGTGAGTGTAGGTAGTCTATGTATAGCTGATTCTGGTTAATAAATAGGATGAGATTTGACTTTAGATGTCATTATTTCATTTGAGTTATGGTGTTAATTGTATTAGAGGTACATTGTTAGTTTCTGTGCTTGTGCACCGAAACTTGATTTGAAGAAAATGGTGAATGAAATCGACATATCTGCAAGAAAAATCACAATTTAATGTTTTTGTAAAATCGTCTCAGCCCCAACTTGACTGATTAAATGGCAGCGCCATTAAATTAATGGTAAATGTGCTGTTTGAGACCAGTGATAGAACAATTCAGACTGTGCGACATCTGTCGTCTTTTTCTGTAGAGCTCTTTGATAACAACATTTAAGGAGAGCGAGGAAAAAAAAGAAAGAGAGGGGAGTAAGTCAGGAGTCAGAGTGACTTCCTGAGACAGACCAAAGAGGACCGGCATCCTTGAGGTTGACACCGTGTGGAGAACTAATCTGCTTGTGGGCTGTGATTTAGACCCAAGGTGAGCCCTGTGACATTTTGAGCTGATTAGGAATTTTCGGCAGCCTTAGCCTTTTGTGTCATGTCAACTGCTCTGACATTGCATTACACCGTTTCATTATCATGCAGTCACATCTAATAAGGCCACCGTCCTCCAACCTGGCGAGGAGCGTTAAAAAAAGGGCTTCTTTAATGCATGGTGGCCTGAGAGGAGGGGGGGTGGAAGAAGAAGCTGTAACTGTTAGATAAGTACCGTTGGGCTTTTGTCCCAGAACAAATTGCATTACTGTCACATTACGTCCTCGGCATGCATGAATTAAGCGGTGACTGACCAACTTCCCAAAATCGTATTATTTATTTCCCATCAGTCTGCAGAGACAGGAACATTCACAGACTTTTCCTCTCCCCTCCACCGATTTGCATGGAGAACAATCTGACACTTTCTCCGCTCGGGCTGCAGGAATGTGAGAATTGCGCCGGGAGGCGAGTGCGGTTTTAGTGGACGGGCCGTCGGTGCTGATCCAGACATAGCGAGGAGATGAGTCCGCCAGCACTGCTGTGATGGGACCAGATATGCGGCGGCATTCGGGTCAGATCGGACGGCGTGTGTCGCCCAGGAAAAGGTCACTGGACCAGAAACGGCCAAACACACGGAGGACTGTGGTTTTCCTCCCACTGGCGGGTCTGCGGGGCCTTGCCAGGCTTTCCTGAGCCTTGAAGTGGAACAATGCGTCATGTTCAGCCCGACATCCCGTCCAAAAGATTAACGCTGAGATATACACATATTGAAATGGTTATCTGAAACATATATAAATAAATTCAGCTATAATTTACTGCCTACACTCTGTAACAGTTGGAAGATTCGTTTATTATTTTAAAAACTTGCAAACTTTTTTTAGAGCAATTTAAAAAATAACAATCAGTTCCACTTTGTGCTACTAAAAAAATAATAATAAAAACAACAAATTCAACATTATGTAGATTCTGTAATGAGGATGCTGTAGTTCCATGTTCCATTTTTTTTTTACTTGGTGCAGCATTAACTAAAAATCTCATAATTAAATTCATCATGTTGGAGGTTCTGGATGAAAATTTATTCCAATGAGAAATAAAAGTATTTTATTGGGTGAAATACAAAAAAAATCACTCATCAGCTTATTTGATACCATTAAATTTTTTAATATATTGCATAGCAAGAAGTTTATGTTTTAGCTGGTGTTTGTTAACAAAATGGCTCAAAATGAATACATTTTATTGAATTGATTCCGTTAAATTTTTATCGAATTTCATTACATTTTGGTAACGATCTAGAATAAATCCTGTTTTCTAGGGATATTTTTGATGTTATTTTGTTGTTTGTTTATCATATCTTTCACCTTCTTAGCTTGTTTTCACCAGAGAAACTAAGGACCCATTCCCAGGAACGCTACGCTTGTCTCAACCGTACAGGTCCCTTGGTACCCGTTAGCATTTTAGTACCCCTCCTGGTTGGAGGGTCCAGTCCCCTAGGGGAGGAGCCCCTGGGTAAATATAAGGCCCTCATACCCAGTAGAAACGCCGAGCTGTCCATTACTGTCCATTACTGTATCCTTACTGATCCATATGGTACCCTAATGTTAGACAAAACAAGGCTTAACGTACCAGTCCTGTGTCCTGTGTCCCCAACCAATAGGTTTGCTAAATTGGTACTTACATTATGGTACAGTCACCATGGAACCTGTGGTAAGTTTTGTGGATGTGCTGATGCTCTTGATTTATTTAATTATTTGTTATCTTTTTACTGGGGTTGCGGTGTCCTGTCACTTTACTGTACAGCAGTAAAACCAAACTGCTGATCTATAAATGCTCATATCGTCACCCTGGAAGAAGGAGGGACCGATCCGTCCGTCTCATCTCATCTCGAGGACCTGAGGCTGCCCTCGCGCTGCAGACTTGGCCGACGATGAAGTGGACGCATTCGGGCAGACAAACAATCGCTCTGTATACCGCACAGTTCGCAGAAGTCACATCCTGCAGAAGAATGTGTGCGTCCGCGATACGAGTTTGACTGAGCAGGATTTAGCGTGAGGGGAAGGGCAGAACAATGTCGTGAGACAGAAACGTACCCTGACCCCCTCTATATCTGTCTTGATTGTTTGTTTCTTCAGTGATACGGGCCAAGACGTGACACAATGAGGCAGGAAAGAGTGTTGCTGGCTCTTCTCTGTTTAAAAAGAGAAACGCGACGTGCAGGCCGCCACAAAAACGCTGCTGCACTGTCACCTTTTCATTTCCACGCCGTCTCCCCCTCCCTACACACTTAAAGACAGGCTATTCTTAGCTCACTCCCCCTCAGGTGAATTATGGATGAGATGAGAAGCTCATAATGACATTTGGCTGATCAAGGATCCCGCTAAAATGCCACTTAACGCTGGGATCAAGAGCTTTTCTAGTCCCTCCTCTCGCTACAAAACAGGCTGATGGCGCAGACATCGAGATACGAGACAACGCTGAGCTCTGTTATGGTCATCAGGACCAACCGATGGAGGATTTGGGAGATTTTACTTTGAAAAAGCGAATTATTTAAGGTTACTAGCTACTTCTCCAATATAAAAGTAAGTAGTTACCACGGAAAATAACTACTGCATTATCTTTTTTTATAAGTTTAGAAATATACTGACTTTTCTTAAGGGTCTTTAAACGCATCTTGCAATAAGAGGCTAAGACGCAGCATCCGTGAACTTTTCTGACAAAGTTAGCTGTTTTGTGGTTGGTTCTGGCCACATTAGCCTGTGTTAGTGGCGAATAAAGCTAAGCTAGCAGCTAAATAGGCTAAAGCTCAGAAGTTAAATCCACCTTTTCTCAGGTAAGTCATTGGTTCACAATCCTCTGACCTCTGACCTGTTGTCAGGTGTTTGACGCCATTGGTGGCGTGCCAGTTACGTGTAGACGTGGCATGTTGGTACCAGTGCATTAGACTCTACTGCACTTGTTACTGAAATGGTGACGCCATTAGTAATGGTGGTTATTTTAACGCCATATTATTGGTTATTGCGGTGGGCCCCCCCCCATGAGAACCATCTTCCATCCTTACAGCCGCGCCTGTTCATGCATGTGAAGTCCAGGCGTGCTCAGATGGATGAATAATCCTGCACCGACATGCACACGTGAGTCACCTCTTCAAGGTTGCGCGCCCCGGCCCAGATCGGCGGATGCATTATCTACGAGGGGGACATGATGTATTTCCACAGGTTTTGCACATAAGTCGTGACCTTGAAGCGTAGCAGCAGGAAGGAGGAGGCGGATCTCGACGGGTTTGTCGTCTGCAGATGTTTTCTGCGTTGGCCTCGATCATCTTTCATTTAGAAAGAAAATACCTTTACAAATTTAACACAGGTGTGCAGGATTTACAGAAAGAAACGCTGCTCAGAAGCAGAAAAAAGTGCATTAATAATCCTGAATAAGTTAAAATATAGACGTATCACTCCATAAATACGCTTATATTAGCTGTGATTGTAGCTGTGTAAGCAGCGTTTTAATGATGGAGGAAGTTTGAACTGATTTAGGAACGGTCACAAGACAAATCTAAGAGTCTGAGATGATGGATGGGAAGGAAATAACAAAAAAGAAACACAGTTCTGCTCCATTAACGTGGATTAATTTTTCACAAAATGTTGCTTTAAGTTTTACCTCTTTGAGCCTTGAACAGTTTTGATTTGAAGCCGTTTGAGGGAAATATTTATTTAGAGGGAAACGTGTCTTCAGAAGAACCTGCTGACAACTGCGACACATGACGAGGTGACGTGAACACGGTGGTTGTTTCCTGGAGAAGCCGCAAGCCAAGAAATACGAGTATTAATCTTTTTCAATATGTATAGCATGGAAGTACAAAGTACGAGTACCTTAAACATGTACTTAATTACAACACTTGGGTACTCTGGTCACATTCCACATGAGAACAGAGAAATACTGCAGGTTTAACACTCGTGTTTTATGTTCTTTGACTATTTTTCTTGTTTTGCTCTTATTTTGCAGCGTGGTGAGCTCTCAGGGTCGCTGTCAATATTTATTCTTTTTTGTTCGTTCCCTGGAACTCTCCATATTTGCAGTTTGAGGCCAGACTGCTACCATAACCTTAACCTCGGCTGCACTGTGGAGAGTTTTGTCCCTCCGGCCAATTAAGTCCAGCATCAGCCACTTTCAAGGCGACCCAGCGGGCGCCGTTTTAATCACCATTAGCACATTCCGAGCACAGGCGGCGTTCCGGGGACCCGGGAATTTTTTCAGGAAACTAAGGGCCTCGTTTGGATGACAACACTGTTGAAACCGACAAACCCTTATTGTGGTCTGGTTCCGTCTTTTCACATGCAGACAGGCAATGGAAAACGCTGTAGTGTTCCGACAGGCCAGTAGTTGGCGGCGTCGCTTCACAACACTGCATTAAAAAAAGAATAGTGTCAAAACCTGCTGAACCTGAGAGTATCTCCAAGGATGAATTGCAGATTTGTTCTACTAAACTAAAGGTCAACCCCACAGGACATGCTGTGTAAAGCTGAATAATCACCTCGAGGTTATCAAGATAAGCGCAGAATATGGCTTTTGGCCTCTAACCTGCGTTTAATATTTGACAAAGGTCCAACACCAGACCCGCATTCCACATTTACATCACGTCTCACAAGACGAGAATAGACAACACGCCACACAATCAGCCTCTGTTGAAGGTGATGAATGTCTATGTGTGAAATGCGGGGAGCGTCGTCATTGTTTTTACAAGAACTGCTTCTTGCAAGCACAAACAGACAGAAAGTACAGTCGATTCAGTCTGGGAGCAAAAGGATTGCGTCTTCAGGACGCAGCAGAGCCATCGTGCTGCAAACAAAAGGCCTGAAAGCAGCTCAAGCTAAACCAGGTCTGCAGAAACTGGGGTATGAATCAGGTTAATGGTGTCAAACAGGCAAGATAACTCAAAAAGTTCTGGCCAGATTTTTGTAAAATTTTAACGAAATGGTGGTAATGGTTCCATGAGCAGATGATAAAATGTTGGTAATGATCCAGAAGAAATCCTGGTTTCTAGATCACTTTGATGGTTCCATTGCTGTAAATGGACCTTTTGCATTTGCATTAGTTTCAGGACTGTGTGTATTCAGGAAGCGTATGTAGAACAACAACGTTGGGTGGGATTCATAATGTGTTTATTAGAGGTCTGTGCTTTTGTATTTATTTATTCTCTCTAGCATTGTTCTTTAGTTTCATTTCGTTCTGGTATTTATTTTTGTTTTTGTCAGAAGGACGTGACACAACGATTTGCACAAGCCTGAACGTCATCCCAGTTAAAAAACACTGAGCTGTCTAAATTTAACCAGCAGCGATGTGATCAGCCGCCTGGAATGAAGGAAAATCCACGTGCACGTACATGTAGCGCGAGTCTCTGGCTCTTTGTGTCAGCGAAGAACAGAACAAGTTTCACCCGGGACATGAGACAAACGCCGCCAGCGTGCGTTGCCGTGCCAGAGCGAGCTGTTTATAGACTTCTCCTGCCTTTTGGATGCTGTTACCAGAACAGGGCAGCTTACAGCACAGCACACGCGTGTGTGAATTTAATTACCTCTCTAGGGAATCACCTTTAGGGGCGATTGTCGCTTTCAAAGCTTTTTTTCTTGATGCCGAAAAACACAACATGACCCGTAGAGGTGTGGCCGCCGCTGAAGGAAATCAGCTCAGCCCCTAAAAAATGAAACGAACCCGAGGCGTCGGTACGTCTCAAATATATAAACATGGAAAGAAAATCTATAGAAAAGGTGCGTCAGAGTGTGAGTTCTGTTTTGAAGTGGAAAAACCTCCGTGGGGGGCTGCAGATCCCCATCACACGGGGTGTACGCTGCTGTTTGTGTAATGGGACATTTTATTATCTAAAGCTGTAGTGTTCAACTGTTGTGTTTAAGAATATAAATAATATATAATGATGAATGCTTTAGTAACATGACCTACCTGCTGAGTCATCTTCAACATTAGACCTAAACCAGACTGAGCCAACATTTTTCCCATATTTCACCTTTTGATACCTATTATATACCCCCCATGGAAGAAGAGAACATCTCCCCCCACGCGACTATAAATAGAATCATTTGTCTATAAATTGTCATAAGTACCTCTGCATAACACTGTGTCCTTATTAACGTATAAGAGAATAAAAAAAAAATAAATATGGACCAACTTACAACAAAGAATAGCTTTATTAACTAACAGAAAAGATTTAAAGTGCATCTGAAATTAAAAGTAAAAATAAATCCTTAATTAAACATTTTCTGACTGACCATGTCAAACCATATGATACTGAAAAATAAAACTACATAAATGGTCTTATCAGTGATTGTGGTGTAATGTCTTTAATGTGTTTGTCTCCAACATTTCAGACTCAGTAACACACCGGTCTTTCACAGTGAACCAAGCGCTACAGACGCTTCGTCATATTTCCTCGTCTTAGCTTTGGGAGACTTTCGTTTGTCTCTTTATCTCCGTCTCTCTCCGCCTGTCTTCTCATCCCTGTTAAATATGTTTTCCTGGTGTCACTTGGTGTCTACACTTCATACTCATACTCTGTGCTGTATGCTCCCTGTGAACACTCTGCTGCCCCCTAATGGAGTGGAGGTGCAACTGCACTTTATTCTAGGACAGTAAAAAAAAATCTGAATAAAAAAGCATGTTGTTCTTGATGGAGCCTCCTGAAATGAATCATGCATTTATACCTTTTAAAATACGCTTCAAGCCGCCCAAGCTGGGGGGGGAGGCTCATTCATCCGTCTGATGAGTTACTACCACAGGACATGATGAAATTCAACCTCTAAGAAGCTAATAACACAGGCCGCGCTAGGATTCATAGGATCTAAATGAATTTGAGGAGGAGAAAAAAAAAATTCCAGCCTTGGGTCGAGCTATGTAAATGATTCCTCAGCCAAAATCACTCCCCCCCCATCCAGGTTATTTACGAGCGCTCATTAGCAAATGACTTTCACACGGGGGCCGTACACTCCATCCTCTCAGCTTTCACTTCATACACTAAAAAAGAAAAAAAAGAAGAAAATCCACAGAATTAATGTTCTGGAAAATATAGTCGTAATAAAAAGCGTCGCAGGCGCCAACAATGCCCCCCCCCACCCCCCTTTCTGCTCACTAGAATCAGCACAATTAAGAACACAAAGGTTTTAATTCATTACTGACCACATCAGGCAACGATTTTCACCAGATGTTTAGAGACTTTTATTTATTTAAACATCTATTCTTTTGGTTTTCATTCATCTTCAATCTTTACTCATCATTATGTTATAATGTATAAGCATATAATTATATTCATTTGTGTGTGTATATGTCAGTTAATGATATAATTGATATAAACCAATTAATCGATTAGATGATAACGATCACGTTATTTGAGTAATTTTTTAAGAAGAAAATGTCCAAATTCTCTTGTTGCAGCTTCTTTCTCTGATTATTTTACAGAAAAAGACATTTTAGTCTGAATCTTCAGTTTTTACACATTTTTTTCTGTATTGAAAACACATTGATGAGCAGAATTATTTTGCTTTTGTTAAACGTCAATAAATTAGAATATTCTGAAAACTTTGGGAATACTTAAGAAATGTGTAAATAATCTATATAACACATGAGATTCCAACTATTCCATTAATCAGCAGCTATTTCACTAATCAATTATCCAATTAGAGTCATTTCGATGGAGAACATGTTGCTCTGATTATTTCCTGGTTTCTTTATTCTTCTATACCAGTAAACTGATGATCTTTGGGTTGTGGACAAAAAAAGACATTTTAGGTTCTTCAGCTTTGGAAATGAACATTTTACATTTTTTATGAACCAATAACAAATCGATTAATCGTTTTAATAATCAGAATATGAGTTACTTGCAGCCCAGAACATAAGCCACATACGTCAGTCAGACTCCTGCTGTATTTTCTGGGCTCAGGTTACGTACTGGACGCGGTTCCTTTTATTGTTTGTATCCCTGCAGCTGTGTGGTTAAACTACGACCCGCTGCGTTCAGACCGACAGGAGAACCAGAACAAAGCTGTACGACAGAGGAAAAAATGACAAGTATCTGCCCGTAAAATGTAAAACAAAGAGCGTGATGTAAAACAGAGAAGGAATGCAGGAAATAGCCAACACTCAATGCTTTCTTTTGTCTTTTGCACGGAGGTCATCTTCTAATCCAGGGCTGTCAAACCATGTTTCATCATATGACTTTCCTCTCCTAAACGACCAATTGAGAACGGTTTTGTTCCTTAACGAGGCGTACCTGAACGCACCTCGTTAGGTCTCTAATCGTTCATTTGATAAATCGAACGTGTCTGGTTTGGATCAGGCTGATGGTCCATGTCTTGGGTCTATTGTGTTTCCAGACTTCTGCAGGTGAAGCGACGGGCGTCATTTACATTCCTGGGGGCGCCCCCCCCCCCCCCCCCCCCCACGGCAAGGTGGGCGGGGCTTGACGGGGGGTTTCCTGCCGCTCGCCATGATGTCATGTCCCCGAAGAGAATAGAGCGAGAAGAGTGTTTCCTGTTGATGTCAGGATGTCAGCTCCCATCTGTTTGTGCGATCACACTGAAACACAGACATACAAGGGTTGACCCCCCCATAAAAAAAAAAAGAAAGAAGAAGAAGAAAAGCCTCGTCCCCCTCCAACAGGACGCATCCTGACACACACACACACACACACACACACACACACACACTGTGTAATCCAGGATGCATCATGTTCAGCAACATGGCGCCGTGGCGTTGGCGGGAAACTTCAAATGTCAAAGTGCAAGTGTGTGTGTGTTTGTGTGTGTGTGTGTGTGTTTGTGTGTGTGTTTTTTTTTTCCCCCGTTTTTAAAGAACCCTGAACGCGTCGTGAATCTGCAGCTTTTACATTTAGATGCACGCGTGCACGGTTTGGAAGATTTATTCACGTTGTGGGATTTAAGGCCACGCCGCGGCTGTTACTGTTAGTTATGTACCGGGAACCCTGGAAGACACACACACACACACACACACACACACACACACACACACACACACACAGATATGAGAGAGCTCGCAGGTGATGAGAACCAAGGTTACTGCGGTTATAAATAACAGCAGCGACGCCACGAAAAAAAGAATAAAACAAAACTCTCCTGACTAATATAAACGTCAGCTCCAGGTTTTAAAACTTTAAGGAACGTCGTTGAAGCAGCAGCGACGACGACGCACGTTTTTATTCTGATGAACGGAAGCTGCACGACGACAGGAAGCTTTCACACGGAGACGAGAAATAAAACACCGTTTTCCTTCCTTCGCTTTCATTCGTCCTCCGTCGTGCGTGTTGATTGGCTGCCGCGGCTCACAGGAAGTGACTGGACCCTCGTAAAAAAGATGGCGCGTGTGTGTGTCAGTCTGTATTTAGATATGCAAGGTCATGTGTGTGTGTGTGTGTGTGTGTGTGTGTGTGTGTGTGTGTGTGTGTGTGTGTGTGTGTGTGTGTGTGTGTGTGTGTGTGTGTGTGTGTGTGATATGATGCTAAAAAAGGTGCTACTGAGGTTTTCTATGAGTGTAAGGTGATCATGTGTTCATGTTGGCTTTTTTTATCACTTTATTTTACAAAAATCCTGATTTTGTTTGATTTTGTTCCATTATGCTTCTTAAAGCTGTGTTTTAGAAAGTTGTTGATATTCTCCTCTTGCCAAACAGAGACATAACCCTAACCCTAAGGATAAAAAATTAAACTAAAATAAAAAAGTTAATGGTGCTATGGCCCTGATCCTGATTTAGACATGAAGATAACTCATGGTATTTCTGAGTTTCTTAAAAAAAAACAAAAAAACAGCGTGAACGTGTCAGTTTTGATGGCAGCACAAAATCGCCGTCATCTTTGTGGTGTTTTGTCGTGTTTAAATTGCCCCGTTATTCGCTGTGCTGCAGGTTTGAGGCGACAACAGGATCTCAGTAGAAAGCGTCTCGTCGCCCACTGAGCTGATGGTCGAGGAGCGATGGCGTCGGATCCGCCGCTCGCCGCTTCCCCCCCGCTGCCACGGCAACCGCCCGGATCCGTACGGGACGCGTCACATGACGGCGGCCGGCTTCATGTGGCGTCACGCTGCTCAGGGATTGGCTGTTATCACGGGAACAGCTGGAGTCCTGTGGTGGTTACAGGAGGGGACCTGGACCGGTGTTAGAAATAGGAGCCTAAAAAAAGGAAAAACAGATTTGACTTATTTACAGAGATGAAACAATGGATGGATTTTGATTCTCTTGGGAAGACTCAATCAAAAAACATAGTGAACTGTATTTTTTTTATTTTTTTTATTTCATTAGCAGGATTCCGAGTTTTCAACTTTTATTTTAGGAGGTTCAAACAAGGGTCAGTCAAAAACCTAAAATACAGTTTCAAGAAGCATTCTTCAGGTCTCTGAAAATGTACATGTTGTGTTCATGTTGGTTTCGTAAAGAACGTTTATACCATTCGTTTTGTTTTTTAGAAAAAAGTTCAACCTAAAAGAATGATCATTTTAAAGCATTTAATCCACCTAGAATATACAACTAGTTGATAACATGTGCGTTAAAAAAACATTAAGAGAGTTAAACTACCTGGTAGTTTTAATTTTTATGGTTTTACAGAAACTTGGTGTTAAACTTTTTCCTGAAAGCATCAAAGCGTCTCTGAACCTTTTTCCCTGTTTAACCTGCTGCTTTTGTGATTTTATCAACAATATCAAAGTAAAAAAAAACTGCTGCAACACCAGAGTGATGCTTAAAATATCTTGATTAAACACTCGCGTATCATCAGCATAGAAAATTTCTACTGTGAGTGGTACAGGGGAAGGTTGGGGGTCATTTACAGCAAATGTATTTATTGCTGGTTTCCATTGGTTTCTATGTGCCAATAATGCAACACATTATGGTCCTAAAGATGTTTCTTATCAATTGACAACATGCACGAGCCAA
Source organism: Eupleurogrammus muticus (assembly GCA_036785175.1). Classification (NCBI taxonomy): domain Eukaryota; kingdom Metazoa; phylum Chordata; class Actinopteri; order Scombriformes; family Trichiuridae; genus Eupleurogrammus; species Eupleurogrammus muticus. The sequence continues at coordinate 49,388,956 of JAYKQN010000001.1, read as the reverse complement.
TCGAAGCGTGAGGTCAGGAGATAGCAGCTGGAAAACCAATGAGTTTTAAGTATAGCAGCGTAACCTCCTTTGGTTTGATTGACAGCAGCGAGACCCAATGGAAACTCGGCTCCTTTTCACTGTATGAAAAGCGTCTTCTTCACTTCATTAAATCCCTGCAGCGGCACCGACACCTGATGATAAATCTGCTGCTTGTGAGAAGGTGCCGGAGCGCGGCGTTCACCTTCATTAAATCACCTGAGAACGCACACACACACACACACACACACACACACACTCGGCCTGGCTTTCTGTTTGGCCTGTGTGCATGCAGGTAAAATACAAGGAGAAGATTTGGATCCGTAGTTTTCTTAATTGCTTTCTATCAAAAGCAATTAAACTCCAGCTATGTGTTTTGCCTACAAATTTACCAAAATAAAAGCATGGAGGAGACAGACACTAGCATTATGCACTTATAGAGTATATATGTAATATATTTTCCCAAAAAAGGCTGACCTAGTATCCGTTTAACCTTGAATTTAGTCTTTTATAATGATCTGAGCAGAGATTTGTTTCCAGCAGAAAAAAGCCTGATGTGCTATAACGGATGTGCAGCACATTGAGACGTTTCTCCTCAGATGAGGCTAATAAGACACTAAACGGCAGGAAAACACTGTCCACGCCAAAAACACGTAGAAATCCCCCTTTAGGTCCAGAGTTTTATTGGCACTCGACGCCGCACTTTTTTTCTCCTACGTTTCACCGGCTTCTTGCGTAAAACAGAAAAACCAGTTAAGCTGCATTCAGACCTTTACAAGCCAGCAGCACCTGATCTCTGCTCCAGCTGCTGCTCGGGGATCTCGTGAAAGGAAATATGTGACCTGGTTTGACCCCGCTCAGGACGCGGCGCTGGTGATGAGGTCCAGCGGAGAGGTGAAGTGGAGATGAGGCCTCTGCAGCGTTTCTGTTCTGAAGCCTCACAAAGACTGAGGAGTCCTGATGAAGCTTTTTACTTCTTTACTTTAACAAACACGAAAAGGCCAGACACTGGTAACCACAGGCTTTGTTCAGTCTGCAGAGTTTATTGTATGAATTGTCCTAATTCTGAAACATAATTGTGAAATCACATCTCCAATTAAATGCACCTTGTAAGTGTAAACCTTAAACGCCATGCTGGAAGCTTAACAATATCTGACTTATTAGAGATTTATAAACATTTACAGGTCAGTGATAATTGAGGGTTTGGTAAGATAAGAAAGTCAAAAAACTTTAAAATACAGTTTTAAGAAGCATTCATCAGGCCTCTCAGGATGTAAATGTCCATTTGTGCCATTTATTAACACAAAAATCATTATTTTTTTTTTTTTGCTATGGTGAAAAAGAATGAGACTTAAATATTGATTCCACGTAGAATATAAAACTAGTTGATTGCATGTGTTTTTTTTCCATTTTAAAACCTTTTTAAATGAGTTAAATTATATCTTAACTTTTTTTAGGATCACACCACATGTCAGTTTTGTCCCATAGACACATGCAGCACAGACCAGAAGTTTGGACACAACTTTTAATTCAATTAAATAAGAAGATGTGTCCAAACTTTTGGCCCAGACTGTATAAATTAAATGAAAAACATTGTTCAAATGTAAAATTGCTAAAAATATGTGCTGTTATATATACATGTATGTGTTTTTTTTATTTAATAAGCAGCATTCCGACTGTTTCCAACTTTTATTTTAGGAGGTTCGTACAGTTTCGTAAGGGTCAGTAAGAAAACCATGTTTGGCAAGTTTCATGTTCATGTTGGTTTCCTAAAGAACATTTGTACCAATCATCGAAAATCTGTCTATGCAGTGAGCATGCTTAGTGTTAATAGAAGTTATTACAAAAGCTAGTGGTGATTTTAAAGCTGCTTTCATACCAGAGCCAGCACATGTACAACATATTTGTTTGCATCTTAAGTCCAATGATCAGATATGAATCAGTTTATTTCGTATTCACGTCCAACAAACCTGATCTGTGTCATTCAGACGTTTCACTAAAAGATCAGATACAGGTTAAAACCAATGCATGCTGGATACTTATCAGACCCCCCACACAGGTGGGTTCCCCCCCCCAGGTCCCAGACACAAAGTTGATCCTCCAGCTTAACGTTCAGCTGATCATTTTTACGTTTTTCCTGTTTTCCTGCCACTTTGTTCTGCAGCTTCCACGGAGCAGACGAGTCAGGCTGTTAAATATTAACGCCAGACGCCAGATGCAGGACCGGCCGCTGGCGTTTATCTTAACGCGCTCCGGCAGGTGTGAGCCCAGCGGGTCCTGGGGGGGGATGTGTGTGTGTGTGTGTGTGGGGGGGGGCTCCACCTCCGGATCATTTAGAGGCGTTAAAGGATTAAATCTGCACTGAACCGAGACTGGACCAATACACCCGAGGAGATGGAGGGGGTGGGAGGGGGTGGAGGGGGGAGGGCTTCACTGGGGGGGCTGGGAGATGGATGGCGTGCGGCGTTCGCCTGGGCAAACACTCCCCGCTGTTTGCTTCTCTCTCTTCCCATTTTTCTCCCCAAGGGCGAACACAGAATCGAGCTGCAGCTGTCTGGAGTGTGTGTGTGTGTGTGTGTGTGTGTGTGTGTGTGTGTGTGTGTGTGTGTGTGTGTGTGACCTGCCCGGCCTCTACATAAGTAGCAGGGAATCATCACCAACAACCCCCCCTCCCATCATGACTCCCCAGGCAGCTCCTGCCACCAGCCTCGTATTAACCGTAATGAGGACGCGGCGGCGTGATGTCACCCCCCCCCCCCCCCACACACACACACACACACTTCCTCTTCCTCGTGTATTTCCTCTCCATGTGCTTCTCCTCCTCCTTCTTTTTCTTTTTTTTCCCTCCCACAGGGTTTACGCTCCATCATCACGCCGCCGTCGCAGGATCTGTCCCCAGCACATGATGCTCATCATCAGGACAAGCTGGTGAGAACAAGGGGGGGGCAGTGGGGGGGGGGCGAGATGCGACAACCTGCTTCCTTTGCCCCATTTTCTTTTCTTTTCTTTTTTTTGCGACGCTACCATCTCAAACATGGATGTTTCACATAGGAGCGGCTGTAGCTCAGAGCGGTCGTCCACCAGTCGAAAAATTGATGGTTCGATTCCCGGCTCCTCTTGAGCACAATGCTTAAACCCGATTTGTCTCCTATGACATGTGCCATCGGTGTATGAATGTGTAGTTTCCTGATGTGCAGGCGGCTTTGTGTATTGTGGATGGGTGAATAGACACTTGTAGTTAAAGAGCTATGTAAATGCAGGCTATTTAGCATTTAGCATGCTACGTAACGCTATGAACACAAGGACAATAAGCAAATTGCAATTATTTTTTTTGGTGATTGGAGCCTATGTTTGATTCCAGGAGCAGGGAGATGTAGAAGGTTAAAAAATAAAAAAGAGCACAGCTGCACACAGAGGAAGGTTACGTGATGTGAGGCAGCGTCTCTTTTCCTGCTCTGCTGACACACATTTATGGTGAAAATAAATAAAATAAAAATAGGAAAGAGAAGGCTTCCTCTGAGCGGTGAGTAAAAGTAAAAGTGCAGCGGGAAAAATGATGCGATGTGGGTTTTTGCTGTAAATCAGCGCGGTGCCAGGAGGGCGAGATGAGCTTTGGCCTTTTGGAGCAAAGTGAAAGCAAGAAAAAAAAACAGGTGTTTTTTATGAAGCTGTTTCACATCCTGCAGACAGGCTCATTCAGAGTTTCAGGTCGACCCGATCACTTCACTGTAGCTTTGGTTTGGTCTTTACTCGTCTAGTTTATTGATTAGTGTCGGTCGACTATCAGGCCTCAATCATCTGTTGCTTCACTTAAAAAAACGTTTCAGGCAAACTGGTCTTTAGATTGTGAACTCCTGAATCCAGTTTACGATCTTGCGTCAGAGTTATGAGTTTATTGTTTTGATGGTTTGGTGGTGGTGTGCATGTGAATGAAATCTGAAAATTTGCCAGAAAAATGACATTTCAGGTTTTTTTCTTAAAATTCACCTCTACCAGTTATGGTATCGGTGAATCACCGAGCAGAGTGGATCAATGGATCACAGAGCAGAGACTGGATCAGTGGATCACAGAGCAGAGACTGGATCAGTGGATCACAGAGCAAAGACTGGATCAGTGGATTACAGAGCAAAGACTGGATCAGTGGATCACAGAGCAGAGACTGGATCAGTGGATCACAGAGCAAAGACTAGATCAGTGGATCACAGAGCAGAGACTGGATCAGTGGATCACAGAGCAGAGACTAACGCATCATTTAGAGGAAAGTGATGGTGAAGAAAGTGAAGCTGGCATGTTTGATGGAGATTTAGCTGCTGTTGGAATCAGAAACAGAGGATGAGGACTTTGATGGTTTGATTGATGACATTACCCTGCTCTCGTTTTACCCATGTTTTTTACGCGATGACACACAAGAGCTTGAAAACACAACATGAGTCCGTAGGTTCAGGGAAACCGTAGAGTTTTGTGATGAATCCCTTATTCCGCTATGACAAACTCCTCTCACAAACAGTCATATGATCCATTGTAAACGCTTCGAGCCGCTTTTAAAGATTCTGTTTAAAAAAGGGGAAACAGGGAAACAAAGCAATGACCTTATTCGATATTCCACACACACACAAAAAAAGACATTTTCTTGACATTTAAGGTCTTTTCTGGCCTGATGGAGTAAAAGTCCTTCTGAAATACACTGAGAGTTGAAAGGCTTTTTTTATTGTGAGGAGCTCCCATTGGTGGAGTGATGAGGGTGAAGGTCACACGTAGCGGGAGGAAACGAATAAAAGCATTCAGCGTGTGTGTGTGTGTGTGTGTGTGCATGCGTGCATGTGTGTGTGTGTGTGTGTGTGTGTGTGTGTTCCTAGTCATGCCTACAGTAGCAGATGGGCATTCTCCATGACTGATGGCCTCGCGAAACATGAAGGTGTTGTGTCAATAAACGATGTTCCACCCCATCCATCAGCGGCGGCTGACGGCGCCGTGTGCACGTTTTTATCCGTGACAACACACACACACACACACACACACACACACACACACGTAGTATATACATGCACACCCACCATTCCAGTATATACAAAGGAATCCACACATCTGCAGGTCTGTGCACAGCCTCACGTTCACGTCTCCTTCTGCCGCGGCAGCGCCGTGAAACACTATGAAATAAATCTCATCCAGCAGAGCGTGAAGGTATTGAGTTTTCCACATGTTGCCTTTTTTTTTCCCAGGTTGCACCTTTACGGGGCGGAGTGTGGAAATCAACATTTTGCAATAAGTGTGTGTGAGTTAATCAAGTTCTAACAACCGCAGTTCGTCTGTTTCAAGCTGTTTATATGATGATTTTCTATTTTTTTAAATGGAACCAGCGGTTATCAAAATATCCACCTGCACCAGGCGATTAATTGAAACTCAACTTCTATTCGGTAATTTATTTCCATTCCTTTAACTCGTTTTATAACCTCTGCTTTGTTTTATTTTGTACTGAATGCATCACTGAATTAGTGCTACCTCAAAATCTTTTTTTTATATTGACAGAAACTCCTCAAACATAAACAGCAATACAGTTCATCCCTATTTTGCAGGAATCTATGTTGTTGAGATATTTCAGTCAAAGTGGTGACAACACTTAGTCTTTGGGCATTTGTAAAAAAAACTGGTAAAACACACGGATAAAACAAGCACACAAGTGTGTGTATTTAAAAATAAAGCGGGGTAATGTCATCAATCAAACCATCAAAGTCCTCATCCTCTGTTTCTGATTCCAACAGCAGCTAAATCTCCATCAAACATGCCAGCTTCACTTTCTTCACCATCAGAGTCACTTTCCTCTAAATGATGCATTATAATCCACTGATCCAGTCTCTGCTCTGTGATCCACTGATCCAGTCTCTGCTCTGTGATCCACTGATCCAGTCTTTGCTCTGTGATCCACTGATCCAGTCTCTGCTCTGTGATCCACTGATCCAGTCTCTGCTCTGTGATCCACTGATCCAGTCTTTGCTCTGTGATCCACTGATCCAGTCTCTGCTCTGTGATCCACTGATCCAGTCTTTCCTCCAACTCGTACCACCTGTCTTATGTCTTAAACTCAGCTGTGTAGCTGATTTCCTTCAGTTTAAACTGTGCTTTATCAGCGTGTGTATTTTTTTGTTAAAAAAATAATAAATTGAGCAATATCAGAAAAATCAGCTAAATTATTTGCCAAATTTAATCATAATTCTGGATAATTCTACTCCATATTTACCATAATATTTGACTAACCGTGCCATCAGACGCTGTTTCCACCTTTAATGAGCCGCTGATTGGTCCAAACCACCAGAGTCGGCCCTCGAGTCCGACGTTTGTTCCTGGTGATGGAGTCTGCAGCCGAGGCCTCGTTCTCATCGGCACATGATAACAGCTAAAGTAGGTTTGCATTTCATGTGCATCTTATATATATTTTGCTTCTCAGAGACCTTGACGAATGCATTTGCACAGGTTTCTGGGGCCCATTGATTACCCAGCGGCCTGTGTCCAGAATACAGATGCAGCCATTTTATCTGATTGTCGGTATATGAGATATGAAACATATTTTTTTTCCAATTTACAAAATCAATATGTCTCTGCTGTGTATGATGAGTATTTAATTTTCCACTGATTATTTGTTAATTCTCGGCTGTAAAACATCAGAGCCAAAGGTCGTGGACCAGTATCAGGCATCATACCAGGAATCTGAGGGCAGCAGCTGGATGGAGGTGAGAGTCAAACATTTTACTGAGGATAGAAGGAATCCTCTTGTTTTCATCAACAATCTACAGATGGAACAACAAAAACAGGAATAAAAATGATCACATCACTATGGCACAAATGGCCAAAACTGTGAGAAATATACAAACTCAATTCCAATGAAATTGGGATGATGTGTAAATCGTTAATAAAATTTAAATTAATCAACCTACATACAAATATTGTATTTATTATTTTCACATGTATTAGTCCATTTGGAAATTTATGTGTGCCACATGTTCCCAAAAAGCTTGACAAAGGTGGTTAAAAAGACTCAGGAAGTTGAGGAATGTTCATCAAACGCTTGTTTAGTTTAAAGGAGCTCAGCCATTCGCAAGCAGGAACTGCATGAAAAAAACAGATAAAATAGTTCAAGAAAAAAAAATCCTGAACATACAATTGCAAGGATGTTAGAGATTTTATCATCCACGGTCCATAATATCATCAAAATGTTCAGAGAGTCTGGAGGAATCGCTGCACGCAAGCAGCAAGACTGAAAAGCAACCATTGAGTGACCTTTGACCCCTTGGACGACTCTGCACCAAAACCCAACATCAGTGTGTAAAGGAAGAACTCTACATCCATGCATGCAACTTAAAACTAGAGAAAAAGACATTCACCAACACCCAGAATCCAGAGTTATTTTTTTTAGGTTGACTGATGATGAAATGGAAAACTGCAATTAGGGCGACCCCCCCCCTGACCCAGAGTGGTTTTATTCTTAAAATCTCATCTTTTTCCTGATTTGTTTTCCCCCCCTCACCTACTCAGGTAACCTGTGCTCGGTGCTACATTCACACCTCCCTGAGAATCCCTGATGCCGTCTTCACCATCGTGTGACCCCCCCATTAAACCCTCCTGGCTCAGCTGACCCCACATGGCTGAGAGGACTCCAGCACTGGCCTTTTATTTTTGCCTTTCACCAGCCAGCAGCAGGTTAAAGCGTGAGCACAATCTGTTTAATCCATAATCATCAGGCATCTGCAGCCAGAGGTGTGTTAGTGTGAGTCTGTTCATGACGTACCTGAGCGTGCACGGGGAAGGTGTGAAAATGCAAAGAGAAAAGACAAAAGAAGGATCACGTGACGCCCGGCGGAGTGGAGGCAGCAACGATATTAATGAGGGAACATTCATCACGCAGACCCATCGCTTAGGTTGATGAATGCCAGCGATTTAAAGCCTGATCCTCAGTCTATTACACCACAATGTGTCCACAGAACCGAGGATTTACTGGAACCAACTCTCTCTCCTGTGAAGACACACACACAAAATATAGTCAAAAATATGTTTATAAAAAAGGAATTTATAGAAGTCAAGAACAATATATTTACATTTAGAGTGCAGAATGTTTCAGTGCAATGGGCATAGAAAAATAACATGTATGATGCTCCTGTTTGATAAAAAATGAACCAGAACTGGACCTAATGTGGCCCAAAGTATTTAAACAAATGCAGCTTAAAACTTGCATGTAATTAAGTAGATGACGTAACATCTTAACATCTTTTGCGTGCGAATGCTTACAAGATATTTTTCAGTGAACTACACATCCTGATGCTCAAACAGCTTTTAACAGTGATTTAAAACACGTTTTAATATTCATGTGACCATACTGGTTGTGAGTTAATTGTGAGTTAATTCTGCGTTGGTGTAAATCGCTTCTGGTTATACGACCCATGAATGAGCCAACGCTCGGCCTCGATCCCTCAGAATCGCGTCAAAATGGCCCATAAAACTGCACATGCTTTATCAGTGTGTATAAGGTCTTGAAGTGTCGGGAAACAACAGCGAAGTCGCCTGAGAATCCAATTACCCACAGACGCGTGTTCCTGTGTTTCTGTAAACGCGAGCAAACATGGCGTCCGATGCTAACGCAGCATTTGAAACACATTTCTAATTAGAGCCGCTTAATTAATCACTTCTGCCGCCGCCCCCGACCCCTCGATGCATAAGTGAAATAACGCTGAAGTGTGTGTTGCTGCGTCGGACACTAAATAAACATGTAAAGTCTAAGAGTGATAGAAATCAGGAGGGAGAGCAGGCTGCTTAATTAAAGGGATCTAACATAAGCTGATTAGTGGGGGGGCATGGGGGGGGCATGGGGGGGCTGGAACCTTATCTGGAAACTTCTAAAACAGCACAAAATTCCCAGATGAGTTTGTGTTTGCCCCTCGTAGCAACATGAATAATTCACGTGTAAAAGGCGTTTGTTTGTGAGATTTGAGGCGTTTAGCTGCTGTTGTGTTTCTGTCTCCGTTTTCTTTATTTATTTCACGGCTTCGTTAAAAAAGATCACAAGCTGCTGTTTGTCTGCTTTTTTAGTTTTTTGTTTTTTTTTTGTTCCTGGGGGATTAATGAATGTGACCGAATGAAAGACAATTTACATTTGACATAAATAAACAAATATATAAATTAATAAATAAATAGAATTCTTTAGGAAGAAACTGTATTTTTACCAAATAAACACATATATTCCTGATATACATGAAAGGAATTTTTATCATTCAATAAAACATAATTCAATAAAGTCAAATTATTATCTTTATTATCTCATAAATTACCCATCAGGGCTTTTTTTTTAAATATATTTTTTTCCTTTATGCCATAGGATAATTACAACTAACTGGTTTAAGTTAAATGAAGCTAATTGTGGCTACGCTAATTTCTCAGTAATGAGCGTATTCCTGCAATAAAACAATAACCACTACAACAGGTGTGTGTGTGTGTGTGACTGTGTGTGTGTGTGTGTCCAGTTTTCAGAAGCTGACCTCAAACACACACACACTTGTTTGTTTTTCCTGTTATATTTGCTCCAGCAGACATGAAATCCATCAACTCGCCCGACTCAGAACTCCACTCAGGTCTCAGCTCTCCACGTCATGTCGACCAGTAATAACAGTCGCAGGAAGAATGAGCTTAAATCACTCAAACTGCGGGGACACACACCGGCGTCCAGACAAGTGTTTCTTTTGTGTGTGTGTGTGTGTGTGTGTGTCTAGACAATGTTGTTTTTTTTTCCTGTCCTCGGATGCTTTCATCCCTTCCGACAGATCTTAGTTTGAGCTCAGACGAACAAGCGAGGCGGATGGGGGGGGGGAAGAAGAAGAGAAAGAAATATGTCACAATCAAAGGCTGCTGTGTTTAGATTGAACGGAGGCCGCTGACAAGAAGCCGGCGTCGCCACGCTGGCGTTTCCTGTCAGCCTGACCCGTCACAGCGGCTGCGTTTCATCGGCCTGTCTTCTTCTCTTCTTCTTTCTGTCGCCATCTGTTTATTTTTTTATCCACATCCCTCCTCCTCCTCTTATTCGTCCTTCATTCCGATAGGATAAAGGTGCTGTTAGACGCATTAGTCCAGTAGCCTGGTGCTGCTGAGTGAGGACGAGGAGAAATGGATCAGCGGAGTGTGTGTGTGTGTGTGTGTGTGTGTGTGTGTGTGTGCGTGTGTGTGCGTGGGAAACCGTGAATGGGGCCAGTGTGTGGTTTGATTTAATGGATGGCTGTAAAGTGTGTGTGTGGGGGGGGTTAACAAAAAGGAGGAAACAAGGGATAATGTAATAGGTGTCTAAGTGTGTTATATAAAGTGAGCGCTATGTATTTTATATGATACGAGCCTCATACGTGTGCAGTGTAAGGGGTGAAGTCATTGTGAGATTTTTAATGGAAAACTTGTGCCATTGTCGGCCTGTGAATGTTCTCATTCATCCGCCTCGTTGTTCTGTTAAATTAAATCTACGTTTCTAAAATTGAAACGGGAGGCAGAGCCTGCAGCTATCAGGCTCCTGCCCTGTGGAATCGTCTTTCTGTTTCAGTCTTCGGGGCTTTGGTGAACGTTTTCTCTCTGGGTGAAGCTGATCTTTCCTCAGGTCAGTCCCTATATTCCATTATTTCAAAGTGGAACTTGTCAACTTTTTGGGATGCAATGATTTATTTGTATAATTATGACGTAAATGTTCATTGCAGAGAGTAATAATTTCCATAGGAACTCTACTCCGTTCACCACCCAGCAGGATCTCCAGGGATGAAAAGGCTTTTGCATGAAAAGGCTTGATTTACAGCATAAAGACGTGATTTTTATTTATTTTTTTCTTTTTCTCTGAGCCCTCTGGTTTAATCTGAGTGGGACTAAGCTAGAAAAACGGAAAATGTTAGCTGATAATGTTGGTGCTTTGTATCGTAGCGTTAATCAAACCTAATCAAACCACGAGCACGTCAGCTGAGACAAGTCATAACAAATAATTTACTTTGATCATTCTTTTGCAGTCACCAGTAATTAAAGCTGCCTTGTGGAGATTTTGGCCCACATGCAGCACATGCATGATAAAAACTTCTTTGCAGTGTATGTGAGTGAGTTTGCTTCTCACATCCTGTCATTAGCTTGAAGCTGTTACTACTCTATGAGGTTCATTATGTCTTCATTCACAGTATAACTAATGACAGCTGACGCTGAAGAAGACGGAAGTTGCTGTCAAAACATGTCAAGTGCAAGCAACATCATTTACATGTCTGATAAAAGGAAGCAGCATTAGTCATGTTAAAGCTGCAGCTCAGCAGCCGCTGGTGGATGCAGGAGCTCCACAAAAGCAGTGAAGAAGAAGCTGCTAGTAACATCTATTAATGTAATTTAAGCAGCATCTGTCATGTCTCTGAATGTTTGTTCAACCTCACAGGTTAGTCTGCAGGGTCCTCATGAGATGCTCTGAGCTTCTTTTTATGCTGATGATCCACTGTTGTACTTTTAAATCTGCTGTGTTTTCTGTGTTTCCTCATCCACAGAGCATGCTGCAGTGCAGCCACTGAGGGATCTATGGATGTTGGAGGGTCTGATGCTGTCCTGGTGAAACCTGGAAGCTGTGATGGATCCTGCTCCTCATCCTCCACTTACACCAACATTCATCACATTTCTGTTTGTCTGTTGGTAATGTCCAGTTTTCCCTGTAATGTTTCCACCTGCACACATCATCTGCAGAATATAAACTTAAGGGAGCCTTAAATACCGTACAGTGTATGTAGTTAAGTAAAGATGTCCACTTATAAAGGGATGAGGTTCTGTGAGTGTCAAATAATGCTGCAACTCAACCCAGACCCAAAAGTTTTCTGCCTTTTTTTCAGAAATACCAGAGTGGCAACACTGCAGTTAAGGTGTGGTTCAGTTTAGCTGCAAAACACTTGTTTAGGGTTATGGAAGGATCATGGTTTTTGGTTAAAATCATCAATGTGCAACATGACAGGAAGTCAAACATCCAGTTTCGTGCCAGAAAACAAAACGTTAGGTCAACATGGCCAACTCCAGTCCGTGAAACAAAGCACCGAGAAGTGAAACTATGGAGTAACGCCGTCTAAACAGAGACTCGAGCTCTGTGACTGCGTGCACGAAGCAGGGAAGTGCAGGACGGAGGTGACGGCACGTCATGTCTGCCTCTACTGCCTCCTCTCAGCGGCGTGGCTGTCGGAGTGAGGACCGCCGACTCCTCGCTTCGCCCTCATTTATCACTCTCTACAGCAACGGAATCTCTGCCTCCGTGTTCAGACACGTCCACAGACTCCATAACTCATTGGGTTTTGACGGCTTGACAGCCTGCCCGTGTGTGTGTGTGCGTGTGTGTGTGTGTGTGCGTGTGTGTGTGTGTGTGTGTGTGTGTGTGTGTGTGTGTGTGTGTGTGCACCAATATGTGTCTTTCTGCATGAATTTGTGTGGGCCACCTCTCAGCTGCATCTCCAAGTCCGTGCATGCAGGCATTTCTGAATGTGTGTGCATTAAGCCCTGTCCTCCTCCCACACACACACACACACACACACACACACACACACACACACACACTCCCACACACACACACAAAGGCCTTTCTGTTCTCACTCTGAAAATGTATCACAGTTTCTTTCCCGAGGACGTGACGGGACAGGTGTGAAAGGCTGGTGGCAGCGTGGGGGGTGGTGGTGGTGGTGGTGGGGGGGTAATGTAAACAGCCAGGAATGCGATCCACATCACAGCGGTTGATTTAGGAGCAGGGTTCGGTGGGGGGGCGAGAGGTCACTAACCGCGCTGCCACAAAAGAAATGAAACTTTATCCCCGTGACAATCAAACCCCACTTATGCTTCCTTTTCAGCCAATTGCCATTGTCTGTCAACCCCCCCCCCATGCGGGCAACGGGCGCTTTTAGTTCCACTGGTGATTCATGTCAGTCCCGTACTCTTGAGTACAGAACACAATATATTAGACACATGCAACATAATAGTGGGTTAGTAAACCCAAACCACATATTTTATGATCTCAGACATCTGACATTTCAGATTTGCATTCACCCGCGTTTACTGGAACAAAGGTTTAGTGTTCACAACGTGGACTTTAAATTATATTTTTTAACAATTCAATGCCAGCTTGTCTCTCTGAACAGGGGCTGTTTACCGTGGAAATCCATAGACCTCACTGTGACAATTATCCCGGGAAGTTATGTACTTTTTTTTCTGCAAGAGAAACCATTTTTGACATTTGACATTTCATGGATTGTTTCTCCCGAGATAAATGAAGAAAATATATTTATATATGTTTATCTGCTAAAAGCTGTTCCATATTTGCTGTTTGGCTGGTGATGCACTGCATATTTATCAAGATATGGGCACCAAGGTTGACATTGAGGGTTGAGAACACTGAATTATGCTAAAATGCTCCGGACAGAGGAGCTGCAGAGTTTGGCTCCAGTTCCAGGGGTCACCACGTGTACGTGTTCGGTTATGGATGAGTTCAGGTGAACAAGTACATCATCAATAGTGACTGATCCTGCCTTGATGAATCTCCCCGACTTGCCACCTCATCTATTTGGACTGACAGACCAAAAGGGCAGAAGGAGTCACTTTTAAATCAAGAAAGCTTGCTCTTTAATCACCGGTGTCATTTAGGAGACAGGAAAGTGGTTCCATTTACTTCTACTCAGTGATAAAAGCCAAAACCCAGGACCAGTACCAGACAAATTAGGAAAAAAATGGTAAAAAGGAGTCAAAGTTTGGTGTTTAGATGCTGAAGCAACTATACATGTTGGAGTCTTATGTCTAAACAACCTTCTTTACATGGTATTATATATTATATGCAGCTCATCATTACAGAGGTTACGTCTGAGAATTGGTGTGAAAATGTTATATAAAGGCCATGCATAGCATAAATCTATTAAAATAGGTATAGGCTGTTGTTTTATGACAAAGTTCCAGTTCCTCCCACCTTGTGCTGTATATTGCATCTGTCTAAAGACGAAAACCACCCTGAGCAGCTCATATCGAGTAGATGCAATACTTAATTAAACAAGGTGTAATGAGGGTTGCCTGGTTGGCACAGGAAGTGTAATTACATTGAGCAATTACCTCCAGGTTCTCCAGATCCACGAGAACAAGGTGGCCCCACATCTGCGGAAGTTTATGATGGATGCTGTTTAATTAATTAATGGATCGCCACTAATAAAACACTTGAACAGTGCAGATTAATTGGTCATTACATAATACATTAACATGCTTTTGCAACACTCTCTTGCCAGCTAAATCTTCCATGACTGGGAACATCCAGGAGGAAACCGAGAAACACAGTAGTGTTGTGGATTATCATTTTTTTTATTGTTCATTGATTAAATCAGTTCAACACCATTACCTCGAGGCTTGTCACCAAACTTTATTTTGCCATTTTCTCAGTTTAATATTTTAGGTTCTGTGGTCTACTTATAAAAAGAGGCATTTTATGCAATTAATTAGTAACAGCAATGCAGTCTGCAGTTTGTGACATCACAACAGGAGCCATTCCTTAATGTCTTGTTTTCAGCTAGTTTTTCACAATGGACAAACTGGATCTGATTCAATTTAAAAGTAACCCAAACTACTACTGTAGCGGGGGCGGCTGTAGCTCAGAGGTAGAGCAGTCGTCCACCAGTCAGAAAATTGGTGGTTCGATTCCCGGCTCCTCCAAGCTGCATGTCGTTGTATCCTTGGGCAAGGTACTTAACCCCGATTTGCCTCCGATGGCATGTGCCGTCGGTGTATGAATGTGGTGTGAATGGGTGAATGGACAGTGTAGTGTAAAGCGCTTTGAGTGGTCAAGAAAGACTAGAAAGGCGCTATATAAATGCAGGCCATTTACTACCTAATATTGTTCCATAGGCAAAGTTTGTGTAGTGCAGCAACAGAACGAGTCTTATTTCATAGTTTTTGTGTTAGCAAGAACAACATGATCCTAATTATTTAAATGCAAGCACTTAAAAAAATGTTATTTTTTCCTTACCAGGACCTGTTTAAACAGCTCCCTGTGCATGTAGATCCCTGACTTCCTGACAGGCGAGACCCTCAGGTGCTGAGAATAGGCAGACACACTTCTTCCACCCTCATGCTTGACAGCGGAGTACCCCAGGGCTGTGTTTTAAGTCCCCTGCTGTACTCCCTGTACAAACACGTCTGTGCAGCCACTTACGACGCCAACTTCAACATCATCATCGTGTTTGTTTCTGATCACCGATAACCAGGAAAAGACCTACCCTGAAGAGAGTGTTGTCAGGTCAACAGCCTACTTCTGAATGTCAGCGAGGCTAAGGAGCTGATAGTGGACTTTGGGAAGAAGCAGGGAAGCGTCATCAGGTCCTCGTGGAGAGGGTGGACAGGTTCAAGTACCTCTGGTCCACATCCCAGAGGGCCTGACCTGGGGCTGTGTGCTCGCTCTGTGTGTGAGGAAGACAAAGACAGACGCTGTTTCGCCTCAAATGTTTGAAAGTATCCTTGACACCGGAGTACCCCAGGGCTGTGTTTTAAGTCCCCTGCTGTTCCAACCTGTGCAGCACATCTGTGCAGTCGCTTCAGACGGAAGCTGTTTCACCTCAGATGCTTGAAAGAAAATTCAGACTGTCCTCTCAAATGCTGGGGAATTCTACTCCTACACCCTCAAGGGTATCCTGGCAGGGAACATCGCTGTCTGGTACGGAAACAGCACCAGGCAGGACCGTGAGCAAAGAGTGGTTCATTCAGCTGAACACACAATAGGCGGTGCTCTACCTGCCTATAGGTTATTTACACCAGACGCTGCAGGAGTAAAGCAAAGAGAATCGTTAATGAACCCAACAGCTTTTTTTTCTCTGCTGCAGTGAGGAAAAGATACAGAATACACCAGAAAGAGCTTCCACCATCAGGACACATGGTTCCTGAGTGAAGTCACTGCTTAAACATTACTCAAACCCTTAAACATTTCACAATCTTAATACAACTATAACAGTGGAAAGCCAGAATGTTGCTCAAGAATGAAAATGAAAAAAAATAACATCACACAGAAGTTTGCTTTTGGGAATAGTTGCAGTCACAGGGCGCTTTGAAAAATACCCCAAGATTGCTCAAGAGTCTCTGAAGCCGCTCACGCCGCCGACAGCTTTTTGGAGGCAAACCTGGCTGGGAGCAAAGATGGCGCCGACAAGTGGGAAACAACAAACGCGGTTTCCCTGAGCTGAAGCCCCTTGTCCATTCATTTACTGCTACACATCTGAATACACACTCTGTGGCTGCCTCTACAAAGAGAAGCTTGTAAGCTCATGAATGAATCAGCATTGTCATTTTCCTTCATTACTGACAGATGAAGAGCGGCACAGGATGGATTCTCACATGTCCCATTCACATATTGGTTTGTGGAATTTTTTTGCAGAAAGTAGTGAACAATGTATTTTAAAGCACCTTGTAAGGGATTTTAAGGGGGACTATAGCATACATACATATATATATATATATATATATATATATATATATATATATATATATATATATATATATATATATATATATAAAATAAATGAGTCATGAATATAGTTAGTATGTATTCAACCACATGGTACTACAAAAAAAAAAAACACATGCCTGTTTACTACCTACTTTTTGAGGCACATACTATAATATGACTTTTTTGAGGCACATACTATAATATGACTTTTTTGAGGCACATACTATAGTATGACCTTTTTTAAGCGACATAGTATAGTATGACCTTTTTTGAGTAACATAGTATAGTATGACCTTTTTGAGGCACATACTATAGTATGACCTTTTTTGAGCGACAAAGTATAGTATGACCTTTTTTGGGGCACATACTATAGTAAGATCTTTTTTGAGCGACCTATTATAGCATTAAACTTCACGTTTTTTCATCATTCATAGATTATTATCAGCGGGGCATGATGGGAGGCCCCAGTCATCATAAAGGATTAAGACCCATGAACTTTTGGGAGTTCAATCTTGCTTATGCTCACATAATAATAGTATGTATTCTCATATACATTTTATCAGACACCCCGAGAAAGGAATAAAAAGCTCTAAGAGTCTGTACTTACCCTGTCTTAGGCTGTCAGGACAGTCTACTGAAGTTTAAGGGTCATGGGTGCAAGCTGATGAGTCTTGAAGTCCAATAACAATGGAGAAGAGTGAAAAGTAATATTCTCTTGCAACAAGGTTTCAATGGCTCACCAGGTAAGACACTTGTTTAGAGACTCAGCAGTGGGAGGTTCAATCCTAGCGCTAGACTTTTGAAGTAAGAAACCAAAATATTGAATGAAAGCTCTAAAACACTTACATAAGGGTGTTGAACTGGGTAGCTTTGTTTGTGAGAAGACTAACTGGTAGTTTTTGGTAAATTCCAATCTTGGTGATTTTTAAAGGCCAACATCAAAATTAAAGATAATAAAAGGACCTGGAGAACCTACCTCAGCATGAAGAGGCCTTGGGGTAAAGGTGGTTAGTCCTCTGACCCTGAAGACAGCTGATGCTGTTTCAAAACCGTCTCTTGATGTTCTCAGGCTATGAATTTTCGTGGCCAACATTAAAAGATAAGAAAGTAAATGTACCAGGAGAACACCGCTCAGAAAGAAGAGGACTTCTGGTGGAGGTGGCTGTTCCTCTGACCCTCAAACATCTGACACTGGTACAAATCTGTCTCCAGGTGTTCTTAAGCTCTTAAATTGAAAGGTCAATATCTAACATCTAGAAGTAAATGTAACCAATGAACTTCCCTCAAAATTGTTGATACTCCTGTTGGAGTGGGGAAGCTCACAAGTAAGTAAACAAATACCATGGTTGCATGTTGATAAGGATGTAACCCCAATTGATTTTAGAATGAAGGAAAAAAATAAGTTACTTGCACCTTACTTCTGACAGTGAATTATTTACATTTTGGAGTTGAACATGTTTAAGAATGTTAGAAGTTCCATCTCTATTAAATAACTCACAGTCATAAGTGAGTTAAATATCACTGAGTTACTTCATGCTGCATAAATGCTGGCAAATGAAGCTTCCTTAAAAGCATTCACATCCAACTTTCAGCTGTGCGTGGTTTCCGTTTCAATAAAGAAGCACCCTATTCCTGCACGATTGGCAGATTTCAACAGGAAACCCCAGGTAAGGGATCAAATGAGATGTTATGCTGGTGACAACTTACTGCCGCAAACTCCCACACATCACAGAGTCCCGTCATGTTCAGGTAAGTTTTCCTGGCGCTATACTATAGTATGACCTTTTTTGAGGGACATAGTATAGTATGACCTATTTTGAGCGACATAGTATAGTATGACCTCTTTTGAGGCACATATTATAGTATGACCTTTTTTGAGCGACATAGTATAGTATGATCTTTTTTGAGCGACTTTTCAGGCTCTGAATTTTCGTGGCCAACATTAAAAGATAAGAAGGTAAATGTACCAGGAGAACACCGCTCAGTAAGAAGAGGACTTCTGGTGGAGGTGGCTGTTCCTCAAACATCTGACACTGGTACAAATCTGTCTCCAGGTGTTCTTAAGCTCTTAAATTGAAAGGTCAATATCTAACATCTAGAAGTAAATGTAACCAGTATGGTATAAAATTTTTTGAGCGAGATGCTATTGTATGACCTATTTTGAGGCACATAGTATAGTATGATCTTTTTTGAGCGACATAGTATAGTATGATCTTTTGTCGTATTTCAAGCGACATAGTATAGTATGACCTTTTTTGATGCACATACTATAGTATGACGTTTTTTGAGCGACATAGTATAGTATGACCTTTTTTGAGGCACATACTATAGTATGACGTTTTTTGAGCGACATAGTATAGTATGACCTTTTTTGAGGCACATACTATAGTATGACGTTTTTTGAGCGACATAGTATAGTATGACCTATTTCAAGCGACATACTATATTATTAGCTATTTTGAGAGACATAGTATAATATGACCTATTTCAAGCGACATACTATATTATTAGCTATTTTGAGCGACATAGTATAGTATGACCTTTTTTGAGCGACATACTATAGTATGACCTTTTTTGAGCGACATAGTATAATATGACCTATTTCAAGTGACATACTATAGTATGACCTCTTTTGAGGCACATACTATAGTATGACCTTTTTTGAGCGACATAGTATAGTATGATCTTTTTTGAGTGACATAGTATAGTATGACCTTTTTTGAGCAACATAGTATAGTATGACCTCTTTTGAGGCACATATTATAGTATGACCTATTTTGAGCGACATAGTATAGTATGACCTTTTTTGAGCGACATACTATAATATGATCTATTTTGAGCGACATAGTATAGTATGACCTTTTTTGAGCGACATAGTATAGTATGATGTTTTTTTAGCGACATAGTATAGTATGACCTTTTTTGAGCAACATAGTATAGTATGACCTCTTTTGAGGCACATATTATAGTATGACCTATTTTGAGCGACATAGTATAGTATGACCTTTTTTGAGCGACATACTATAATATGATCTATTTTGAGCGACATAGTATAGTATGACCTATTTTGAGCGACATAGTATAATATGATCTTTTTTGAGGGACATACTATAGTATGACGTTTTGTGAGGCACATACTATAGTATGATCTTTTTTTAGGGACATACTATAGTATGACCTTTTGTGAGGCACATACTATAGTATGACGTTTTTTGAGCGACATAGTATAATATGATCTTTTTTGAGGGACATACTATAGTATGACGTTTTGTGAGGCACATACTATAGTATGATCTTTTTTTAGGGACATACTATAGTATGACCTTTTGTGAGGCACATACTATAGTATGACGTTTTTTGAGCGACATAGTATAGTATGACCTTTTTTGAGGCACATACTTTAGTATGACCTTTTTTGAGCGACATAGTATAGTATGATCTTTTTTGAGGCACATACTATAGTATGACCAATTTTAAGCGACATACTATAGTATGACCTTTTTTGAGGCACATACTATAGTATGACATTTTTTGAGCGAAATAATATAGTATGACCTTTTTTGAGCGACATTCTGTAGTATGACCTTTTTTGAGGCACTTACTATAGTATGACTTTTTTGAGGCACATACTATAGTATGACATTTTCTGAGGCACATACTATAGTATGACCTTTTTTGAGGCACATACTTTAGTATGACCTTTTTTGAGCGACATAGTATAGTATGACCAATTTTAAGCGACATACTATAGTATGACCTTTTTTGAGGCACATACTTTAGTATGACCTTTTTTGAGGCACATACTTTAGTATGACCTTTTTTGAGGCACATACTTTAGTATGACCTTTTTTGAGGCACATACTATAGTATGACCTATTTTAAGCAACATACTATAGTATGACCTCTTTTAAGCAACATACTATAGTATGACCTCTTTTGAGCGACATAGTATAGTATGATCTTTTTTGAGGCACATACTATAGTATGACCTTTTTTGAGGCACATACTATAGTATGACCTTTTTTGAGTGACATACTATAGTATGACCTTTTTTGAGCGACATAGTATAGTATGACCTTATTTGAGTGACATACTATTGTATGACGTTTTTTGAGCGACATAATATAGTATGACCTTCTTTGAGCGACGTAGTATAGTATGATCTTTTTTGAGCGACATACTATAGTATGACGTTTTTTGAGGCACATACTATAGTATGATGTTTTTTTGAGCAACATACTATAATATGACTTTTTTTGAGCGACATACTATAGCATGACCTTTTTTGAGCGACATAGTATAGTATGGCCTTTTTTGAGCCACATACTATAGTATGACCTTTTTTGAGCGACATAGTATAGTATGACGTTTTTTGAGCGACATAGTATAGTATGACCTTTTTTGAGCGACATAGTATAGTATGGCCTTTTTTGAGCAACATACTATAGTATGACCTTTTTTGAGCGACATAGTATAGTATGACGTTTTTTGAGCGACATAGTATAGTATGACCTTTTTTGAGCGACATAGTATAGTATGGCCTTTTTTGAGCAACATAGTATAATATGACCTTTTTTGAGCCACATAGTATAGTATGACCTTTTTTGAGCGACATAGTATAATATGACCTTTTTTGAGCCACATAGTATAGTATGACCTTTTTTGAGCGACATACTATAGTATGACCTTTTTTGAGCGACATACTATAATATGACCTTTTTTGAGCGTCATACTATAGTATGGCCTTTTTTGAGCGACATACAATAGTATGGCCTTTTTTGAGCGACATAGTATATAGTATGACCTTTTTTGAGCCACATAGTATAGTATGACCTTTTTTGAGCGACATACTATAGTATGACCTTTTTTGAGCGACATACTATAATATGACCTTTTTTGAGCGACATACAATAGTATGACCTTTTTTGAGCGACATAGTATAGTATGGCCTTTTTTGAGCGTCATACTATAGTATGACCTTCTTTGAGCGACATAGTATAGTATGACCTTTTTTGAGCGACATAGTATAGTATGACCTCTTTTGAGGCACATACTATATTATGACCTTTTTTGAGCGACATAGTATAGTATGATCTTTTTTGAGCGACATAGTATAGTATGACCTTTTTTGAGCAACATAGTATAGTATGACCTCTTTTGAGGCACATATAGTATGACCTATTTTGAGCGACATAGTATAGTATGACCTTTTTTGAGCGACATACTATAATATGATCTATTTTGAGCGACATAGTATAGTATGACCTATTTTGAGCGACATACTATAGTATGACGTTTTTTGAGCGACATAGTATAGTATGACGTTTTGTGAGGCACATACTATAGTATGATCTTTTTTTAGGCACATACTATAGTATGACCTTTTGTGAGGCACATACTATAGTATGACGTTTTTTGAGCGACATACTATAGTATGACCTTTTTTGAGGCACATACTATAGTATGACATTTTTTGAGCGAAATAATATAGTATGACCTTTTTTGAGCGACATTCTGTAGTATGACCTTTTTTGAGGCACTTACTATAGTATGACCTTTTTTGAGGCACATACTATAGTATGACTTTTTTTGAGGCACATACTATAGTATGACCTTCTTTGAGGCACATACTATAGTATGACCTTTTTTGAGGCACATACTATAGTATGACCTTTTTTGAGGCACATACTATAGTATGACCTTTTTTGAGCGAAATAATATAGTATGACTTTTTTTGAGGCACATACTATAGTATGACCTTTTTTGAGGCACATACTATAGTATGACCTTTTTTGAGGCACATACTATAGTATGACCTTCTTTGAGGCACATACTTTAGTATGACCTTTTTTGAGGCACATACTATAGTATGACCTTTTTTGAGGCACATACTATAGTATGACCTTTTTTGAGGCACATACTTTAGTATGACCTTTTTTGAGGCACATACTTTAGTATGACCTTTTTTGAGGCACATACTATAGTATGACCTATTTTAAGCAACATACTATAGTATGACCTCTTTTGAGCGACATACTATAGTATGACCTATTTTAAGCAACATACTATAGTATGACCTTTTTTGAGGCACATACTATAATATGACCTTTTTTGAGCGAAATAATATAGTATGACCTTTTTTGAGCGACATACTATAGTATGACCAATTTTAAGCGACATACTATAGTATGACCTTTTTTGAGGCACATACTATAGTATGACCTTTTTTGAGCGAAATAGTATAGTATGACCTTTTTTGAGGCACATACTTTAGTATGACCTTTTTTGAGGCACATACTTTAGTATGACCTTTTTTGAGGCACATACTTTAGTATGACCTTTTTTGAGGCACATACTTTAGTATGACCTTTTTTGAGGCACTTACTATAGTATGACCTTTTTTGAGGCACATACTATAGTATGACCTTTTTTGAGGCACATACTTTAGTATGACCTTTTTTGAGGCACATACTTTAGTATGACCTTTTTTGAGGCACATACTATAGTATGACCTTTTTTGAGCGACATAGTATAGTATGACCAATTTTAAGCGACATACTATAGTATGACCTTTTTTGAGGCACATACTTTAGTATGACCTTTTTTGAGGCACATACTTTAGTATGACCTTTTTTGAGGCACATACTATAGTATGACCTATTTTAAGCAACATACTATAGTATGACCTCTTTTGAGCGACATACTATAGTATGACCTATTTTAAGCAACATACTATAGTATGACCTCTTTTGAGCGACATAGTATAGTATGATCTTTTTTGAGGCACATACTATAGTATGACCTTTTTTGAGGCACATACTATAGTATGACCTTTTTTGAGGCACATACTATAGTATGACCTTTTTTGAGGCACATACTTTAGTATGACCTTTTTTGAGCGACATAGTATAGTATGACCTTTTTTGAGGCACATACTATAATATGACCTTTTTTGAGCGAAATAATATAGTATGACCTTTTTTGAGTGACATACTATAGTATGACCTTTTTTGAGTGACATACTATAATATGACCTTTTTTGAGCGAAATAATATAGTATGACCTTTTTTGAGCGACATACTATAGTATGACCTTTTTTGAGTGACATACTATAATATGACCTTTTTTGAGCGAAATAATATAGTATGATCTTTTTTGAGCGACATTCTGTAGTATGACCTTTTTTGAGGCACTTACTATAGTATGACCTTTTTTGAGGCACATACTATAGTATGACCTTTTTTGAGGCACATACTTTAGTATGACCTTTTTTGAGGCACATACTTTAGTATGACCTTTTTTGATGCACATACTATAGTATGACCTTTTTTGAGCGACATAGTATAGTATGACCTTTTTTGAGGCACATACTATAGTATGACCTTTTTTGAGGCACATACTATAGTATGACCTTTTTTGAGGCACATACTTTAGTATGACCTTTTTTGAGCGACATAGTATAGTATGATCTTTTTTGAGGCACATACTATAGTATGACCTTTTTTGAGGCACATACTATAATATGACCTTTTTTGAGCGAAATAATATAGTATGACCTTTTTTGAGTGACATACTATAGTATGACCTTTTTTGAGTGACATACTATAATATGACCTTTTTTGAGCGAAATAATATAGTATGACCTTTTTGGAGCGACATACTATAGTATGACCTTTTTTGAGTGACATACTATAATATGACCTTTTTTGAGCGAAATAATATAGTATGACCTTTTTTGAGGCACATACTATAGTATGACCTTTTTTGAGGCACATACTATAGTATGACCTTTTTTGAGGCACATACTATAGTATGACCTTTTTTGAGGCACATACTATAGTATGATCTTTTTTGAGGCACATAATATAATATGACCTTTTTTGGGCGACATACTATAGTATGACGTTTTTTGAGGCACATACTATAATATGACTTTTTTTGAGCGACATACTATAGTATGACCTTTTTTGGGCGACATAGTATAGTATGACCTTTTTTGAGCCACATAGTATAATATGACCTTTTTTGAGCCACATAGTATAGTATGACCTTTTTTGAGCGACATAGTATAGTATGACCTTTTTTGGGCGACATACTATCGCATGACCTTTTTTGAGCGACATAGTATAGTATGACCTTTTTTGAGCGACATACTATAGTATGGCCTTTTTTGAGCGACATACAATAGTATGGCCTTTTTTGAGCGACATAGTATATAGTATGACCTTTTTTGAGCGACATACTATAATATGATCTATTTTGAGCGACATAGTATAGTATGACCTTTTTTGAGCGACATAGTATAGTATGATGTTTTTTTAGCGACATAGTATAGTATGACCTTTTTTGAGCGACATACTATAGTATGACGTTTTTTGAGCGACATAGTATAGTATGACGTTTTGTGAGGCACATACTATAGTATGATCTTTTTTTAGGCACATACTATAGTATGACCTTTTGTGAGGCACATACTATAGTATGACGTTTTTTGAGCGACATACTATAGTATGACCTTTTTTGAGGCACATACTTTAGTATGACCTTTTTTGAGCGACATAGTATAGTATGATCTTTTTTGAGGCACATACTATAGTATGACCTTTTTTGAGCGACATAGTATAGTATGACCTTTTTTGAGGCACATACTATAGTATGACCTTTTTTGAGGCACATACTATAGTATGACTTTTTTTGAGGCACATACTATAGTATGACCTTTTTTGAGGCACATACTATAGTATGACCTTTTTTGAGGCACATACTATAGTATGACCTTCTTTGAGGCACATACTTTAGTATGACCTTTTTTGAGGCACATACTATAGTATGACCTTTTTTGAGGCACATACTATAGTATGACCTTTTTTGAGCGACATACTATAGTATGACCTTTTTTGAGCGAAATAGTATAGTATGACCTTTTTTGAGGCACATACTTTAGTATGACCTTTTTTGAGGCACATACTTTAGTATGACCTTTTTTGAGGCACATACTTTAGTATGACCTTTTTTGAGGCACTTACTATAGTATGACCTTTTTTGAGGCACATAGTATAGTATGACCAATTTTAAGCGACATACTATAGTATGACCTTTTTTGAGGCACATACTTTAGTATGACCTTTTTTGAGGCACATACTTTAGTATGACCTTTTTTGAGGCACATACTATAGTATGACCTATTTTAAGCAACATACTATAGTATGACCTCTTTTGAGCGACATAGTATAGTATGATCTTTTTTGAGGCACATACTATAGTATGACCTTTTTTGAGCGACATAGTATAGTATGACCTTTTTTGAGGCACATACTATAATATGACCTTTTTTGAGCGAAATAATATAGTATGACCTTTTTTGAGTGACATACTATAGTATGACCTTTTTTGAGTGACATACTATAATATGACCTTTTTTGAGCGAAATAATATAGTATGACCTTTTTTGAGCGACATACTATAGTATGACCTTTTTTGAGTGACATACTATAATATGACCTTTTTTGAGCGAAATAATATAGTATGATCTTTTTTGAGCGACATTCTGTAGTATGACCTTTTTTGAGGCACTTACTATAGTATGACCTTTTTTGAGGCACATACTATAGTATGACCTTTTTTGAGGCACATACTTTAGTATGACCTTTTTTGAGGCACATACTTTAGTATGACCTTTTTTGATGCACATACTATAGTATGACCTTTTTTGAGCGACATAGTATAGTATGACCTTTTTTGAGGCACATACTAAAGTATGACCTTTTTTGAGGCACATACTATAGTATGACCTTTTTTGAGGCACATACTTTAGTATGACCTTTTTTGAGCGACATAGTATAGTATGATCTTTTTTGAGGCACATACTATAGTATGACCTTTTTTGAGGCACATACTATAGTATGACCTTTTTTGAGCGAAATAATATAGTATGACCTTTTTTGAGTGACATACTATAGTATGACCTTTTTTGAGTGACATACTATAATATGACCTTTTTTGAGCGAAATAATATAGTATGACCTTTTTTGAGCGACATACTATAGTATGACCTTTTTTGAGTGACATACTATAATATGACCTTTTTTGAGCGAAATAATATAGTATGACCTTTTTTGAGGCACATACTATAGTATGACCTTTTTTGAGGCACATACTATAGTATGACCTTTTTTGAGGCACATACTATAGTATGACCTTTTTTGAGGCACATACTATAGTATGACCTTTTTTGAGGCACATACTATAGTATGACCTTTTTTGAGGCACATACTATAGTATGACCTTTTTTGAGTGACATAGTATAGTATGACCTTTTTTGAGCGACATACAATAGTATGGCCTTTTTTGAGCGACATAGTATATAGTATGACCTTTTTTGAGGCACATACTATAGTATGACCTTTTTTGAGCGACATAGTATAGTATGATCTTTTTTGAGGCACATACTATAGTATGGCCTTTTTTGAGCGACATAGTATAGTATGATCTTTTTTGAGGCACATACTATAGTATGACCTTTTTTGAGGCACATACTATAATATGACCTTTTTTGAGCGAAATAATATAGTATGACCTTTTTTGAGTGACATACTATAGTATGACCTTTTTTGAGTGACATACTATAATATGACCTTTTTTGAGCGAAATAATATAGTATGACCTTTTTTGAGCGACATTCTGTAGTATGACCTTTTTTGAGGCACATACTATAGTATGACCTTTTTTGAGGCACATACTATAGTATGACCTTTTTTGAGGCACATACTATAGTATGACCTTTTTTGAGGCACATACTATAGTATGACCTTTTTTGAGGCACATACTATAGTATGACCTTTTTTGAGTGACATAGTATAGTATGACCTTTTTTGAGCGACATAGTATAGTATGACCTTATTTGAGTGACATACTATTGTATGACGTTTTTTGAGCGACATAATATAGTATGACCTTCTTTGAGCGACGTAGTATAGTATGATCTTTTTTGAGCCACATAGTATAGTATGACCTTTTTTGAGCGACATAGTATAGTATGACCTTTTTTGGGCGACATACTATAGTATGACGTTTTTGAGGCACATACTATAGTATGATGTTTTTTGAGCAACATACTATAATATGACTTTTTTTGAGCGACATACTATAGTATGACCTTTTTTGGGCGACATACTATAGCATGACCTTTTTTGAGCGACATAGTATAGTATGACCTTTTTTGAGCCACATAGTATAATATGACCTTTTTTGAGCCACATAGTATAGTATGACCTTTTTTGAGCGACATAGTATAGTATGACCTTTTTTGGGCGACATACTATAGCATGACCTTTTTTGAGCGACATAGTATAGTATGACCTTTTTTGAGCGACATACTATAGTATGGCCTTTTTTGAGCGACATACAATAGTATGGCCTTTTTTGAGCGACATACTATAGTATGACCTTTTTTGAGCGTCATACTATAGTATGGCCTTTTTTGAGCGACATACAATAGTATGGCCTTTTTTGAGCGACATAGTATATAGTATGACCTTTTTTGAGCGTCATACTATAGTATGACCTTTTTTGAGCGACATAGTATAGTATGACCTTTTTTGAGCGACATAGTATAGTATGACGTTTTTTGAGCGACATAGTATAGTATGGCCTTTTTTGAGCCACATAGTATAATATGACCTTTTTTGAGCCACATAGTATAGTATGACCTTTTTTGAGCGACATAGTATAGTATGACCTTTTTTGAGCGACATAGTATAGTATGACCTTTTTTGAGCGTCATACTATAGTATGGCCTTTTTGAGCGACATACAATAGTATGGCCTTTTTTGAGCGACATAGTATAGTATGGCCTTTTTTGAGCGTCATAGTATAGTATGACCTTTTTTGAGTGACATACTATAGTATGGCCTTTTTTGAGCGTCATACTATAGTATGGCCTTTTTGAGCGACATACAATAGTATGGCCTTTTTTGAGCGACATAGTATAGTATGACCTTTTTTGAGCGACATAGTATAGTATGACCTTTTTTGAGCGACATACTATAGTATGACCTTTTTTGAGCGACATACTATAATATGACCTTTTTTGAGCGTCATACTATAGTATGGCCTTTTTGAGCGACATACAATAGTATGGCCTTTTTTGAGCGACATAGTATAGTATGGCCTTTTTTGAGCGTCATAGTATAGTATGACCTTTTTTGAGCGTCATACTATAGTATGGCCTTTTTTGAGCGACATACAATAGTATGACCTTTTTTGAGCGACATAGTATAGTATGACCTTTTTTGAGTGACATACTATAATATGACCTTTTTTGAGCGAAATAATATAGTATGACCTTTTTTGAGCGACATTCTGTAGTATGACCTTTTTTGAGGCACATACTATAGTATGACCTTTTTTGAGGCACATACTATAGTATGACCTTTTTTGAGGCACATACTATAGTATGACCTTTTTTGAGGCACATACTATAGTATGACCTTTTTTGAGGCACATACTATAGTATGACCTTTTTTGAGTGACATAGTATAGTATGACCTTTTTTGAGCGACATAGTATAGTATGACCTTATTTGAGTGACATACTATTGTATGACGTTTTTTGAGCGACATAATATAGTATGACCTTCTTTGAGCGACGTAGTATAGTATGATCTTTTTTGAGCCACATAGTATAGTATGACCTTTTTTGAGCGACATAGTATAGTATGACCTTTTTTGGGCGACATACTATAGTATGACGTTTTTGAGGCACATACTATAGTATGATGTTTTTTGAGCAACATACTATAATATGACTTTTTTTGAGCGACATACTATAGTATGACCTTTTTTGGGCGACATACTATAGCATGACCTTTTTTGAGCGACATAGTATAGTATGACCTTTTTTGAGCCACATAGTATAATATGACCTTTTTTGAGCCACATAGTATAGTATGACCTTTTTTGAGCGACATAGTATAGTATGACCTTTTTTGGGCGACATACTATAGCATGACCTTTTTTGAGCGACATAGTATAGTATGACCTTTTTTGAGCGACATACTATAGTATGGCCTTTTTTGAGCGACATACAATAGTATGGCCTTTTTTGAGCGACATACTATAGTATGACCTTTTTTGAGCGTCATACTATAGTATGGCCTTTTTTGAGCGACATACAATAGTATGGCCTTTTTTGAGCGACATAGTATATAGTATGACCTTTTTTGAGCGTCATACTATAGTATGACCTTTTTTGAGCGACATAGTATAGTATGACCTTTTTTGAGCGACATAGTATAGTATGACGTTTTTTGAGCGACATAGTATAGTATGGCCTTTTTTGAGCCACATAGTATAATATGACCTTTTTTGAGCCACATAGTATAGTATGACCTTTTTTGAGCGACATAGTATAGTATGACCTTTTTTGAGCGACATAGTATAGTATGACCTTTTTTGAGCGTCATACTATAGTATGGCCTTTTTGAGCGACATACAATAGTATGGCCTTTTTTGAGCGACATAGTATAGTATGGCCTTTTTTGAGCGTCATAGTATAGTATGACCTTTTTTGAGTGACATACTATAGTATGGCCTTTTTTGAGCGTCATACTATAGTATGGCCTTTTTGAGCGACATACAATAGTATGGCCTTTTTTGAGCGACATAGTATAGTATGACCTTTTTTGAGCGACATAGTATAGTATGACCTTTTTTGAGCGACATACTATAGTATGACCTTTTTTGAGCGACATACTATAATATGACCTTTTTTGAGCGTCATACTATAGTATGGCCTTTTTGAGCGACATACAATAGTATGGCCTTTTTTGAGCGACATAGTATAGTATGGCCTTTTTTGAGCGTCATAGTATAGTATGACCTTTTTTGAGCGTCATACTATAGTATGACCTTTTTTGAGCGTCATACTATAGTATGGCCTTTTTTGAGCGACATACAATAGTATGACCTTTTTTGAGCGACATAGTATAGTATGACCTTTTTTGAATGACATAGTATAGTATGACCTTTTTTGAGCCCCTTACTGTAGTATGACTCATAGTAGTAGTGTACACTTACCAGTCCCTCGTTTACTTTATTAACCCTCAGCTTTCACTGATCCATTTGATCAGATCAGCAGGGTTTCTGTGTTGGTGACGACTCACAATCACCATCCTCCCCACCCCTGCCAGGAGTCTTGTCACATATTGGGATGTTCTCCTTCCACATTCATCTTCTTTAGTATCAATGTTCTTTCAAGGCCTTTAAATTGAGAGCCTAAGAATCTAAAGAGATGGATTCGAACCAGCATCAACAGGTGTCTGAGTCAGAGGACTAACCACCTATGCCACAATCCCTCTCCACACCACAGTGTGTACTACACATTTAACTTCTGTACTTTAGTTGTTGGCCTTTAAAACTTCCTGTCAGTCTTCTCACACACTGAGCTAATCAGACATGTTTCTGACTTTAAAAGCTGGGAGCTGGTATTGAACTCACAAGTGTTGAGTCTCCAAACCAGTGCCTTACCTGCTGAGCTACAGAAAACCTTCTTTCAGGAGAGTTTCCTTTACAATTTTCACTCTTCCCTCTTGCTGTTGGACTTCAAAACTCAGAGGCTCAAACCCATCACTCTAAACCTTCAGTAGAGTGTCATGGCCTGCTATGATTGAAATGAAAGATGGCTATTTTCAGTCTGGTATCCAGGTCTTATAAAAAATCATAGCAGTCAAAAAGCCCTGGGTTATTTATGTATTTTTCAAAATCGACATACTCTGACTTTAATGAATAAACAGCTTAGATATTACAACCACAACTCTCAATGATGACTGAAAACTCATGTTTGATGGTCATACCTACCAGCAATTTCTATTTCTCCTAAAAGGTAAAAAAAGTGACAAAAGTATGCAACACGAAACTTAACGTGACAACTTGAAAACTCTCTAATTGCTGAGGTCCTGAGAACCGTGAGACCCACAGAGAAGGTCAGGGAGAGCAGGGAGCAGTTGGGGAAGTTTTCTCCACAGTGACGTTGAGTTCAGCGCCTGGGTGAAGAGTTAAACCGGCCAACGACGCGTTTGAACAGCTCTTCAATCGTGTGTGTGTGTGTGTGTGTAGAAATTGTATCACTTCTCGTCACAGATGTGAGCAGATTGTCTGAAAATAAAACCGCCGAGCGTGTTTCTGCTTGCAGCTCGATGACTAAGCTCCGGCCCGCCACCGACCTTCACATTCTGAAGCGATTCCACTGACAAGCGTGTGTGGGCAATAATGCCATGAAATTTAAGAAAGAGGTAGCTGTTAAGCGAAAGGGTTCCTCTTTCTTCTTTTTTTAAGGTTTCTTGCGACACATAGACCGAGTTGCTGGCGTCCTGCTCTCGATCCTCATTCTGTGGACGCGCAGTGAGACGAGAGGCGAGCACATCAAAGAGCAGGTGGAGAGTCGGCGGCATAGGGGCTGAGCGGGATGAAGGGATCACATCACCTGAGATAAAAGGCCAGGCGTCGCACCAAACACCAGAAACAACGGCCCCGATATCTGTCACCCGTTGCACTCCCACCTTCAAAAAGGTCCTGTTTTTATCTTTTTTTTCCATCTACAAAGTGTCTGGTAGGTTGAAGAGGAATGTGTGTTTCCTGTTGGTGTGTGTGTGTGTGCAGGTTGTCTGTTCGTGGTGTTTAATGTGTGTGTGTGTGTGTGTGTGTGTGCAGCATGAAAAAAAAGAAAAAACGAATAAAATGCGACCAAGCTTGTTGCCCGTGTGTTCCCTCAGAATGATCTGTTAGTGCATATGTTGATATCTGTGGCCTCTTTGACATATTTGACCTACACACACACACACACACACACACACACACACACACACACACACACACACTCTGTATTAAAGGTGACAGGATCAGCTCAGAGCTGTGTGTGACCAGTATGATCCTGAGGCATCGTTCTCCTTCTCTGGCGTCTCACGAAGCAGCCTCCAAAACGCAGGTCATGTGACCGCCTCTATACGGCGGCCGGTAGGCAAATGCAGAAATTATGCAAAATCAACGAAGCAGAATCAAAGACTCACAAACCTGCAAAAACATTCTGCAAACATGAAGAAAACACATTGCAAGAGCAAAACCTTGCAAATTTCAAAAATGGTGCAAATGGTCTTTTTAAATGACAAGAAACCATCAACAAAATGACATTCATAAAATAACATTTTTAAGCTTCTACAGTTCACATTAATACGTTTTTGACATCACATCACATCATATCAAAGGTACTGGATCTGGACTAACCAGGAGTTGGAAAAGGCGTTTCCTGATTCTGCTTCTTAGACCAGGTCGAGGGATCCTGGCTCTGGGTAGCGTGGTTTCTGGTTTTCTAAACACACATCATTACTCGTGGCTCTATCTGGACACGACGTGATGCTCATATATTGAGATTCTAAACCAAGGTTTCCGTCGGTTGCTTTTGTCCTTTTCCGTGAGGTGGACCGAGCTGATCGTCTCACCTCGTCCTCAAACATTAATCACTCAGTCTTTGCCTGGAGAAGATAGTTCAATCTTGAAATTTATTAAAGTAAAACCCTAGTCTGGCAGGTTGATGAATTAATAATAAAGTCCACATGAAGGTCTATTCAAAGTGGGAAGAAAAGTGGCTAAAAATCAAGGTCTCCTCACTGCTACCACTTTGGACTCATGAGATATGTCAGGAATTAAATATCACTTTAAATATGTCGTTTTCCTAATTAAAAATAGGCCAAAGGCACATGAAACATACATTAGTCTGAATGTATTTTAGTGTTTCAAGTGTAATGGTACGACATGTGTTTGAATCCCAGCATCAAGTGGAACAGTTGGCAGGAAATGAAATACAACATATGTAGTTTGTTTGCTAAGGATATAATTCAATCAAAAGAAGAATGGCCGTGTTTGTATGACCTTAATTAGCAGAATGAAGACATCAAGGATAACTTAGAGAAGCCTGGATTGACCTGGTTTAATCTGTCAATCCTGGTTTAACTGGTTTACACGAGCGTCAAACCCTGATGAGGAGGAGCGGTTGTGTCGAGACAGGTGTGAGTAATCCACATAAGAGCATGTTCACTGGTGGTGTGTTCAAAACATCGACACGGGGACACATCGTCATGGGCCTCATGGCCACACACGTATCCATACGGAGGCGTCAGCATCGATAGTTTACATGCAACAAACAATATGACCAAGCTTTAGCAGTCAGCGTCTGATAAATGATGCTTGCTTGCAATGTGCATTTCAACCACACGCGGCGTTGTGGTCGAAATGCACGTGCACATTTCCCTAAGCGCATTAAGGGAAAGCGCTGCTGGCTAACAGTCGAAAAAGTAAGTATGCAGTATGCAAACACTGCAGAATCAAAATTAAAAAAACACTACGAATCTGCACCTTTACATGACCCGACATCATGCTTGTATCTCGCAAGCAAAGAACGTTAGCAGTAGCATTACACGAGTAGGTTTGACGGGTTTCAGGCAAAATTTCCCTCAACATCGCCAAAGGCTCCAAAAATCACCACAGCACTGATATCCTATATATGCAGACGTACGTACAGCTCAGTTGAAAATGAAGGCTTACGAGAACTGATGCAGGAATATGAACCTTTTTTTCTTAAATTATATGTAAAGTAACGTCAAATATTGGGATATGTATCACCTTTAACACCATGTATCGGGATACCCTTATACCAGGAATCGTATCGTAGGTTTGTTGGCAACACCTACCCCTAGTATCCAGTATTCACCGCTTCTCTAAATAGATGATGAGGCAGAAACACAGATTTACTGAGGCAGAAACTCCGTGCAGGAAGTGACCAAACACACCTGAAAGTGAGCAGTGGAGGTTAATAAGTTACCACCATGATGAACTGGGACCATCTGCACAGCTTTTCTATCTATTCAGAACAAACATACCTGGACAAAGAAAAGCTCCTGGCAGCAAGTCGTCATTATCTACTGATTCTATTGATCGGCTGGATCCGACTTTATTTCCCCACATGTTCCTGTTTCTGGTATAATTATGGCTAACAATGTACAAACGGGTTCTATAAATGTCTTTTACTGTTTGTACTGATTTATCAGTTCAGGGAAACATGTGTGGGACGGTGAGAGTGATGCGATCTCACGTGTTTATGTACTGAGCTCATCCCTGACTTCTGTTAAAACCACCTTCCACATCCCCAATCATCTTATCAACTGCAATAATATACACAGGCCGGTTCATTGTGATGAGATCTGAATAAACTCCACGTAACGTGAATTATTATAGGAATGATTATGGTTAAAGTGGATATCTGAGGGGGAATGTAGGCTATGTGTGGTATAACAAACATTAGTCAAGATAACTCTGAGAAGACCTGGATTAACTGTAAAATCACAGTTTTTTTCCCCAGATTGTTGGACGCTGACAGATAAGGCTCCAGGATTAATCCAACCTGGACAGAATAAACCTCCATGATTCACCCTGTCTTCATGCAACAGAGTCATTGAAATAAAAACAAAATTCAGACGCGATAAATGAAAAGTCGCAGCCTAATCTTCTGTTTGGGTTTTGTGCAGCTTTCTATATGACACCATCTACGGTGGCCCTGCAAGGACAAACCAAATAACAGCTCTGGACAAGGCCTTTTTTTCCATGGCCACCATAGATGGGGCAGAAGATGAATACAGACAGACGAATCTTGCTCTATATCTGAGCTGTTTGTGGGATTATTTAATTGGCTCCTTTATAATCTCCTTTTTAAACATCTTACAGAAAATATTCTTCATGTTCTGGAATGATCCTCAGTGATTTATAGCATTTCATGCTTAATGCTAAAACATGTAGCACATTTAGCTGTGAACCACTTTGTAAGTTTGTGTTTTAAATGTTCTTCAGTTCACCTCAAACATGTTTACTTCTCACTTATTTATTCACTTATTTCCTGAAGGATACAACTCGCATCAGCACGGATGCTCTGAACAGCGGGACGGCTGCCCTTCGTCCTGGTGTCTTTCACACTTTAATAAACGTGTGTGTGTGTGTGTGTGTGTGTGTTCATGGCATCACATCAATGATCATTAGGAGGTTCCGGAGCCGTGTGGTCGAGCCTGTTGAACGCAGAATAAGGTCAGGAGAGAAGCTCCAGGAGTTAGACAAGTTAGGATTCATCACAGCGAAGTTTCCTCACGTGATTCTTCCACACGTTGCTTCGGTTTGCATGATTCTGCAGAGACACATGCAGAATCATGCAGAGCTCAGCCTTCCTTCCTTTAAGGTTCATAGCCAGAACACGATCAGAAAGATCTGCATCCCCGAGCGAATCACTGCACCCTGGTAATGAATTAATTTTTTTGCCTACTTGGCAACATTAGCATTGATTTAAGACTTTTGTTTCTGGCAAATTGGCACATATGAGTCTGATATTCATTCTCTCGTCTTTTTTTTATCCTTTGGTCTTTTATTCTTGACTTAATCATCTGGGGCCTCATTACAGAAAACATTCCTAACTGCTTGTCTTATCTCAACTTACGTTTCAGAGAGAGATCCAAGTTAGTGTTGGAGTCAGAGTTGTGTGTTTAGAACGTACATGGCAGTAATGTGTGACGTAACATCAGCTGAAACGTGTGATGTCACATCAGCTGTAACCTATGACATGACAACAGCTGTAACGTGTGACGTGACATCAGCCGTAACATGTGATGTGACATCAGCTGTAACGTGTGATGTAACATCAGCTGTAACGTGTGATGTAATGTCAGCTGTAACATGTGATGTAATATCAGCTGTAACGTGTGATGTAATGTCAGCTGTAACGTGTGACATGACATCAGCTGTAACGTGTGATGTAACATCAGCTGTAACGTGTGATGTAACATCAGCTGTAACGTGTGATGTAACATCAGCTGTAACGTGTGATGTAACATCAGCTGTAACGTGTGATGCGACATCAGCTGTAACGTGTGATGTAACATCAGCTGTAACGTGTGATGTAACATCAGCTGTAACCTATAATGTAACATCAGCTGTGACCTGTCATGTAACATCTATAACATCAGCGGCTGCTTTCCTCCAACATGAAGATGCAGACATTTGTACATGAAACATGCATGATGTTTGATGTGTGAGACGAGAGCGAATCCGAACGGTGAAAATTGAGGAGTGAGGTGACATTAATGAGCTGAAAGACACGACATGCTGCTCTGAGCTGAAGGCTGCACTTAAACACTAATAGAATCTGTCCAATAAACAACAGAATAACCTTGTTCAATTGGCAGATGATTTATCTTATTTCAATACTTTTTTTTCTTGATCTTAGTCAAATGAATCTTCTTTTTAAAAAAAAATATGTCAGTCTTGGTGCAAGACAATTGAAAAAGATAATTTAACCCTTCGTGTTATAGGTCTAGAACATTAACTACTATAATAATATAATAACTACATTGTAGTAGTTTATATGTGGTTCGTATGTAGTTCATGTGTGTGTGTGTGTGTGTGTGTGTGTGTGTTCATATGCAGCTCCTACATATTTTATAACTGTGTTCATATGTAGTTTATATCCGTACATATCTTATACATATGAACACAGATATGAGCACTTTCATCAAACTAGACATGAATTAGACAGTAATTCAGACGTTAGATTATAATACACATAAACACACTAAGATCAAATGAACATATTAAATACATATTAAATATACACAAACATGACTGTACAGGTGTGACATCACAACTTCACACAGGTCCTGGAGGCTGGTTTTAAGGCCTTCTTACTTATAAAATTTACAAATAATTTACATTTTAAGGAAGATTTACTTTCTCTGATGCGTCACGTCACAACTCTTGAGGCGGATTAACCGTTAATTCATTTACTAAAAGTATCTCCAACGTGAATTCCAGTAATCCTGTACTGTGGGCGTCATTTAGAGCTGAAACGAAAAGCTGCGATGTTTGTGCCACGGGGAGATAAAAAAAAAAAAAAACTCCCTGAGACGTCGTCTTTGAGAAAACCTGCGAAACATCTCCACGTTCCAGCGAGAGAACTCCAGTCTTCACAGAAAGACTCTGACACGTCGCTGTTTTCTTCTTTTTTCCTGCCTGTGCTCATCTCTGGATGTGACGACGTGAGTTATGTGCAGTCTCCAAATCAAACTAATGAACACAAAGGAGCGTCGCGATGCTGCATCAAAAATAATGACTACCTTGTGATTTCTCAAATCACTCCGAGCACTCCAACATCCTGCTGGTGATTAATGCACATGATTCCTGTCAGTATGCAGAATATAATTAGTCCTGCATCAACTTCTACATACCGTATTTTCACGAGTATAAGGGCACATAAAAGTCTTCTATTTTCTTCAAAATGTTGGTGCTCCCTATGTGTGTATGTTGGGGAAGTGTGGGCATGGATTGTAGATAAAATAACGGGGATGTGCGTTATGCAGAACATCGTTGTTTTAACAACCTGAAAATGGTAAAGAGACACGCTGATAAAGCACAGTTTAAACTGAAGGAAATCAGCTACACAGCTGAGTTTAAGACATAAGACAGGTGGTACGAGTTGGAGGAAAGACTGGATCAGTGGATCACAGAGCAGAGACTGGATCAGTGGATCACAGAGCAGAGACTGGATCAGTGGATCACAGAGCAAAGACTGGATCAGTGGATCACAGAGCAGAGACTGGATCAGTGGATCACAGAGCAGAGACTGGATCAGTGGATCACAGAGCAAAGACTGGATCAGTGGATCACAGAGCAGAGACTGGATCAGTGGATCACAGAGCAAAGACTGGATCAGTGGATCACAGAGCAGAGACTGGATCAGTGGATCACAGAGCACAGACTGGATCAGTGGATCACAGAGCAAAGACTGGATCAGTGGATCACAGAGCACAGACTGGATCAGTGGATCACAGAGCACAGACTGGATCAGTGGATCACAGAGCAAAGACTGGATCAGTGGATCACAGAGCAAAGACTGGATCAGTGGATCACAGAGCAGAGACTGGATCAGTGGATCACAGAGAAGAGACTGGATCAGTGGATCACAGAGCAGAGACTGGATCAGTGGATCACAGAGCACAGACTGGATCAGTGGATCACAGAGCAGAGACTGGATCAGTGGATCACAGAGCACAGACTGGATCAGTGGATCACAGAGCAAAGACTAGAACAGTGGATCACAGAGCAGAGACTGGATCAGTGGATCACAGAGCAGAGACTGGATCAGTGGATCACAGAGCAAAGACTGGAACAGTGGATCACAGAGCAGAGACTGGATCAGTGGATCACAGAGCACAGACTGGATCAGTGGATCACAGAGCAGAGACTGGATTAGTGGATCACAGAGCAGAGACTGGATCAGTGGATCACAGAGCAGAGACTGGATCAGTGGATCACAGAGCAAAGACTGGATCAGTGGATCACAGAGCAGAGACTGGATCAGTGGATCACAGAGCAGAGACTGGATCAGTGGATCACAGAGCAGAGACCGGATCAGTGGATCACAAAGCCGAGACCGGATCAGTGGATCACAGAGCAAAGACCGAAACAGTGGATCACAGAGCAGAGACCGGATCAGTGGATCACAGAGCAAAGATCGAAACAGTGGATCACAGAGCAGAGACCGGATCAGTGGATCACAGAGCAAAGACCGAAACAGTGGATCACAGAGCAGAGACCGGATCAGTGGATCACAGAGCAAAGAACGAGTGAGAGAAGCGTTCCTACGGTCACCATTCACTAAAAGCAGTAAAGCAGCAGAATAAATGAAAATTGAACATTTCTGTCTTGGTGATTTCGTTTCGGTGCCATTTCTCCATCCAGACCAGGACTACGGTAGCGCAGCGAAAAAGAAAAAAAAAAGGGCCGTATTGTTTTATTTCCAGTTTGCATGTGCAAGGATATACAGAACTCCTTTACACAATTCCCAGAAGTCATTTCAATAAGTAATGTTAGAAAAGAGATCCAAATCAGCACATTTACATAATTGTGTTTACGGTGTAAAAAAAAGAAAAAGTACAATAATAACGACTTTCGCTGAAGCATGTAAGCTTCTGTGTGTGTGTGTGTGTGTGTGTGTGTGTGTGTGTGTCAGATCAGAGGTTTGCAAATTGTTTATCCAAAGCACCAAAAAAAAGGAAAAATAGCAAATGCTCGACACAATGTCGGGATGAAGCGTGACGATAACGCGAGAGAGAGAAAGTCAGCGAGGAAGCGTGAGTGGAATTTTACTTAAAAAAAAAAGAGCCTAAAGGAACCTGAGTAAGTGGCGTGTGGAAAGAGACTAATGCACCCGGGCAATAAACATAATTACGGATCAGTTTAGCTTCGTTTCACGTTTCTGGAACCGCAAAAAAAAAGGAGAGAAATGTTTATCTAGATGAGGAGATAAGGAGAGAGTTGGGGAGTAATTTGAATCCACGACTTCAGCAAAGAGGCTTTTCCTGCTTCGACGTGTGTGTGTGTGTGTGTGTGTGTGTGTGTGGCTAGATACACACACACACCCATGCAGGGCTCATCATGTGACTTATTAGCATGTGTCACACTGGGTTAGAGGTGACGCCGCGTGTGTGTGTGTGTGTGCTGAGATGCTGCCTGTCAGCATGTGTGTGTGTGTGTGTGTGTGTGTGTGTGTGTGTGTGTGTGTGTGTGTGTGCGCGTCCATAGTTTTTTAACACTGACATTCGAGATTTATGGTGAGAATGTGTCGACAGGAAAAACCTGCGGGGCACATTTAAGACCTCCTCCTCCTCCTCTTGTCAGGAGTCACT
Source organism: Eupleurogrammus muticus (assembly GCA_036785175.1). NCBI lineage: Eukaryota > Metazoa > Chordata > Actinopteri > Scombriformes > Trichiuridae > Eupleurogrammus > Eupleurogrammus muticus. Next base: position 49,348,688 of record JAYKQN010000001.1, on the reverse strand, counting down.
CAGAAGTAAGTGCTGGGAAAGTTCATTTTCTACATGAACTACATCAAAGTTCAGTTCACAAATTCCAAAATCAACTACAGCCACTTCTCATTAAAACTCAATTCACTGTGATTTTTGCATGATTGCATTGTGTTCTGCGTCCTGATTGGCCGAGGGGCTGTGTCCACAGCTGTCAATCAACCTCCTGCAGCGTCTCCTGTTCAGTACAGAACGTGTTCAACTGGCCTGATTTACACAAATATTCACACTCTAGCAGTGAGACTCTGAAGTTCTGTGTGTTTGCAAGTTAAATAAAAACGATAAAACGACCAGAAACAGGCAGAGGAAGACGCTTAAACGTGCAGAAAAAAGTTCTAAACATGCTGGAGGAAGGAGCCATTCATGAAAAAGGAAAATACTAATATACAACTAATAATGTATATACAGATAATAATATACAACTTTGAGAGTGTCATTTATACAGATCAGGGAACAGTGTTTCCTCATTGTTGCAGCTGCAGCTTTCATCTCTGCAGAATATTCACAAAAACATGAGGAAAACCTTTTTTTTTTTAAGAGTTTAAGTTAAGTTTGCTGTTGATGGGACTTAATGTGGATTTTCTTCTTGAAAAAAAATCAAGAGGCAAAGTTTGCACCAATATGTGAGTTTCTCCTCACCCTCACTGACTTTATCATGGAGCTCTTTTAGGTTTTTATTTAATAAATCTGTGTTGCAATCACCTGTATTCTGCTTTTTTTTGTTTCGATGATGCTTTCGTCACATTAATTCAGTTTAAAAACCCCGGTAATAGTGAGATAAAATTCTTATTTGGTGAAAAAGTTCCAAAAATTCAGAATAAAAGACACAACGATTGAGAGACAATGGTGATCCATGAGCTAAAGGGACGGGTCATGTGACCTCATTAATGGTATGTCCTTCAAAATAAAAGCCTCCTTTTCATGTCTAAATTTTGGAAAAAAAAATAGAATATCACAGCTTTTGAGAAAAATGAAGACATATGGAAACACTGTGAAATAGAAGGTTATGGGCTGTTTACAGCATGTTCAGCAGTTTCACACCTTAAAACCTGAAGAAATCTGAAGTTAAACAAACTGAACTTCCTAATGAAGGCATTTATAGTTTCAATCAGAAATATGAGTGAAACACATTTAATCCATGAAACAGGTGAAAGCGACGTGATGCAGCTTTTATTAATCAGACAGAATTTACTACCTTTAAATCTGAACCTTCACACACGTCTGTGCTTTCTTCTAATGTTTTTTTTTTCTTATTGGCCGTCTTCCAACCTCCAACCCAAAACACCCGTTCGCAGCGTGCGTGAATCAGCGACTCGGCGCTCGTTAATTAGCGGCGTGAACTTGGACTGGAGGTTAAAAATAACACGAAAACAAGGCGCCAGGCTGCGGCCTCATGTGACGGGGGAGTTTACGCAATCAGTCAGAAACGCGAGAGGTGAGCCCCCCCCCGACGGCTTCAGCTCTCACCGCTATTAAAACACGAAGAAGAAGAACGCGTGAAACTTTATACAATAGCTAATAAATCCTCAACCTTAAGCCCTCGGCCTTAAAACACTAACGCAACGGATGTAAAACGACCTCACTTGTCAGGAAACAGGCTTTTTAGCACCAGAGGGACGGAGTGGTGGGAGTCAATCAAATAACGGGGGGGGGGCGTTTTATTTATTCATTTATTAATTTAACTTTTGTTCATTCAGTCGGTGGAAGCTAAACCTGACGTCCTGTTTCTATCCACATTCGCTCTGACGCTGCTTCTTCAAGGTCATAAACTTTGTTAAAAGTGAATAAATTATTCAGATCTTTTATTTAAAGGGGCAGATTTTGCAGTTTTCTCACTTTTTATATTTTAAATGTGGTTTTGTTGCTTTTTTTTTTAAACATGAGCAACTTTTATACTTGAAATGAAGACAGCAATACAGTATCTATATATCTATACATACATATACATACATATACATACATATATATATGTATGTATATGTATGTATATGTAAACATATATATATACATATATAGATATACATACATACATATATATATCATAAATTAATCATGAATATATATAAAAACATATAACATATACAAATGTACATATTTAATTCATCTAGAATATATATATATATATATGTGTACACATATACATGTATAATATATACATACATATATACATATATACATTCTAGATGAATTAAATATGTACATTTTATCATTTTTCAGTTACACTATTTGATATTTCGTTTCATTTTGTGTAAAAAAAAATCACAAAAATAATAATTTTGTCAAACTGATTGGTACAGAAACCTGATGAATGCTTCTCTAAACTATATTTTATAAAGTTTATGACTTTCTCATCCTGCCAAACGTGATCAGTCACTGTTCCAGCTCCTTATTTCAACAGTTTATACAACTATTCCTTGGCTGATATAAGAGCAAACATACACCCATCATGCAATGACTGACATCCTAATTGTGGCTGTTTAATCTGACATTTCTGTGTAATTATTCACTTATTTCTATACCTTCAGGTCAGAAAAGCTCAGACTGGTAGGAGTTGTTCTGTTGCAGCCGCTGGTTATTTTAAATATATTAAATGATGACGTCCTGCCAGTTACTGATTGCATGTGGATATGTGTTATATGTTTCTTTAATCAAATGTTTATTTCAATTAAGTCGAGAGCTGCTTCATAATCTTTCCTTTTATCTCCAAAACCTGAAGTTTTAGCAACTGCTGCAGCTTTAGGGGAGAATTCATAAAAACACAAACTCAGTATTACTCACTGGTTTATTAGACACAGCCGTGTGTGTGTGTGTGAGTGTGTGTGTGTGTGTGTGAGTGTGTGTGTGTGTGTGTGTGTGTTGTCTGCCCACTCCTCATCTCTCAGCCTTTAACAGGATTGTGGTGACATAATTACATCATCTCATTACAAACTCTGCTAATCCTTTTATGAAAAAAACAAAAAAAAGTGGTAACTGAGTAAAACGGAGACAACGTGTGATGCTGCACGGCTGCAAACACTGACGAAACTTTTCTGAATATTTTGCGCAAATAAGTCAGTGATAAATGTTTGTCAAGATGAGAAAGTCAAAAACCGTTAAAATATAGTAAATAAGAATCATTCATCAGGTCTGAAAATGTACATTTTGTGTTCATGTTCGTTTCGTGTCATTTAAAAGTCCATTTGTACCATTTATTATTGTAAAAATAAAATTATTGTGATTTTTTTGACACATAATAATAAATTATTTTTTGTTTTTACTGTCCTATAATAAAGTGCAATTGCACCTCCACTACATTAGGGGGCAGCAGAGTGTTCACAGGGAGCATACAGCACAGAGTATGAGTATGAAGTGTAGACACCAAGTGACACCATGAAAACATATTTAACAGGGATGAGAAGACAGGCGGAGAGAGACGGAGATAAAGAGACAAACCAAAGTCTCCCAAAGCTAAGACGAGGAAATATGACGAAGCGTCTGTAGCGCTTGGTTCACTGTGAAAGACCGGTGTGTTACTGAGTCTGAAATGTTGGAGACAGAGAAATTAAAGACATTACACCACAATCACTGATAAGACCATTTATGTAGTTTTATTTTTCAGTATCAGATGGTTTGACATGGTCAGTCAAAAATGTTTAATTAAGGATTTAATTTTATAAATTTCAGATGCACTTTAAATCTTTTCTGTTCGTTAATAAAGCTATTCTTTGTTGTAAGTTGGTCCATATTTCTTTTTTTTTATTCTCTTATACGTTAATAAGGACACAGTGTTATGCAGAGGTACTTATAACAATTTATAGACAAATGATTCTATTTATAGTCGCGGGGGGGTGTTTTCTTCTTCCATGGGGGGGGCAGAAAATAATTGAGAAGCACTGAATTAGTCCAATAACGAATAGAATTATCTTGAAACATCATATTCTATTGGCAGATAATTTTGACATTTTCAGGGTTTGTTCTTGAGATTTATTTAGTCTTGTTTTTTTTACATAGTAGAACAGTAAAAAATACATGAAGTAAATTGAGGTGAACAAACGACACACATATATACACATATACTTATACTTGTGTATATATATATGTGCATGATGGATTTTTTTCCAACCTTGTTTAACATCCCTAAAGTTGTATAATAAAGTAGGATACTTACATTAGTTCTAATCCCACCTAGAACCAGAATCCCCACCTGTTCAGGGTTCAGGTTTTTGCAGCTCGTGATGTGAACGTTCTAACGTTCTGCCGTTCTAAAGTTCTAACGTTCTAACACTCTAACGTTATAACGTTCTAATGTTGTAAAGTTCTGACGTTCTAACGTTCTAAAGTTCTGACGTTGTAACGTTCTAACATTCTAACGTTCTAACGTTCTAAAGTTATAACGTTCTAACGCTCTAACATTTTTACGTTCTAACGTTCTAACGTTCCTACGTTCCTACGTTCTAACGCTCTAATGTTCTTATGTTCTTACGTTCTAACATTCTAACGTTCTAACATTCTAACGTTCTAACCTTCTAACGTTCCTACGTTCCTACGTTCTAACGCTCTAATGTTCTTATGTTCTTACGTTCTAACATTCTAACGTTCTAACATTCTAACGTTCTAACCTTCTAACGCTCTAACGTTCTAATGTTCTAATGCTCTAGTGCTCTAACGTTCTAACGTTCTAATGCTCTAACGCTCTAACGTTCTAACGCTCTAACGTTTTTACGTTCTAACCTTCTAACGCTCTAACGTTCTAATGTTCTAATGCTCTAGTGCTCTAACATTCTAATGTTCTAATGCTCTAGTGCTCTAATGCTCTAACGTTCTAATGTTCTAACGCTCTAACGTTTTTACGTTCTAACGTTCTGATGTTCTAATGCTCTAACGTTCTAACGTTCTAAAGTTCTAACGTTCTAACACTCTAACGTTCTAACGTTCTAACGCTCTAACGTTTTTACGTTCTAACGTTCTGATGTTCTAATGCTCTAACGTTCTAACGTTCTAAAGTTCTAACGTTCTAACACTCTAACGTTCTAACGTTCTAACGCTCTAACGTTTTTACGTTCTAACGTTCTGATGTTCTAATGCTCTAACGTTCTAACGTTCTAAAGTTCTAACGTTCTAACACTCTAACGTTCTAACGTTCTAACGCTCTAACGTTTTTACGTTCTAACGTTCTGATGTTCTAATCCCCGTGATGCAGAGTGATGTTTTCAGCAGGTAGGAATCCTCCTTCTCGTTTCAGACTGACCTCGCTCCGTTTCGGTCCAGCAGCAGCTGCTCGCTCCTGTTTTTTTTTTTTCTGTGCCACAGCAGCAGCTGAGGAGTCATTTCAGAGCCTTGATGCATTCAACAGCTGGTGGTGCCCGGCCACCGCCATGGGGGGGGGGCAGGGGGCGAGGCCGTCCATCCAGCCGTGAACACGCGGGACGCCGAGCATGTCGGACGACAGGCAGCACGCCAGATTACAAAACAATGTTTGCAGGGAGGAGTCGGCTCTTCTTCTGTAGCCATGAGAACCACCATTCTTCTTCTTCTTCTTCTTCTTCTTCTTCTTCTTCTTCTTCTTCTTCTTCTTACGCAGCATTTGTAGATATTTTGAGACGAGATTTCTCTTCCCTACAGCGTTTTAGTTCAGCGTGAATGTAATGGTTAAAATATGAGCATAAAAAACAACATCCAAGAATGTATCTCTTTCTTTCTAATGCAAAGAAATGCCTTTTAGATATTTACAAAAACTGGAGAGAAACAAATTTCAAATTTCAACACAGTTATTTCACTTTGAAATGAATGAAACATCAGGAACAGTGATGAATCATGTTTGACGAGATGAGGAAAAATACAGATTTTAGAATCATTCATCAGGTCTTTTAAAACATTTTATGTTCAATTTGGCTTCTTGTCATTTAAAAGGCTGTTTGTACCATTTATTTTTACAAAAATCACAACTTTGTGCAATTTTAACTATATATTATCATATTTTATACTTTTAAATCTCATAATTCTGACATTCTGAAAAAAAATTGAAATACACAAAATAATGCCACAATTCACCATAACTCTACTCAAACCTGCACTAATTGTATTAAACACAAAGCATCTGCTAAGCAAAAGTGTTAAAACCCTTAAAGATTCTCACTAACTTCATCCAGTCCTCATCAGTGGCCCGTTCTGGGCCCCGGGCCATGTGTTTCACCCCCTGGTGTCAGCAATGAAATGTCATTCAATTCATGCAGCGTCAGAATAATAGAAAAAAAAAGAAAAATTACCTTTTTTGTTGAAATTTCTCAAACTTTCAGCTGCTCGTCTCTGTAACTCGTTCAAAGACGTTTTTTTTTCTTTTTTCTGGTGGGGTGCATCACCGCGTTCTGAGCATCGGTTTCGGTCGATATGAAAACCGAGCGTACGCCACATGAAGGAGGCGTTTCCTGTGAAGTCGAGTTTTTTTTTCGCCACAGACGTAAATCTCTGCTCCGACGCCCGGGAAGAATTTCATTCCTCTGCCTTCATGTTTCACTCAATCACGCAACCTGCTGCGAGTGCCAGGGCTTCTCCATCCTTACGAATTATGCAGCCTTTGTACTCCTTGTGTGTGTGTGTGTGTGTGTGTGTGTGTGTGTGTGTGTGTGTGTTTTAAGTCTACAGAGATGACGAGACAGCTGAACAAATGAAGACAGAGATAAACATTTGGACAGGACACGTCAAGCTGAAGGTGAAACGTACCCACACGTCGTTTCCTCTTCTCGTGATTTCAACTTTTCTCTCTGAACCAGGCGAGTTTTTAAGGGTGAAAGTGAAGTATTGAAAAGTTGGGATGATTCTGCTGAAGATATAAACAGGTTCACATACAGTACACAGACACGTAATATTAAATTATTTTTTTTACGTCCTCGAATAAAGTGCAATACCACCTCCACTACATTAGGGGGCAGCAGAGTCTGTGCAGGGAGCATACAGCACAGAGTATGAGTATGAAGTGTAGACACCAAGTGACACCATGAAAACATATTCAACAGGGATGAGAAGACAGGCAGAGAGAGATAGAAATAGAGGGGCGCACCCCACGGGGGTGCGTTTGACCTCGGGGAACATGTTTTTTTTTATTTTATTATTTAGATTTTTATTTTTACCTTACTAGAATGAAGTGCAATTGCACCTCCACTACATCAGGGGGCAGCAGAGTGTTCACAGGGAGCATACAGCACAGAGTATGAGTGTGAAGTGTAGACACCAAGTGTAGCAGACCCTCTAGTGACACCATGAAAACATATTTTTATTTCTATTTTTCAGTATCATATGGTTTGACATGGTCAGTCAAAAAATGTTTATTAGGATTTAATTGTATTGTTTTAATTTCAGATTAATGTATTTTATCTAATGAACTAATCACACGACTAAAGCAGTGCTTTCTGCTTCATCTGGAACATCACGTCGTATTTACGCTGTTTTTTTTATACCATTACATGACTGTTCTTAAATATTCTAAAACCTCCTGAGTCATATTCCTGGAAATATAAGTAAAAAAAGTGGTGAATGTGAACGGAACTCACTTTAAAACAGATGGGAACATGACATCTCATTCAAGCCTTTTTTTTAAGCCATTACTGGACCAATTTAAGGAAAAAAATCCAAAACATTTTTACTCCCGAGGCTCTTAAGAGACAATTCACAACCATCATGTCCACTCTCAGTGGAGGATCTGAGTTCTTCTTCTCGTTTTATTTGCAGACTTCAGAGCAAATAAAGCAGCGATTTCAGCTCCTAACACGACGTATTACACACATTAACCCTCACAGCAGGCACTATATCATAAAAGCTGCGTTTCACGGTGATTTCCTGGTCGTTCGTCGTGTCTTCATCTGACAGATCCTCCTCTGGTGCTCCGAGCTGTGCATGAATATTTCAGCAGGTCAGAACGGGTGTTTTTGTGTTTTTACGCCGCGGCCGAGGCTGGTGAAGCATCGTGTATCACAGGTCGTTTTTGTTCTTGTTTTAATAAAAGAAGATCGCATCGGGAACATTTAGCTGCAGTTAAGAGTGAATTTAGTAGAAGCTTTAGGAACTTTCTGCACTTCTAATGAACGGATTTAATATTTTTGTTCTTTATACATATATATATATATATATATATATATATATATATATATATATAAAAAAAAAGACCCAAATTGACCCAACTTCAGAACAAACCCTGTAATTCGTAAAATTACCTGCCAATGGAATATGACAATTCAAGATAATTCGACTCATTATTAGCGAAGTGTACCAAAAACAAGATATTTTCACTTGTCAATGGGATAATGATGAAACATTCATGTGTTGTAACCTCAAAAACTTGTTACTGGATAGTTTAATTCAATGCAAGAGTTTTTAAAAAAATGCTATCAACCAGTTTTATATTGTAGATGAATATATATATATATATATAAACATAGAATAAACCAACATGAACACTACCTGCACATTTCTAGAGACCTGATTCATGCCTCTTTAAACTGTATTTTAACACCTAACTGTAATAAACTGTAATAAAACTGGTTTTATAGCACAGAATTAAAGGTAAAGTAATGGCTGCCATATGCTGACACTTATATTTGTCATATTTTTCCTCATTTGGTGGCCGTTCGTCTACCTGTAGAATAACTGCAGCATGCAGACTGTGAGTTCCTGTTCAGCCAGAATGCAGATTCCTGTTCTTCCAGCTCCAGCTTCGTATGTCATCCAGAAGGTTTAAGGCATCGCAGACCGTCTGAAGATACGCTTTGTCTCTTACGGTTCTTGTGTTTCAGCCCAGACCTCTTCCCACAATTATAAAGCCGAGCGCAGGAATCGCCTTGAACCCCTCACTCTACAAATACTTTGACATAAACCGTGCATGAAAGAGCTCACTTGTTCCCCCAGCAGCGTTTAATGAAAGAGAATGCACAAAGAGGAAACGCGACACTGCTCTTAAATAAACCCCCCCGAATCTACGGCGGCTTAACCGCTGCCAACACTGGCCGTGTAAACGGCGTAGCTGGGATCCTGTGAGGATGTGTGAGCGGCAGCCGCGTTATCTGGACGTGAGAGGCACATTATCTTTGGCTGTCGCGCTGAATCTGCAAGAGGCACTTTAAGGCTGCAGGGTTGTTTCACAGATCCCTTTCACTCTCATTCATGACAAAACGTCTTATCATCCGGTACCATCTCCTTTTATGTGTCTCCTCCGGGGGGGGGGGGGGGGGATCCAACCGGCATCATAAGTGATGCTCCATGCATCAAGTGTGGTTTCTGCCAATTTATTTTCCATAAGACCCGTGTCAGTCAGGCTCAGGAGGAATAAGCCAGCGCCGCCGGTAAAGACATTTGTAAAGTAAATAAGGGCCTCTCTCCCTCTTTCTTTCTTTTTTCTGACACCACAAGTGCGACTGCCTAGTTGCCATGGCGCCACCTGTCAGCATCATTATCGCCGCCGTTGCCATGGCGGCGCGGGCTGATGATGGGGGGGGGGGGGACCACCTGAACGAGACTAGACACAAAACTTTGAGTCAAAAGCTTCTTTTCTTGAGTCATTTATTGTCTTTTTTCGTGACTTTATACTTTCTTTCTCCTCTTTTAGGCATGTTAGTGGCATGCTAGTGATTCTCTAAACCAGGGGGCTACTGGCGGGGGCTACTGCGGGGGGGGGCTACTGCGGGTCCAGGTTTTTGTTCCAACCAGCTACTAACACCTGATTCTACTAATCAACCACTAGAGTCCTTGATAAGGACCTTTCCCTAAGTACATTTACTTAAGTATTCTACTTTATAAAAACTTAATTACAGATGAAAAAATGTTCCTTCACATGTCACAAATCAATAAACGTTCAAAGCTCAAACAGGTGAAATTCCCTGAGAATCCTCAGTACTGTAAGGGTTTTATTTATTATTTTTTTATTTCCAACCCAATCTATCACTTTGAGGATTTATGTTGTGTTAAAACTAGCTCTAAATGCTGCTTATACATTAACTAATAGATGTATTTCATATTTTAATATATCAGTTGTAAACTTTTGTTTTTTATATAATACTACTATACTGTAATGATGCATGATTACTGCATGCTACTTAAAGTATAAGTGAAAGTTTTTGGATATTAACCATAATTTTTATGTATTTTCTCTAATGAACTAATCATACGACTAAAGCAGTGCTCTCTGCTTCATCTGGAACATCACGTCACATTTACGCTGTTTTTTATGCCATTACACGCCTGATTTCAAATATTATAAAACCTCCTGAGTCACATGTTCCTGGTAAAGATTGATAAGGACCTTCATTAGTAGAATCAGGTGTGTTGGGCTTGTGATCCCTGGTCTAGATGCTTCTCTCAACCAGAGACTGGAGATAATCTCCCAGTTTTTCTGCTGTAAAAATGTGTGGAAACAATTAGAGAGTTTAAAAAAGAAGCGATCCAACGCTGCGCCCTTGTAAACACTGTGGTACCAGCAGCGTGTGCATTAAACACGGTTTTAGCCGCAGTCGCCATGAAAACGACTTTTAAAAGTTCGCCTGACGTGTCTCGTTTGCCTCCGAAAAGTATTCATGGGCTGAACACAAACACAAGCTTTTATTAGGACGTGATTCATCTGGCTGGTCGGGCTGCACATCTGCATTGGAGGATATTAAAAAGCAGGGGAGGGAGGCCAGTGGCGTTGGGTCTGATGGGCGGGAAGCCGCCATTTTTGGTCTAGACCAGTGGTTCTGAAGCCAGTCTCAAACCACAGGAACCCTTTAAAGGGAGATTTCCCAACGCTGTAAATCACAACCTCATAAGCTGGGGAATTTCTGCATAGGCAGACGGTTTTTGATGCAGTGATTTGGTCTTTGAAACGTTTGGAAACTGTCAGAAAATGTCTTATCTATATCTCTCTGTTTATAAAATTACCCTCAGATTCCAGATATACAGCTGCACATGATGTGTGAAAAATTCCATAGGTTTACATACTGCATCACTATCCTGAAGCAGCACTTTCATTACAGTGTAAAGCTCTATATCACGGCTCCTCCCCATGTTGCTTCCCAGCGCTTTCATTACAATACAAAACTCCATTGACTTGTTTTCTAGCATAACATCTCACAAAAACACATGCTAATGTTAGCCAGTTTAGCTGCTACCTTATTACTCATGCTAACACAGGTCCTACTCCAAGATGCGTTCACAGACCTTCAGGAAATCCCAGCACCATCACCTAACAGAACAGAATCTAGACCATAACATGGTAACCTCATGTGACCAAAAAAGAAAAAAATCTACTTAATCTCTTCCACATTTCAATAGAAATACACGCTTCCTAGGGGCACGGCACTATAAAAGCACCACACTCTGGTCCAGACTTACGCCTCAACAAGTGGCTGGATTGACATTCAGTGTTGACATTTAAGGTCTCTGGAGGAGGATGCTTGCTGACTTGTGAATATCTCATCAACCATCGGGTGGATTGTCATGAAGGTTGGTGCACACATTTATTCCTGGGCGCCATATGCCCAGGAAACGGCCAATAATCCTCTGGTGAGTCAAAGTGAGGCGGCGTTGTCGACAACGGTTTCACAAATAAAGGCATCAGGTGGGAAAATAATTTTAAAGAATGGAAAGAAAAACCTTCTCTAGGTTCCTCTCTGGAACTTTTCCTGTTTGAAAGTTTGAACATCATCTGATAGACACCTGTCTAACGTCACCTCAGGTTTCTTCCTCTTTTTTAGGAAGTTTTTCCTCGTATTATATGAGGGGGATTTAGGGTGTAGCCCTAAAAAACAGATAATTTAACTCTGTTTAAAGGGTTTAAAAACACATGCTATCAACTAGTTTTATATATAAGGTTACACCAATAACAAAAAATTGTCCAATGTGTGAGTCCAGTCCACTGGATGACGACTGGATAAAGTTAAATATGAACCAGTGATGTGAAGTTAGATAAAATATTTACAGGATTGAGTAAAATTATCTTGTATTATTGGCATTATTATGCTTATTTCAAGTTTTTTTTTTTTTTTTAAATATATTCAAGATAATTCTACTCATTATTGGACTAATTGTACCATAAAAATGCCATGTAGTGTAAATCTAAAAACATATTACCAGATAGTTTAACTCTCTTAAAAAGAGTTTTAAAAATAATCAAAAAAAAAAAACATGCTATCGGGTTTTTTTATTTTCTAGGTGGAATAAATATATAAAATTTATCATTGTATTTCAGTTACACCTTTTGTCATTTTCTGTCAAAAATAGTAGAAAATCATAATTTTTGCAAAAACAAATGGACTTTTAAATGACAAGAAACCAACATGAACATAAAATGGACATTTTCAGACCTGATTGCCATTATTATACTTATTTCAAGTTTTTTACGGTTATAAAAACGGTTTCGCAAATAAAGGCATCGGGTAAAAAAATAGAAAAAACACATTCTCTAGGGGCCTTTCTGGAGGCTGCTTTGGAGCTGGTCCTGGTCTTGGTTGGGTGGGGGGTGCTGTTGGGGGGGGGGGGGGGGGGGCTCTACGTTCCAGGTGTTGCTTTTTAATTGGTAATTCCGTGAGCAATAAAGCATTTCACTTACCTTTCACTTGTAAAGTTCTTCCATTCCATCTGATGATGATGTAATTACCTCACTGGCCAGGGCAGGGGGGGTCAGTAGGGGGTGCAGTGAGGGGGGTCAGTGTGCTTTCATTTAGGTATCAAAACACCACAAACGTGAGGTAGTCGTTTGCAGAATGAACGCACGCTCTGTGCGTCGCCCGTTATAAAACCTGCAGGTTCTCTTTCATGTGTGGACGCGGCAGGATGTTGGTTCTCTGCTCTTGGACGCAGACGTCGATTGGTTTTGTTTGTCCAGCATTAATCTTTTATTGGCCTTCATAAAAGCTGCAGCGGCGCTCGCTTTGTTTTTCATCACAGTTTGAGGCGGGTTTCTTGGAAAAGAACCACACTGCGGTCGGTGCTTTTCATACTTTTTTCCTTTCCCCGCTTCTTTCTGAGCTTTCAGTCCAAAAATATGTTAACGACGTCAGCGAAAACCCACGGAGCGATGTTAGCGTTTTAGCGTTGAGTGGGATCTGGGAAAAAAAAGGAAAGTAGTAAAGTGGCTGTTCATGTGAAGCAGTGATTCCCTAAACCAAAACCAGCGTGTCTGTCCAATAAACTGACCCACCTGAGGGTCAGAACTCTGCAGAACCAGCGCAGCCTGTCGGCCTGCTGGGGGGTCGGGGGGGTCATCTGGTCAACGTGTCGCACTGAAAGGTGAAAAACAAGAAATTCCTCTGAAGACGCGTCACCAAATACCTCAGCGTGGACGTAAGAACACAGAGGAGGTAGAGGACGGTTTTTACTGCAAGTTCTGACAGAAATGGAGAATTTGGGGGGAAAAGTGCATAAATTCATCCAAAACACAACAAACTAAAGATCATTACTGTGAATATTTTTGATAGAGTTTATGACAAAGTTGGTATCAAACTGCACATTATTAAGGTCAAATAATCCAAATAAACAGCTGTCAAGTCTGAAATTTAATCATTTTATGTGTAGCAATAAATTAGCAGCAAATTACATGTTTTTTTGTTAAAAAACAACATTTTAATTGGGATTTTTTAAAGGAGAATAACTGCATATGCAATATCAAGTATATGAGTATATAAAAAAGGTATTGAGTAATAAGATAGAAAACTATATGTACACTTGCT
>JAYKQN010000001.1:49315000-49330000 GCA_036785175.1 Eupleurogrammus muticus | reverse complement strand
ATCATTGTTTCTTCCCAATACTGATAAAGTTATCAAGCATCTTAAATAATTAGAAATTTCTTAAAACTACATATATATATTATCACAAACCACCATATTCTAATTAATATTTTATAAACTGATCAGTTGGGCTGTAACTAACGACCATTTTGAAAGTCAATTAATCTATTGATTACTGAACGATTAATCAATTAGTTGTTTGGTTCATCAAATGGTGTAAAATGTAAATCCAATGTCAAACCAGGAAATAACCAGAGAAGAGAAGCTGGAACCAGAGAATTTGGACATTTTCTACTAAAAATAGTTGTTGTGTTAAGGTTCGTCCTATTTACTGGAGTAGTGCATTGCATGGGATGGTATGGTTGATCCAGGTATTAGTCAGACCCTCAGGTGTCATCAAGGAAATTTTAAGTTTAATGGCAAAAAACGAAGGAAAACTTAATTTTGTGTAAAACGTTGATCAGTGTTTCCTGAAGCTGAAGATTCAACCTAAAATGTAAAGTTTTCTTGGTTCAAATCAATTATTAAAATAAATGTTGATTAACGTGATAGTTGGAAATATACTCATTATTATTATTTATCATTGCAGCATCAACATCTAAATAAATACATTAATTCAGGATTTTACTGACATATGTTGGATGTTTTACCTGCAAACATCATCATTTATCAAACAGATTTCTACTGAATCTGAGACTTTTAGAGACTTTCTCCACCATCACTTGAGCGACTGACAGGAAAACAGAATCAGAGGCTGGCTGCTGCTTCCAAATCTTAAAGAAGTTCTGAAAACATGCCATTAACATGTCTCGCCTGGAATCTCCGTGGGGGGTAAAAAAAAGGAAAGTAGTTGAGAAAGTTTTTTTTTTTTGACAGCTGGAATGTTTCTAAGGAGAATAAAGAGGCTGCGACACGCCGAGCTGCTAAACGGCTTCAAATGAACCAGAGGAATGACTCATTGCACCAAAAACAAGAAATAAAACACGAACCAAACAACAACAGGTCCAAGTCCCTCCTTTTCTCCTCTTTTTGCTCTTTTTTTAATCCCTGTCTTCTAATTATCAGCCCCCCCCCCTCCCCTGAATGACTTTCTTGTTCAGGCTCGCTTACAGAACATTGGGAATCGACCCGGCGGGACATCGAATCCCTGACGGACGAGTCGTTCCTACCGTACCACGCCGGTCAGCTGACCACGGCGGGTCGACGCGAGGCATGAATCAGACGTTGTCTGGTGTCGCGAAAAGAGAGAGAAAGAGAGAGAGAGAGAGAGAGAGATAGAGAGAGAGAGAGAGAGGTAGCGAGGGAGGAGGAGGAGGAGGAGGAAGACGAAGGAGACGGATCCTCCGGCCAACTGGAAGACCCGGGACAAGGAGACGCCTGTTCTGTTCTCGCCATTCTTCTGATGCTTCTGGAACATGGCAGGAGGACGCGGCCTCCTCTGGACGCTAGAAAAATAGAGTCAAATACCAGAGGATAATGTGATTATAGGCCACGACGAGAATGAAGGTTAATTGGAGTTAAGTGTGCGTAAAAAAAAGGAGCCCTATGTATAAATGTCATACAGCCTTTAAATAAACACAAAACCCAATCGCTCATAAAGAGCGTATATTTTCTCAAGATAATGCTCAGACGTACGAGGGGCAATTATTAGATTATAGTCAATAGCTCAAACATGTGATTAGAAAAACAGGACGAGCGAGAGGAGAGAGAAAAAACGTGAAGCTGAGGGACGCAACGCCGCTAGTGATGGGTATGAAGACAGAAACATGTTAGGAAAGGCGTGTGAGTGAATAAAAACGCTGATACAGTTCAACAATTCATGTTCATGTGTAAATTATTGAAGATAAACACGTGTTAAAGTGTCGTTAGGCCCAGATTCTGTTCTGTGAGGTGATAGTGCTGGGATTTTCTGTCAGAGTGAGAGAAGACTCAGAATTCATGAAGTTTCCTCAGGAAGTTTGTGGTTTGTAGTTGGCTTTGACCACAGTAGCCTGTGTTAGTGAGGAATAAAGCCTTCTGTTCTTTTCTGAACACTGCAGAGATGCTTTGATTCGTGGATTCATCGATTGGTTTCCAGCTATCACACCAATCGATTAATGAGTCTTTTGGGGATTTTCAAGGAGAAAATGTCCAAATTCTCTAAATGTTTTCTGGTTTCTTGATTCTTCTATAATAGTAATATGTTGTGGACTGTTGGTCTGGAAAAAAAAAAACATTTTATGAATTAACCAATTGATTAATTGATTTTGTTCATACTTTTTGCGATCAAATTAAAGTTATTTCAAGCTCTAACTCAGTTTCCTTGATGACACCTAAGGTTCTATTATCTGGAACAACCATTCCCATGCAATATTAATGTTTCTCACTGCTCCAGTAAATGGATGAACCTTACACAACAACTTGGTTTTTAAAAAGAAAATGTCCAAATTCTCTGGTTTCTTTATTCTTCTATAACAGTAAACTGATGATCTTTGGGTTGTGGACATTTTAGCTTCAATCTTCATCTTTGGGAAACAATAATTTGATGAAACAAAGCGACTATTTGATAATAATTAGTGGGTTTGTCGACTATCTGACGACCCACATGTTGCTATAATGAACTTCCTGGATGCACCTGATTGGACGCTTGTGTTCTGACATCATAAAGAAGCAGCTCAGTGAAGCTTCTGTCGTTGTTTACGTCGGGGATGACGTTCACCACCGTTTTTACACGTTTCCACTAACCCATCGTCTCATGAAACGCTCGTTATTAATGAAACCTGAATGTTCAACATCTTTTACCCTTTAGCTTCCTCATTTTATTATCCATTAGCAACGTTAACTCTATTAGAAAAAAGCTTATTTCTCTGTATAAATCAACCTGCTGCGTCTGTGAGTTATTTTATAAATAATAAGTTACTGTTACATGTTTTCAGTTGTTAAACCTGTTTTCTGCTGGATTTTTTCTGGATTTTTTGCACTTTGCAGTGTTTCCAAACAGGAAAACTGCAGCTCAATGTGTTGTGTGTGTGTGTGTGTGTGTGTGTGTGTGTGTATGTGTGTGTGTGTGTGTGTGTGTGTGTGTGTGTGTGTTCTTTATTTTATTTTTAGGTCTCTTTGTTTCAGTCCAGCAGGTGAAGGACATGAGTAATCTGATGCTAACGTTAGCGCTGCGAGCTAATTCTAGAACCTTCCAGCCGCGTTAGCTAACAGCAGCAGGTCTGAACATATCAGTGCTGGAAAAGCTTCTACACGTCACATTTACACCGTTCTCTGGGTATATATTTGTAATTTGAGGAAGCAGAAACCGTTTTAAGGTAGTTTTCACATGTAATCTGACTGATTTATCGGCTGTGACGTTTTATCTCATTTAGAAAAATGGAAAAAGATGCAAACGTCTGCAGCGTTAATATTTTCTTGCATAATAATAAACAGTGCAATCTGTTGGAGACTTGAAGAAACATCAAGTTTATCATATTGGATCATTCTAGAAAATAAAATAAAAGCTATAAAAAGTAAAATACACAACATTATGTACAAAATTCGTAGAATTTGTTGATCCGCATACACAGTATGCATTATGGACATAAAAATGGAATTTTCGTCTAATATAAAAGAAACAGAGACTAATATTTTCTAACCTGTGTTGCCATATGACAATGTAATATAAAATAACACGTTTTTACTGTTTACTTCTAAAAATTTAGCATTTTTTATTTTGAAGGACAAAAAGAATAATCACGTCACATGACCAGGTCACATTATTGCATACCCAGATACAGCAGTGCATTCTGGGTCAAAATGAGAATATGAATATATATATATATATATATATATATATATATATATATATATATATATATAATATCTACTCGATATTGTACTAAATGTACAATATATTTTCAGCCAATAGGATTTCAGGTTCTATATTATTTGACAGATAAAGTCAGTTTCTGTCGGTTCCATCAGACACAGATTTCCTCCTTAAACTCCTCACATGGTTCCATTTATTTATTAATTCCATTTGAGAGAAATCCAAATCCCTTTTTCTTTTTTTTTTATCTGTATTATTTCATGTCTCCTGGGATGGAACCACACAACCACACAAACCATCATCAGAATCAGATTAAATGAAGAATAACGTCAGATATCGTATATCAACATTTTCCTGCAGAACAAGGTCATCTCCATGTTTCTGATTTTGATATGGATTTTTTTTAATACTGAGCGTCCAGATGTGACGTCAGCGTCATGTGTTGTGAGTCATGAAGCTGCAGCTGTTTTCTATTTATTTATGACCCCGTTCGTTCGCCTTCGTTTGCTGCGACGAACGAACGCGTGGGTTGAAGAGTTAACGCGACTGCGTTTTCAAACCAAACGAAGACGTGATGCTCTCTAAACTTCTCACATGGTTTTATCTCAATAAATGTTCAAAATATCCAATATTTCACAGAAAAAAATGATTTGTGAATTTCTAAACTTTGGTTTTTGACCCTTTAGAGCAGTGGTTGTCAAACTTCTTCATGTCAAGGATCCTTAAATTCACAATAAATTGGACTCTTCTCTTTTTTTGCTTTTTGATGTTTTATGACAGAAAGTGGATAAAAAATTATAAATGTCTTTGTTTATTTATATTTATTTATTAATAAATATGCTAGTACCTGCCTATATTTATTATATTTTCCATTTAATTAATTGATTAAATTTATTTATTTGTGTATTTTCCCCACTGCATAAATGCCCCATTTATTGGATTTTTAAATTTTTTTTTATTTATTAATTCATTGATTTTGAATCATGTTTTTTTACATATATAAAACAACCCCAAAGCTAAACGTGATAAAACCCTAAAAACTTGCTACCAGATAGTTTAACACTCTTAAACAAGTTTATAAATAATTAAAAGAAATTATGCCATCTACTACTTTTATGATCTAGGTTGATTAAATGTGTAAAATTTATGATTTTTTTTACATTTTGTGTCCAAAAAATTGCACAAAATCAAGATTTTTGCAAAGAAAATTTGTTCAAATGCACATTTTACTCAGAAGAAACCAATGTTAAGACATATTCTACATTTTCCTGACCTGAAAAATGCTTCTTGTTAATGTTAAATATTTTTGGACTTTCTCATTTTGCCAAACATGATTTGTCACTGATCTCAACTTCAATACATGAAATAAAAGATGCATTTTGAAATTAAATAAATGCATGTGCAAAAGGGGAAATAATAAGAAATAATGAGCATCTAAATAATTTATTTACTTTTATTTCTGGTAGTTTCAGTCCTCCACGTCAGTGGTCCTACTGTACATTCTGATATTGTGTATTTATGGAATTATAGTGAAATAAATAAATTCCCTTCATTCTGAGACCCCTGAAACCATCTCAAAGACCCCGTAGGGTCCCTGAACCCCCTTTTAAGAACCACTGGGCTTTTATAACTAAATGAACCAGTTTAAACTAGTCTACCAATAGTAATAATCATATAGTGATTCTTTCAGATTTCAGTACATTTTCTGTGATTAGGTCTATTTGTACTTCTTCTTGAGTGGAGTTTTTCATGCAGCACTTTTATATTTCTGTATTAACTCCAATAAAGAAATGTGAATACGTCTTCCTCCGCTGATTATGCAACATCTCAGACTTCCTGCTATTGCTCACCTTTAAAGTTTGTCTTTATTAAACCCGCTCAGCCGCAGCCATGGCATAATATCACAAAATGAAATCCTTCACTTTTCATATGAGCAGAGGAGTTTCATCACTTTGTTCGCGCTGCTTTTAATACCAAATGATGGGAGGTTTATTCTCAGCGTGATGCTCAGAGCGGAGCGACGTTTCCCTTTTCCTCCTCGTTTTTACAGTTTCTGCAGGCAGACGAGTGAAATACAACCAGAGTTTACCTCTAACTCTGCATTAATTCCTACAGCGATGGACAATCAATCCATATGATTATTAGAGGGAGTTAACGTCATTGGAGCATCACAGTGATGCATCAGGAACAAAGAGCTGAAAAGACCTGAATTTAACTGAAACCTGCAGGAAACCCTTGATGCTCAGCGTATCTGCTTATCTGTTCTATTCTCTCAGGTTCTTTTCTACTTTCTCTTTATTCCGTCGTCTGTCTCACACTCTTCAGAGTAATTACCGGCTAATTGTTTGTCCAGTAATTGTCCAGTGGTTCTGTTGTAGTTGGATGTGTTTGGTTCAGGACAATAAACCGGATCAGGACATCTCTGCCCTGTGGCCACATATCAGCTGAGCTGCAGGAATAATCTCCCAGGTGGAATTCAGTTTTCACTTTGTTTTAAGGCAAAATACGATGAAACAAGTCGTCACTGAACACAGAGTCTGGCTGTTGTCTGACTGTTGTCTGACTGACGTCGGACTGTCGTCTGGCTGTTGTCTGGCTGTCGTCTGGTTGTTGTCTGGCTGTCGTCTGGTTGTTGTCTGGCTGTCGTCTGGTAGTTGTCTGACTGTTGTCTGACTGTTGTCTGACTGTCGTCGGGCTGTCGTCGGGCTGTCGTCTTGCTGTCGTCTGGCTGTTGTCTGACTGATGTCTGGCTGTTGTCTGGCTGTTGTCTGGTTGTTGTCTGGTTGTTGTCTGGTTGTTGTCTGGTTGTTGTCTGGCTGTTGTCTGACTGATGTCTGACTGTTGTCTGACTGTTGTCTGGCTGTTGTCTGACTGATGTCTGAGTGTTGTCTGACTGTCGCCTGGCTGTCGTCTGGCTGTCGTCTGGCTGTCGTCTGGTTGTTGTCTGACTGTTGTCTGGCTGTTGTCTGACTGATGTCTGACTGTTGTCTGACTGTCGTCTGGCTGTCGTCTGGCTGTCGTCTGGCTGTCGTCTGGTTGTTGTCTGACTGTTGTCTGGCTGTTTGTGTGACTGTTGTCTGGCTGTCCTACAGACAGGAGGCTCTGCGTCCTCCAGTGATTCACTGGCAGTCTGTGAATTTCGTTCCTGTTTATTTAAAGTTTAGTTTTAGACGTTCCTTTCAAAGTTTTTACAGGTTTGAGGTCATTTCTTTATTCTTTCTCCTTTCATTCTGTCCATTGAGAAAATGTGGATTTTGGGTGACGTGTATATTTGAAAATGAATGACTACTCTCTGAAAAAGTATTAAATCATTTATTATTTAGTCTGAATATTATTATTATGGCTACTAGTAGTAGAAATTGATTATGTATTTAATTTTTTTATATTATACATTTACATGTAAGCAGGGCGACACGGTGGTGCGGTGGGTAGCACTGTTGCCTCACAGCAAGAAGGTCGCAGGTTCAAGACCGCCTTGGGGCCTGGGTCTGGGACCTTTCTGTGTGGAGTTTGCATGTTCTCCCCGTGTCTGCGTGGGTTTTCCCCGGGTACTCCGGTTTCCTCCCACAATACAAAAAACATGCTCAGGTTAATTGGTAAACTCTAAATTGCCCATAGGTGTGAGTGTGAGAGTGAATGGTGTGTGAATGGTGTGTGTGCCCCACGATTGGCTGGCGACCATCTGGGGTGTATCCCTGCCTCTCGCCTTAACGCGCTGGGATAGGCTCCAGCAGACCCCTGCGACCCCGAAAGGGAATAAGCGGGATAGACAATGGATGGATGGATGGATGGATTTACATGTAAGCAATGATATTAAATGCCTGTATGTATACACAATAACGCTGCAACGATTAATCAATTAACTATTAATAAATTTATTAATTAATTATCTAATTTGAATGATGCACGTAAAGTAATGATCCATTACTTTAAGGGCATTTTAACATATTTGAGCAGATTGTTTTAGGTTTTTGCAGCCATTCTGGTTTGTTCCCATCAACTCGTTTTCAGCCACAGAAGTGAAAACACAAACTGTCTGTGTCTAAGAAGCCGGCGTGGAGTCGTCTCCCTGCACAGCTGCAAACAGCTGGCGGTCAGGGTCAGCAGCGAGTGAACGGAGCGTTTAGCAGCCAACGAGCTGGAGGAGATCAAAACAGAGCAAAAAAAAGAGAGAAAACGCCGAGCTAACGTTCGTAGGGCAACTGAAAACAACCAGTTAAATCAGCGCTATGCTTACATCCCAAAAAATATGTAACATCAGGGATTATCCAAGCAACTGCACAGATTTCCTCGTTTTACATGATTATACGTTATATTTCCTGGCACTGGTGTTAAATGTTCAGGAACAATCCTCATCAGCTTCATATTTACCCACCTGGTGTGGTCACGTGACCAGTTGGTGTGGTCACGTGACCAGTTGGTGTGGTCACGTGACCAGTTGGTGTGGTCACGTGACCACCTGTGTGACCAACAGAAGAAGCAAAGTTATAACTGTGATATATGTTGAGTAAAAGACAAAATATGTGGTACTGAGCAAAAATGAGGAATAAATTTACCATGAACATTGAATCATCTGTGACATCACAGATATCTCAGTTAGCGTTCCATGTGTCTATTTAGTCTTATTATTTGATGTTCCTTTATGGAGAAAAGGACCTGATCTGTGGATTTTCATGATTTTATTTTAGTACTAAATATTTCCTAGAAAGTGTTTGAACAGATATTTACTCAATGACAGGAAAAAGAAAATGTTGCAGGTCCTGGACTCATTTAGGGAACAGAAGAAAACTTTGAAGTTTCTACAACAGGATATGGAATCATGTGTGTGTGTGTGTGTGTGTGTGTGTGTGTTTGTGTGTGAGCCACGCACCACTTTAATTAATATCCCCCCAGTCCTCCCAGTAAAAGACAGGAGCATCTGCTGCAGAATCCCACATCAAACGAGGCAGCGTGTCGGACATTTTTCCACGTTCAGATCCTGTTTTATATCAGTGAAAAAAGAAAAACACAGATACAGTAAAACAGCTTCAGTAGAAACAGAAGAAAACACCAATCAGTTATCATATCGAGGCCCAGTGTTGTTTTCCCTTGTTTTTCTTTGTTTTTTTTTCTTGTTTTTTATTTTTTTTCCCCACATTCTTTCGCACTTGTTTTCCACATTTTCTCACAATTTTCCTGGTTTTTCCTCGTTTTTTTCCCCTTTTTTCCACATTTTTGTATTTCTGCTTTTTTTCTTCTTTTTTCTTGTTTTCCATGTTTGTCCACAATTCTTCTAGTTTTTCCTTGTTCTTTTATTTATTTTTTTGTACCTTGTTTTTCCTTGTTTTTCACTTGCTTTTTGTTTTTTTCCACATTTGTCCACAATTTTCCTGGTTTTCCCTTTTTTTTTCCACATTTTTGTTTTTCCTTGTTTTTCACTTGTTTGACATTTTTCCACAATTTTCCTGGTTTTCCCAGTTTTTTTCCTTGTTTTTCCATTGTTTTTTTCTTGTGTTTCTCCAGTTATTCCTATTTTTTTTCCTTGTTTTTTCCTCATTTTTCCTTGTTTTTCCTGTATTTCCTCGTACGTCCCTGTTCTCTGGCCATGCAGGCGTGGGGGGGGGGGCGTTGTTTTCCTGCGTCGCGGCATCTGGAGCAGATTACAGGCCCGACCTGACACTGCAGCCCCCGTGAAACACGACTCGGGGATGAATGCAGCTTTTAGCCGGTGTCTGTCTTCCCACACGTTGTCCTGCTTTTCTTTATTTGTCCGTCACCCTGTAAAACATGGCGGCGTCACCCGATCCCGCCGCGCTCGCCGTTTCCTCTGCTGATTCCTCTTTAATGAGAGGTTTATTGGTGCGTCCTTAGATCTTTTTATTTCATCATTATTCTTTTATATCATGCTCACAAAGCCGCGTAAAGAAAACAAGATGTCACCGACTTTTCCAATCAGCTGCTGCTGCAGACTGTGCATCATCCATAGAGAATGTGATTTTTATTTTTTCTCCTGTAAAGCAACGATCCAGAGAAAAAAATAATAATAGTGGAACGCGGGACGTGAGGGAATGTACCGGGTCCAGGTCCAAATGACCTGTAACAGGAATAAAAGCAGCAGCGTTTGTCGGCATGGCTGCAGGTTCCTTCTTTATTAGGCTGCGTCTGCGTTTCTACTTGTGGCCCAAAAACTGAGTTTATATCCAGTTTCGTCTGGGACGCGGCTCTGGGGAAGCTCGGGTTTGCTTTTCTGGTGGGGGGGGTTACACTGGTCACAATGACACCTCCAGTCATTGGAGCAGTAAGGGGGGGGGGGGGGGCATCCTCATCATCATCATCATCATCATCATCATACCTTTGTTTTTTAAAGAAAACCACCATGAGGAGAAATCGTCACATTTTAACCTTCACAAGATCTACAACCCATTGTCTAAATATAATGCAAATAATTATTTTAATTAAAATCAATAGCATTAACATGTTCTTAGACCTGAGAACGTCACATTTCTACTGAAATTCTATTCAATAATGCAATAAACTTGCTTCATTTGTGCATTGGTTAATAATTATTTAATTGTGGCTGTTTTATGATGCAATTCCCTGTTTTATTTCAGTGAAGGAAAAAATAACATATTTTTTAATATTATATGTAAGCAATATTACTTATTGCAATGTATTGCAATTGCAGTAACAAGCAAATTTCCCCGTTGTAAGATCAAAAAAGTCATATCTTATCTTATCTTATCTTATCGTATGCATATATACAATAAAATAAACTTGATAAATTGCCAGAGATTTTATTAGTTGCCAAGTCTTTAATAAATCTACAACTATTTTAATTATAATCAATTTCTATTACAAACTTAAATATAATCAATTTGAGTCATTTTAAAAAGGAATTTTTCAGCCTGACAAGCATCTTGTTTTTATTCATTTATTTATTTATTATATTTTTTGTTTATCTGTGGCCCTTAGATTGCAGAACCTAACATTGTTCCCTTGTTCCTTAAACTCAAAATCCAAGACGTTTAAAATGGTAAACCAACGAAGCCTCTCAGCATCATTACTTCCTGCTGCTAATTTACCGTATTTTCACGACTTTAAGGGCACATTAAAGTCTCATATTTTCTTCAAAATGTTGGTGCTCCCTATGTATGTATGTAGGGGAAGTGTGGGCATGGATTGTAGATAAAATAACGGGGATGTGCGTTATGCAGAACATCGTTGTTTTAACAACCTGAAAATGGTAAAGAGACACGCTGATAAAGCACAGTTTAAACTGAAGGAAATCAGCTACACAGCTGAGTTTAAGACATAAGACAGGTGGTACGAGTTGGAGGAAAGACTGGATCAGTGGATCACAGAGCAGAGACTGGATCAGTGGATCACAGAGCAGAGACTGGATCAGTGGATCACAGAGCAGAGACTGGATCAGTGGATCACAGAGCAGAGGCTAGATCGGTGGATCACAGAGCAGAGACTGGATCGGTGGATCACAGAGTAAAGACTGGATCAGTGGATCACAGAGCAGAGACTGGATCAGTGGATCACAGAGCAGAGACTGGATCAGTGGATCACAGAGCAGAGACTGGATCAGTGGATCACAGAGAAAAGAACGAGTGTGAGAAGGGTTCTGATGGTCACTATTTGTCTAAAAGCAGTAAAGCAGCAGAAGAAATGAAAATTGAACATTTTCGTCTTGGTGCTTTTGTTTTGGTGCCATTTCTCCATCCAGACCAGGACTACGGTAGCACAGTAACTTCTAGCGGATTATAACGCATCATTTAGAGGAAAGTGACTCTGATGGTGAAGAAAGTGAAGCTGATGTTTGATGGAGATTTAGCTGCTGTTGGAATCAGAAACAGAGGATGAGGACTTTGATGGTTTGATTGATGACATTACCCCGCTCTATTTTTAAATACACACACTTGTGTGCTTGTTTTATCTGTGTGTTTTACCATGATGATTAAAAAATGTTAGTACTTTGTAATCAATACATAAATAAAGCACAAACAAACTCAGTTTAACTCCTACTCTATTTGTGTATATATCTATGTGTGTATATATCTATTTGTGTATATATCTATGTGTGTATATATCTATGTGTGTATATATCTATGTGTGTATATACGGTGCATTATGCTCGTGAAAATACGGTGATTTAATATTTATCGTTTCTTTCCACCTTTTCTGTGGTTATTCTAACCAACTCCAGAGGCAAAGAGGAATAAAAAGAAAGTGACCAGCCATCAGAGGAGGTGGCGTGGTCCCATTAGCTGACCCCCCCCCAGCAGCTCTCTGCAGGCGTATAGACTTACCTCCATCAACCAGAACAACGTGTAGCGGCGGCTTCAAACGAGGCCGAGAGACGGCGTTTCCAGACCAGACCCCCCCCCCCTCACTGTAGATCACAGCCACTATTTATAGTAAAGTTTACCCCCCCTGAACATTATGGAGGGGAGTAAAAGACGACAAAGAGCTGGTGCTGAAAAGCTGCAAAAGAAGGAAAAAAAGCAGGAATCATCCAACAGGGACGTCTTTGTGAGGCCGGAGAATAAAAACGACTCGTTTCCACTTTCGGGTTTTGTCGGCTCCTGTTAAACATAAAAATACGTCGTCCAGTTTTTGGGGGGGTTCTACTGGTTTCTACTGTTCCCACCCTGCTGGACTTTATTATGATCAGAGGGGCTTCTACGCTCTGATTGCTCCGGGTGTCGTTTTACCTGATTTATTCTATTTTTTATTTTCCTGGACTGAAACGGGCTCCTTAGATTAGAATATGGTGAAAAGTTTTAGTGTTTTCATCATTGGTGAAGAAATACGGCTTGAAATATTCCACTTTATGTGTAATTAATCTCTATAGAATATACGCTTCCAACTGTTAGAATAATCAGCAGCAAGGATCAGTTTATAAAATATAAAATAGATTTTTTAATTACAAGAATTAGGCTGGAACTTTTTCACTTTATCTGTAAATAATCTATATAATATCTGAGTTTCTTAAGTGAATAACAGAGAATATTGAACTTTTTCCATAATATTCTGATTATTAGAGACCTTGTCACATACACGTTTAATACATTTGTTAAAATCCTAATAATATATGCTATATACTGTACTGCCATTTCGCATAATAAATATTCCCCAAACTCCTGGAATTTATTATTATCGAGGGACTTTCTTCACGTCTGATCGCTGCAGGTATCGTTTCACATGTTTTATTCTTAAGTATTGGAAATTAACTTCCGTTAAATGTCAAAAGGGAAGAAAATCGCTGCTAAAACCACCTGCAGCTCTGCACGTGCACGGCAAGAAGTGGAATCTAAACAGTTTTTTGTATAATTAGTGTAATAATGAGTAGATAGGCAGATATTTCAGGTTTTGTTTTCTTGATTTCTTTAAATTTAGATTACAGGGACTGAAATTAAGGGGAAACAATGAAATAAACTAAATTATCCTCCAGTGGAGTCGGATAATTCTACTCGATATTGCACCAAATCCCAGATTTAGTTTCAGAGTGTGTGCA
This sequence comes from Eupleurogrammus muticus, assembly GCA_036785175.1. Taxonomy (NCBI): domain Eukaryota; kingdom Metazoa; phylum Chordata; class Actinopteri; order Scombriformes; family Trichiuridae; genus Eupleurogrammus; species Eupleurogrammus muticus. The sequence continues at coordinate 49,316,705 of JAYKQN010000001.1, read as the reverse complement.
GTTCTACTCGCTGCCGTAGTGAAAGGAGAAGCTTTCTGTTCCGTTCTGCTGCCGTCGCGGTGGAGGAAGTGGAATTCAGCTCAGGGCCACGACCGGGGAGGGGGGGAAATAAGACTGAATGCACAGACAATAGAGGTCAAGTGCTCCGCTCCCCCCCAGCCCCGCACCCTCACACGCTGCTCTACGTTTCCTTCACTTCTTCTATCTCCTCGTTCTTTTTCTTCATTTATTTAAGCTAAAAGCAGCAAAACAGTGAAACATGTTTAGGATTCCTGAATCTCCAGGGAAAGAAATAAATACTTGTAGAGATGAAGATATTAGTCCTTACGTTAAAACGTCAAGTCGCTGCCACAGTGGAAATAAAAGCAGCAGCAACATCCGGTCGAGCAATTACTGAAAGCAACAAATCCGCTTTCAGAGAAAAACACTCATATATTAGCATTATTACTCATTCATAGATGCATTTTTATGTGGCTGCAGAATAAAGAGATGATTCAAGACGAATAAAGGGCGATATTTTAATAGGGCGCCAATATTCTAATATTATGTTTTACACATAATGTCAATCTATAAAAATACTGTTCTACAGTAAAAGTGACTTAGATCATGTTGGTTGATCTTTAACGTGAGATTCTGAGAACATGAAAAGGTTTGAGGCATCAAACGACAGCAGGAGAGTTTACACTGATATAAAGAAAAGATAACGAAGAGATTTGTCATGAACAGAAGAAGTGGAGATGAGAACCGACGGCTGAAAATACAACAAAGATGGAACTGGAAGAAAACATCAGTTAGGCTTCAGATGACAAATACAGGGAAAAATAATGAGCCGCGTTGTTTTAAAACTCATCAAACATCTGACGTTTCTGGATTAGATAAGAACCACAAAAACAAGCGAGCTTGAAAATCAATGTGCTGAAAGTAATCAGTAAAGAAATTATAATAAAAAAAACAATCCTGTTAACCTCAATTTAAACAGCGGTTCTCAAATAGTGGGGAGGTTCAAGGGAACGTTTGACCTCAGGGAACATTTTATTTTTATACTGTCCTGGAATAAAGTGCAATTGCACCTCCACTCCATCAGGGGTCAGCAGAGTGTTCACAGGGAGCATACAGCACAGAGTATGAGTATGAAGTGTAGACACCAAGTGACACCATGAAAACATATTTAACAGGGATGAGAAGACAGGCGCAGAGAGACGGAGATAAAGAGACAAACGAAAGTCTCCCAAAGCTAAGACGAGGAAATATGAAGAAGCGTCTGTAGCTTGGTTCACACTGTGTTATGCAGAGGTACTTAAAAGGAGCTTATAGACAGAAAATAATTGAGAAGCACTGCTTTAAAGAATAGCTGGTTTTCTAATGAGAAAAGTTGGAGAGAAACAGGGAAACAGCACAGGACAGAACTCATTGTAATTACAAACACATTCCCAGTTCATGACTGAACGTGTCCGTCTCTGGTTTCACTGCATCAGAATTCACGTTCAGACCCTTCGATTCGAAAAAAAAAAAAAACAATTAGGAAGCTTGGAGGTTGCTTAATTCTGCAGGACAGTTTGACAGCTAATTACTCAATTATAGGGAGCCATTAATATTTCTGACACCAGGCTCATTCACGGTTTCACATTTGCATCTTTTTGCGAGGTAAACACCTGGTGGATTGACAATATGATTTCTCCAGGCATGACAGCACTGGTTTTAGTCC
>JAYKQN010000001.1:49290000-49310000 GCA_036785175.1 Eupleurogrammus muticus | reverse complement strand
GGAATAATAATAACAAATGGGCTGTGTGTGTGTGTGTGTGTGTGTGTGTGTGTGTGTGTGTGTGTGTGTGTGTGTGTGTGTGTGTGTGTGTGTGTGTGTGTGTGCGCGTGTGTGTGTGTGTGTGTGTGTGTGTGTGTGTGTGTGTTGCTGGGATGGGAATCTAGAGGGACATTCCTGATGTCAGCACTGCTCTCATACCCGCAGGCAGTGCATGTGTGTGTGTGAGAGTGTGTGTGTGTGCACATGTGTGTGTGTGTGTGTGTGTGTGTGTGTGTGTATGTGTGTGCACCTGTGTTTATTGGTCTCTGAGCCGAGTTTATGTGCTCGTCTTTCTGTTGGTCACAGACTGTGTTGATGTTTGCATTTGTGTGTGTGTGTGTGTGTGTGTGTGTGTGTGTGCGTGTGTGCGTGTGTGTGTGTGTGTGTGCGTGCGTGTGTGTGTGCATGTGTGCGTGTGTGTGTGTGTGTGCGTGTGTGCGTGTGTGTGTGTGTGTGTGTGTGCGTGCGTGTGTGCGTGTGTGAGAGAGAGAGACAGAATTTATTGGAGTCCTTGATGTTTGTATATCTGTTTGCCTATCCCTGGTCTGGTCTGTGGGTCTGTTGACGTTTCAGTGTGTGTGTGTGTGTGTGTGTGTGTGTGTGTGTGTGTGTGTGTGTGTGTGTGTGTGTGTGTGTGTGTGTACAGCAGGAATAAAGCACCCCATTGATAAGAACAAGTTCTTCTTGTTAACGTATCAGCGGAGCTGGACCGGGGCCAGCGCTGGAGTCCCAGGGGCGTATTTCTACACAACCCCCGCTATGACACGGCAGTTGCTATTTTCAACCCCCAGACACACACACACACACACACACACACAGGGCCAGATACCCGGGAACGGGAACATGTGTTAACACTCTCTCCTCCATGGAGATACATGGCGGGGGCCGTCGAGCGGCGATTCGTCTTACACATCGTCGCCGCGCTCGTCCAAAAATGCTTCCATGTGGCGTCGCCGCGCCGCCACTCGCAGGCGGGTCGAGAGCCCCCCCACGGACACCCGACACCCAGGGGAAAGCAGATAGTCATGAGAAATACCTGCTAGCTGCGAGCTGCCATGACAGGTTAAATAACAGGAGGGGAATTTCTACCTTCAGCCGTCCTCGTTTTTCTCTTTTTCTCACATATGCAGCTTGTTTTTCCTCCTTTTATAAAACAAGAACACACACACACACACACACACACACACACACACACACAGCGCTAAGACATCAGCTCCACTCGTCGGGTTCAGGACGCATCTCGTTGTCGGATGAAAGTTCGTGGATGAAGATCGGAGAACAAAGAGGTTCAGTGTGTGTGTGTGTGTGTGTGTGTGTGTGTGTGTGTGTGTGTGTGTGTTCCGGCGTGAGAACGCAGCGCTTCTCGACTCGTTGGGTCGACCACGAGGAGACGGGAGGTGAACATCATGTGGTTTAATCCTAGAAACGTGGTCCCAGACGGTTCAACACAACACAAAAAATAAATGTTAAAAATGGAGTTTGACACGACAAGAAAAGAACAAAATGTTGTTAATCAAATAAAGTCATGACTTTTAAATGGAACAACAACATGAACAGATAATGTACAGTTTAGGAGACGAGCTTTAATAGTCTAAGTTTTTCACATCTTACCAACTATTCTTTGTCACTGACATTTCTGTTTTTTTTTGCTATATATTTGTACAAAATGTCTTTTATCACTTAATTATAAAGTGTTTATATTATTAGACTGTATGATTACTTCATTTTTAATTTAAAATTCTGCCTTAAGTTTAAATATTATAGAAATATCACAATGAGAAAGTCAAAACTTTTTGTGATATGAAACATTTTCATTTTATTTGTTGATTAAACTGATTAAATTAAGACATGAAGTTTTATACTGAAATGGGGGGTTATAGTGTGTATGGGGGGTGTATGGGGGTCAGGGTGTGTATGGGGGGTTATAGTGTGTATGGGGGGTTATGGTGTGTATGGGGGGTGTATGGGGGTCAGGGTGTGTATGGGGGGTTATGGTGTGTATGGGGGGTTATGGTGTGTATGGGGGGTTATGGTGTGTATGGGGGGTTATGGTGTGTATGGGGGGTTATGGTGTGTATGGGGGGTGTATGGGGGTCAGGGTGTGTATGGGGGGTTATGGTGTGTATGGGGGGTTATGGTGTGTATGGGGGGTTATGGTGTGTATGGGGGGTGTATGGGGGTCAGGGTGTGTATGGGGGGTTATGGTGTGTATGGGGGGTTATAGTGTGTATGGGGGGTTATGGTGTGTATGGGGGGTGTATGGGGGTCAGGGTGTGTATGGGGGGTTATGGTGTGTATGGGGGGTGTATGGGGGTCAGGGTGTGTATGGGGGGTTATTGTGTGTATTTGGGGTTATGGTGTGTATGGGGGGTCAGGGTGTGTATGGGGGGTGTATTTGGGGTCAGGGTGTGTATGGGGGGTTATGGTGTGTATGGGGGTCAGGGTGTGTATGGGGGGTCAGGGTGTGTATGGGGGGTTATAGTGTGTATGGGGGGTGTATTTGGGGTCAGGGTGTGTACGCTGCTCCGTTCACATCTGTTGGGCGATGGATCCAGAAACACAGGGGCATTCTGGGATGAACAGACGAGCGTATCGTTTACAGCGTCTAAATTTATCGTGTCGTCGTCCTCGCCGCGTTTGAGCCTGATCCGCTCAGCCGGGGGCAGGAAGTCGAGCAGCTTAAACAGCACAGACGATGGCTGTGATGCAGATCACAGCGAGTCACCGCACTCATGCTTTCCATTAGTACCATTCACATCTGAAGGCAAACGCAAAGTGACAAATCCAAAAAACTACGAGTGGAATTGTCCCCACGGGCAAACCACACGACGTTCATATCAAACCCGATACATCGCCCACTCTGAGATCTGCAACCACGCAATCAGAGGCTCCGCCAGGCGAGGAGACGCCCTGATCCTCCTGACGATAAGGGGGTCTGAGGAGAAGGTTCCCACGACGGAGACCAGGCCTTTCTGGACTTTACATGGAAACTTTAAAAAGTAGATTAGGTTCCAATAATCCAGAGGTGGACGGATATGATCAAGTTTGAAACAGAAATATAATTTATAAGAGTTTTTTTAAGCTTCAGGCCGATTTATTTGTGACTTTTAAAATAAATCTGGAATATCTCTACAAGCACAAAGGTTATTGGAAGTTTATTCATAAATTGTACTTTAGTAAAGATAAAATACCTCATTTAATATTTAAAGCATGAAAACAATTATTAAGCTAAATTTTCTGCTAAGTAAAGTTCAATTATTAATAGGTGATCAGAGTCAAATATCAATTATTGTTCCATAAAATGCTGTAAATCACTGAGGATCATTAAGAACATGAAGAATATTTTCTGTAAATGTTTAAAAGGAGATTATAAAGGAGCCAATTAAATAATCCCACAAACAGCTCCAATCTAAATAAATCTCTAAATAGTGGTTAGTTGCAGCTACTACTGATATTATATTAAACTATTTATTATTGTGTTGATGATATATATTAATTAATTATGTTAATTGCAAAGTGAATAGAATGGAAAAATCAGATATTTAGCCTGATAATGGTGATAATGTTTTATACTTTATACCTTTGTTTCTACAGAAATTGCACGTTTCCTGCTCAGAATAAAACCAACCAGATTCCCTCAGATCACCAACCTACAGAACAAACAACGCTTCACGTAAACATGTGTTTAACGTAAACATGTGTTTAACCCCCCGCCTGAAGCCGGCGATGCAGAAAACAACAAGCGACGAACTTAAACTACCTCAGGATGCTGAAATACAAGAAAAACTAACAAATAAGGTTTTAACACGTTACAAACACATGATATCAACTAGTTTATGTTCTAGGTGGAGAGAATATTTTATCATTAGACTTAGACTTTTAAATGAAGAAACCAACATGAACACACACATTTACATTTTTAAAACTTGATAAATGCTTCTTAAAACTGGATTTTATGCATTTTCTGACTTTCTCACGTCACCAAACATCATCACACTGACCCAAAACCTGAATCTAAAATTACCAAAAAATAGAATAGAGTTTATATTTTCATAAACAATGTTTACATAAATTCATTTATGTATTACATACATTTACTAAAATAAATCTGCACATTTCACTCCTTCATTTTTTTGTCTCTGACCTGACACATCACCATCCTCACCATCATCATCATCATCAATAAATGACATTAAAGAACAAACAGTCAGATGATTATTGACCATGTGACAGTTTTGCCGTTTTCTAATTTACTCATTGAATTCCTTATAGAATATACAATATTAAAAAATACAAAATAAATATATATATATAAATATATTTAAAAAAGAAGCCATAATGTGATGAGGACTCACCCCCCCCCTGCAGGAAATCACTGGTCCAGAATAAATGGCCGTCGGCGTCCGCAGGCTCCGCCCCCTGCTGCTAGTATTCTGGGCCTCATGAATAAGTGATGAAGGCCGTCGCCGTGACGACGGCGGAGGCCGACAGGTGCGCCGGCTTCTCGCTGCCGTCGCTACGGCGACGCCATTAATCTGCTTCCTGCCAGGTGAAGAAAGAAAAAGAGGAAGAAATGAAAAACCAAAAGAGGAAAGTCATGAATTTACCTGAAGAAAAGACCTGAGGTCATGTTCATGTTCGTGTTCGTGTTCGTGTTCGTGTTCATGTTCATGTTCACGTTCACGTTCATGTTCATGCTCATTTAAAGTTCACCCAGAAACAACGAGCCATTTAAAACATTTCAGGAAAGATTTAAAACCTGATTCCAGGCAACTTCATCAAAGTTGAGATTTCTTTCTTTTTCTGTTGTTTGGACAAAAAAAGACTTTTAATGTTCAATCTTCATCTTTAGGAAACACTGATCAACATTTTATCATTTAATGAACTAAACAACTAATCGATTAATTGTTTCAATAATGAGTAGATTCATCAATTATCATAATTAATAATTAATTGCTGCTTCTACTGTCGTCCTCGGTTTTAATTAATCAATTAACTGACAACTCCTTTTGACAACTTTAATCTCCAACTATTTATTTAATTTTAGCATTTTTTAATTCTCAAATGTCCAATTTCTCTGATTATTTCCTGGTTTCTTTATTCTTCTTTAACAGTAAACTGATGATCTTTGGGTTGTGGACAAAAAAAGACATTTTAGCTTCAATCTGCAGCTTTATAATTAATCAAACATTCTTTCATTAATTAGTTGATTGACTCAAATGGATTTTTATTTGTATAAAACACTTTTTCTTTAGTTGTAATAGTGTGTTTTTTGTCGATAAGATGATGTTTTTAGCTTTCAGTCGTCCATAGTTGCGTCATGCTGGTGAATGCTGCTGTGCACGGAAAAATAAAATCACGTCACTGTTTTGATGATTGATTTATCGATTCAAGAAGAAAAAAATCCAAATTCTCTGGTTCCAGTTTATCAAATCTGATTATTTTCTGATTTCTGTTCTGGATTAAAACAAATAATAATGTGTTTTTTACAGTATAAAATGCATGAAGTACACTTAAGTGGATAAATAAATAAATCTTTATAGAATCAAGATGGATGTTTTGTTTTTAAACCTTGTTTTACATCCTTGAAGACGGAAAAGGAATCCTGTCTGACCGATCGTGATTCGTGCACGAGAGGGAACCTTGACTTTAGTTGTTTAAAAATTAAGCATTAAGTCTTTTTTTAATGAGACATAAGTTTCTGTGATGCTCGTAAACTATGTTGTGCATTGAAACTTGATTTGATTAATAATCGAGAATAAAATCTCAATATCTGCTGGAAAATAAAATAAAATCACAATGCAGTCACCAGGTGACCTTTGCCCTCTGGGCCTGTTCCTTCCTCCCAGCTCCACCAGTCGAGTCCAGTAGAAGACGTTTATCGAGACTCTGACTAACGGCAGTGAAGTGAAAGTGAAGGACGGGGGGGGTAGGATGGGGGGGTAGGATGGGGGGTTAGGATGGGGGGTTAGGATGGAGGGTTAGGATGGGGGGGTGGGATGGGGGGGCAGAAACCACAGAGACCAGATGGAACCACAGATTGTTCTAAAGCCTCATTTCAGAAGCTCATTTGTGTTTCTTACTCACTGAGAATCTCCTAAACAGAGAGATAACGCTGTAACACAGGGAGGAGGGAGGAAACAGAAAATAACGCTGTTGTCGAGGGGGGAGGTTTTTTTTTTCCTCAAACTTGTGCTCAATATTCCAGAATAAGAAGCGAATGAACTCTCGCCAGACTTTAATTCCATAAAAGCATTAAGTTACAGCTGGAGCTGCCAAGGACAACACAGAGAGCTGATTGTTACCAGAATAAATAACCTGGAAAAAAGAAAACGCCTTGATGATGATGAATTAACCAGAGGAAAGATGTATATTAAGGCTCGGGATAAGAATATTAACTTATGACACTTGATAGGAAAAACAAGCAGCTCATCAGCGGCGGATTAAACCTCTGACGTGTAATTATATTTCATTATATTTCAGCCGTTTCACCTGCTTTCATGTAAACTGGATTTATTTAAATTCCTGCCTCATGCATCATGGGGATTTTCCAACAGAGAGACTGAAGAGTTCTGAGAAGTAACCGAGTACTGGTTTAAAGTCAGTTTTGTGCTTTATGTGAGTATTTCCCTGAAATATTACTTCATACTCAACCACATTTATCTGATTGTAAAATGCAGATTTGACTCAATATACAGTCAAAATGAAAGCTGTGGTTTCCTTCTCATATTTCCCATGTCTCTGACTTGTTAGCAGCTCCACCAAACAAAGATTTTTCATCCTGAACTCGAGAATATTCAAATGATCCAATAAAAATAAAAAACCCAAAGATTAGAGGGAAAAACGTCCCCAAAAGGCTGAAGCGTTTGTGTGGGCTCTGTCAGAACCGTCTTTGTTCCTCCTTCCTGTCCCATTAATCATCCCTTGACCCCTCGTATTTATCCGATGACCCTCCAGAGGGGCCCAACCCCTAGGTTGGGAACCACGGGACTAAAATAGCTGAAGACACTTGAAGCCGTTTCACTAAAAACAGTAAAAAATCTGCAAAATCACTCACGACATGTTTCTGATAGTGATGGAGGAATTGTGTTTTTTAACTGCTGTCAGTTGTGTGTGTGTGTGTGTGTGTGTGTGTGTGATGGATGTCACCAAATGTTGAAAAACTCATGCTAAAGTGCCCTGTACTGCATTAAAGTGCCCCCTTGGAAGCTGAAAATATGCTGCCCTCCAAGAGACAAAACGTGTGTTAAAGTGCCCTTTAGGAACCAAATTGGAAGCCAAAACATGCTAAAGTGCTCTCTAGAAGCCAAAAGAGTGTGTTAAAGTGCCCTTTAGGAGAAATAAAGTTGATAAAGTGCCCTTCTAGAAGCCAAATAAACATGCTAAAGTGCTCTTTATGGGCCAAAAAAGTCCGTTCAAGTGCCCCCTTGGGAGCCAAAACATGCTACAGTGCCCCCTAGAAGCCAAAGAAGTGTGTTAAAGTGCCCTTTAGGACCCAAAACAAAAAAAGTGCCCCCTTGGGAGCTGAAAACATGCTAAAGTGCCCTTTATGGGCCAAAAACATCTGTTCAAGTGCCCCCTAGGAGCCAAAAAAGTTTGTTAAAATGCCCTTTAGGAGAAAAACAAAGTTTGTTAAAGTGCCCTTTAGGAGCCAAAACTTGTGTAAAGTGCCCCCTTGGGAGCTGAAAACATGCTAAAGTGCCCTCCAAGAGACAGAGTGTGTTAAAGTGTGTTAAAGGAGCCAACTTTTTGTTCAAGTGTCCCATTGGGAGCCAAAAATATGCTAAAGTGCCCTCTAGAAGCCAAAAAACATGTTAATGTACCCTATAGGAGACACAAATTGGGTAAAGTGCCCCCTTGGAAGCCAAAACATGCTAAATTGCCCTCTAGAAGCCAAAAAGTGCGTTGAAGTGCCCTTTAGGAGCCAAAACTTGTGTAAAGTGCCTCCTTGGGAGCCAAAAACATGCTAAAGTTCCCTCCTCAGAGGTGAAGACCCCTAAAGTGCCTTTGTGCTCCTGCCCTTCTTAACTCACTGATGGCTGAGTTAGTCCTGAGGACCTAGACCAGAAGAGAGCTGCAGCTCCACAAGCTGCTTCCCAGCTGACTCCACACAATTACAACTTTCCAGGAGGAATTCAGCTCAGCAAACACAACAGCAGCCGTTTTATCAGAGGGATCCACCATGGACGCCTGGAGACACAGAAATAAAGAAATAAAAACAGGAACAGCCTCCTCCCTGGAGTCGCTGTTTCCCTTAATGAAAGAAAAAACAACGATATTAATGATAATTATCTTCCCTTGATTTCTTTTCTAATCTCCAGGTTTAGATCCTTTCACAGTATATGCTCCACATTGTAATTATCTCTAATTAAGACATTAATTAATAGCGTCTCAGGTCATGTGATGTGAGACGTCCTCCACTCGCTGATAATTTCAGGGGGGGGCAGGTCCATGATGTTTGGAGGTTTGAGGCTCGGTTAATTAGGAGGGGAAAGACCAGAAAAACTGTCGCGTCAAACATCTGTCCACAGCTGGAGGAGGAACAGGCTGCATCCTACGTCTCCTTTATAACGTTAATCTGCTTCAGACGAGACGCGTTCCGTACAACGGCTTTTTGAACGATCGCTCTGTGAATCCGCTTCGATTCAATCGTTGCTGAAAGTTCTGTAAAAAACAAACAAACTGAATGAATGAGAAGTGATTCATGTTCGTGAATCCACCAGGTATCGTTCAATTAGGAAAAATAAAGGGAAAGAGAAATTAAATGGAATTAAAATATTCAGAAAAACACGTGATGGATATAAAATTAAATATGATTGTGTGATACACATATATATATATATATATTAATGAAATTTAAACATTAAAAAATATTTTTATTTATTTGTATGCGTTTCTCTTGCTAAATTCTTAAATTCATATCCTGTACATGTATCTGTTTTAAACAGGCCTTGCTTCCTTATTGCATGTAGACATTTTAATTTTAATTTGACTTAAATCAGAGCTCCAACAAATAGTCAGCTCCAGCTTCAGGAAACAATGATCAACATTTTGCAGCATTTTATGAACCAAACCACAAATGGATTAATAGTTTCATAATCAATAGATTAATCAACTTGCAAAAGTAATAATAATATAATACAATAATATAGTAATAATATTAGTTGCAGCTCTATTTTAATTAGTAAATGTTAGTTGACTTGGAATTTTCCACCTAAAAACACCAAAATGAGACAAAGGTGGAATTTTGAGGTGTAAAACACGTAAATATGTCCCATTCTCATTGTTAGGATGTTTCTTCCAGGTTTCCTTTAAACGTTTAAATAAAAGCGTTAAAGTGATGAACACTGCCACATAACTCCTGATAATTATCTACTTAATTAACACTTATCGCAGATTTGTTCCTCTGCTGTAAAACCAACGTGTTGCGTTGCTTGAACAACGTCGCCTGGAGCCCGTTGAGCAGATATTAATATTTTCCAGCAGAATAATGTGTTGTTCAGCCGTCGACCTTCGTAATTAAATGACTCCTTAACGTCGCGGTAGACGAGGCCAAGAAGCAAATATTAAAGAGATAAAGTGGGTTATTACAACACCATAAAACATGACAGCTCGATAACTGTTTTTAATCCATTTATAGTTGAACAGATTATTGTCTGCAACTTTTCAGCGTCTGATCTGCGTCGTTCTGTCCTGTAAAACTGACTCTGGGTCTGTGGGTTTGTTCGGCCTCTCGGGTTCGGTGACTCATGGATCTACAGTATTTTTACAGTTTTACAGCCCGGGAGGCAGGACCCCCCCGTCCCCCGTCCCCCGTCCCCCGTCCCCCGTCCCCCCACCCAGAAGACTTCCTCTTTGCTGGGCTCAGGAGGGGAAATTCAACCCAGATGTGACTTCAAACGAAAAGAGCAGAGCTGGGGATGGGAGGTGGGATCGGCCCATCTTTCTCCTGACCCACAGACCTGCTCCTTCCTGGCGTTTGTCTATTTTTTTTTTCTCCATCTTCTGTTCTTCCTCAGCTGATCGCTTGTAAGTCGCTGCCTCGCGGGACTTGTTAGTTAAACTGTTTTTAACAAGCGTCTTTCTTACTTTGGTGCAGGAAAGTGTATAAAAACCCTTAAATAATCGTGTTGAGGGAGTTTCTGAGAACAGTCCATGTTGTTTCCAGGCCTTGTGTTCTAATGGATGACAACATGCTAATCAAACAGGCTTTGTAGATGGTGTCTAATCATTTGCATCTAACTTCATTCAATATTTGAAACATTTAGAAGTGTGTGTGTGTGTGTGTGTGTGTGTGTGTATGTGGAATGTCACCAAATGTTGAAAACTCAAGTTAAAGTGCCCTCTAAGAGCCAGAAAAACATGCTTAAGTGCCCTTTAGCAATCAAAAAGTGTGTTAAAGTGCCCTTTAAGAGACAAAAAGTGTGTTAAAGTGCCCCCTAGGAACCCAAAAGTGTGTTAAAGTGCCCTCTAGGAACCAAAAAGTGTGTTAAAGTGCCCTCTAGGAACCAAAAAGTGTGTTAAAGTGCCCTTTAAGAGACAAAAAGTGTGTTAAAGTGCCCCCTAGGAACCCAAAAGTGTGTTAAAGTGCCCTCTAGGAACCAAAAAGTGTGTTAAAGTGCCCTTTAAGAGACAAAAAGTGTGTTAAAGTGCCCCCTAGGAACCCAAAAGTGTGTTAAAGTGCCCTCTAGGAACCAAAAAGTGTGTTAAAGTGCCCTTTAAGAGACAAAAAGTGTGTTAAAGTGCCCCCTAGGAACCAAAAAGTGTGTTAAAGTGCCCTCTAGGAACCAAACAGTTTGTTAAAGTGCCCTTTAAGAGACGAAAAGTGTGTTAAAGTGCCCTTTAAGAGACAAAAAGTGTGTTAAAGTGCCCCCTAGGAACCCAAAAGTGTGTTAAAGTGCCCTCTAGGAACCAAAAAGTGTGTTAAAGTGCCCTTTAAGAGACAAAAAGTGTGTTAAAGTGCCCCCTAGGAACCAAAAAGTGTGTTAAAGTGCCCTCTAGGAACCAAACAGTTTGTTAAAGTGCCCTTTAAGAGACGAAAAGTGTGTTAAAGTGCCCTTTAAGAGACAAAAAGTGTGTTAAAGTGCCCTCTAGGAACCAAAAAGTGTGTTAAAGTGCCCTTTAAGAGACAAAAAGTGTGATAAAGTGCCCTCTAGGAGGCAAAATTATGTTAAATGCCCTCCAACCACGAAAGTGCATAAAAACGCTGAAATAATCGTGTTGAGTAAGTCTCTGAGAACAATCAAACAATTATTTCCAGGCCTTGTGTTCTAATGGATGACAACATGGTGAAGGTTAAGCTGAAAAATGTTCAGCTGTAAAACATCACCACTAATTAAACAGGCTTTGTAGATGGTGTCTAATCATTTGCATCTAACTGCATTTAATATTTGAAACATCCAGAGGTTCATTTAACAACAGCTGTTCTGAAAGTAGCTGGGTCAGTGACAAATCATGTTTGGCTTGATGATAAAGTCATTTTTTTTAAATGAAGTTATAAAAGCATTCATCAGGTCTCTCAAAAAGTGCATTTTGTGTTCATGTTGCTTTCATGTCATTTAAAGGTCGAGGATGGACAGGCTGCTAAAGATGATGTGAAGAGGATGGAAAAAAAAACACATTAGAACAGGAAAAGTTGAATGTGACAGTGAATACATAACAGAAATATCTTGAATTGAGGAGGATGAGGAGACAGGAATGAGAAAACACAGAAAACAGATTTAAAAAGAACATCAGTGGGTCATGAGTGTTACACGTGGAAGAAAGAAAGAGAAGCTCAGAGTATCCGATGAGGTCCCTGCAGTCTAAATGATACTACTACTGTACTAGTACTATAGTAGTACTGCAACCAGGACCAGAACTAACTAGAAGCTGCTGCAAAAAGGAAAGTTTTAACCTATTCTTAAATGTAGGACAAGCGTTGGACTGAAACAGGAAGACGATTCCACAGGACAGGAGCCTGATAGTTGAAGGCTCTGCTACCATTTTTAATTTTAGAAATTCTGGGAACCTCTAATTAGTCTAGTGCTTTTAATGAGTGATAACTATAAGAATCTTAAGGTAGGTTTTTCCAGTGATTCTATAAGTGCAGCAGCATTCTGGACAATCTGTAGAAAGAGAATAGAAGTAACAAATGTATGGACAAGCTTTTCTGCATGTTTTCAAAACAAGGAGTGCCTGACCTTTGATATGTTGTGTAAATGAAATAACGAAGTCTAAGAAATATGTTTATGGTGAGCATTGAATGACACACCTTAATCAAAGATGACTCCCAGATGGTGCTGGAGGCCAAGGAAATGTCATGTCTGAGAAAAGAAGCACAGTTAACATGAACTCCAGTAACCCAAAAGAGAAAAAAAAACACTGTTCTACAATATAAATGGCATTTTTATTTTTCTCTCAGGTAGTTAAATAGCAGGACGTGTGCCAGAGGATACTGGATTTCTGAGATATTTACAAGCAGAAAGGTCATCCAGGATTTTATGTCCTTAAGACACACTTGAAGTTTTGCTGTTTGGCTTCTTTTGGCTTAATTGACAGATACAGTTGTGTATCATCTGCATAACAGTGGAAATGAACAGGATTTTTCTCCATAATTTTAACTTACTAAAGCTTATAAAGGGTGAATGGTAGTGGTCCGAGCACAGAACCTTGCGGAACTCCATGTCTAACGTCTATTGAACAGCTTGTTTTGTTGTTGTAAATGGCAGAACTTAATTTTTATAAAATATGAGCAAAGACATGCGTCATTTCTGGCTTTTCTCTTTGTTAAGACTCAATTTAAATTTTTGTATTTTTCTGTGGGGTTTTTGTATAAAAACAAGTTGCACGTCATTCAGCCTGCAGACAATCAGAAGTAAAATGAGGCAAATGAATGAAAAAAGTTTTCTTTTCTTTGTAATATTGATTAAAAAAAAAAATATGTTTTTGGACGTCACTTAATCCGACCCTAACAGGTTGAAAATCCAGTCTGTGAGTTGACAAAATGAAGAAAAATACTTTTCGAGTTGTCATTCCACATGCAGCTGTATTTTTTAAAGTATTTATTGATTAATTTGTCCTATAACGGTCTGCATTGATGCTACAGATCTAAGTAGATGCATTTGGAATAGGCCCTTTGAATAAAACAGATACACAAGGAAATGCTGTAAGAAACTCGTAAATGATTTAGATTCTTAAACCCACGAGTACATTGGACGATTGGAATATTTGACACTAAGTGCTGTTGAGTATCTTGTTTTTTTTTTTCCTAGATGTTCAGAGAATTAGGTACATAACACACCATTATACAGTCCAGGTCCAGGCGGATGTGAAGTGATGGTTTTGAGTCGTATTATTTGCTGAGCACGGAGCATCGTGTACGGAACAAACCAGCTGCCACTTATCTTGACAACTGTATGTTGCTTAGCAGCCGTCTGAGGTTTCATTAAATCTCTGAGGACGACGTGACAGCCGACAGCAGCGATCCAACATCCCGTCCTCTTTTCCAGGGATTTTCAACCCCCTCCATCCCCTCCATTTTCTGTCCTTCCACCTTTCTTCCCCCCCGCCCCCCCCCTCCTCTCAGCTCAGCTACAGGGCTTCGCTTGTTGTCAACTCAGTGTTTTTACAGCCTGGCATTAGCACAGGGCAGCATTCAGTCAGGACCCAGCATTCGCCTTTTTTTTTTTCTCCTCCCATAAAACTCGCATTTGAGAAAACGAGCCGCCTTCGCTTCCACTCGTCAAATGACCCCGATTGAGTCTGACGGCTCCGCGTATACTGCTCTTATGGAGGCTACTCAAAGTAAAAGTCTTCCTACACGTTTGAAATGCCATAGAATAACACGCTGTGTGACAGCGGCGGCCATATTGTGACAGGGTAGCTCTGCCTGGGACCTGGTTCTACAGTAAAGTTACGACCAGTACTCGCTAAAATTCTGATTGATTTGCTAATAAGGGTTTGTTGCACAAGGTATTAGTGTTGGACTTAACATAGGATGATTGAGTGATTTCATTATTTTGGAATTTGCGAATTGTTAATGCCATGTTATTCATAGTAAAGAGGAATTCTCAGCTAATGGTATTTTTGCTCGCATTTTCTATGAGATGAACATAAAGACAACACATCTCCTTCATAGAGTTGATCAGGATGTCGATTGTGAAATGTTGGTCCAGTCCTTTGTGATCAATATTTGAGAGAAATGGTATTTCGTGTAGGTAGAAAATGTTTTGAGAAATTTGGGATTTATAAAAGTTATAGGCATTTAGTATCATAACATCATTCGTGGTGTTTTAAACTAACCAAGTCGATCGAAAACTGGTTGAAAATGGAGTAAATTTTGGTTATTTTTAATAGTTTATCCACTATATGTTTAATGCTATAAGCAGAGAGTGGACCTTAGCAAGATGGCCGCCATGTGGTGACGCCGGCTCATTGTGTTCTACAGATATTTATGTACTAGTACACCTGTAGAGAAAATGGAAAAATCAAGAAATATCAGAACGAGTCAACACGTGGAATAAAACAGCCATCCACGTTATTTTTTCTGACCTCGCCGCGCGTCGCCGTCTGTCGACAGGCCGCACTGTAAAAACGGCGTCTGCCCAACAGCTGGACCGCTGCTTTGTTACCGTGGTGACAGCTGGCGGCTCGCCTTCCCCCGTTTTAATATCTGCCGGAGCGTCAGGAAAAAAACGTTAATTAAGACGGTAACAAAGAGCAAACGCTGATCACTGGATCCTCCTTCAGAAAGGGTTCATGTCTAATATGAGCAGAGATACTGACATGAAAACTGGATTTATTGAACTGTTGGTGTTAGAATAGAATAGAATAGATTAGAATAGAATGCAGCAGTATTCTAGCTGTAAAATCCTGTACTGCATTCGCAAGTTTGTCCTTTGAATCTGACTAAATCTTCTTCCTGCAGCTATCGATTTATATAAGACCTAAATATGGTGCAGATGTGTCCCAGTGGCCACTTATGGTACTGCAACAAAAAATCCCAAATGAGCCAAAACATTTTTTTCCCCATAGACATCTATAGTTAAATAGAAGCCTGTAAAACTAATATTTACATTCTAGATTTTTAAATCCTGGTCTAGAATGTGTTTTAATGTGGTCCATGCCTGTCCAATATCTAGTTCTGTTCCAGTATCTCAGCGCGTTTGAGTTTATTTATCACTTTGCTATTTACAACGGGCTCAAAATGGAAAACTGAAAAGTGAAGATGGAAAGAATTGGAATAAGAAGAAAAAAAATGAATTTATCGGGCTGGAAAGGAGCGATGAGTCAACGTGTTCCTCTTGATTCCATTTCAGCTCCTTGAATAAAATCAGATCCAACAAAAGGGTCAGTGACAAATCATCGACAAGATGAAAACAGTTTTAAGAAGCATTTATCAGGTCTGTCAAAACGACACCATGGAACTATTGGGACCTTTTTTATTATTATATGAGTATTTAGAGCATTTTAAAATATTTTTTACCATGTCTCAGGGTTAATACAATCGTATTTTTATGATATGATTATATTTTATTTTTAAATATGGCTTTTCATCAGGAAAAAATGTATTTTTGGTGGAGAAAATGTTTTTAAAAAAGCAAACCCAACAAAGTGAATAATGTGATATTCACAGTAGTTTGTCCTAAAATCTTCAGGAGTGAAACAGATCAGGTTGAGTTTCAATCTGCATGTAAGCAATGAAAAAACAGCCTCTTTTAACGTAAATTCTGTGATATAATATCACCTAAAATCACTGTTTTCCACAGATTGTTTTAGTGTACAATGAACCCAATAATGTAATTACAGCTGAAATCACAGTGATGATGTTTTTTTCAGTATTTTCAGTATTTGGACCAGTAAACAAATCATGTTTAGCAAGATGAGAAAGTCAAAAACATTATAAAACAGTTTTAAGAAGCATTCATCAGGTCTCTCATGTTGGTTTCTTGTCATTTAAAATTTAATTTTCACCATTTTTTTTGTGCAATTTTCGACCACAAAATGTCAAATGGTGTAACTGAATGATAAATTTCACATACATATATTACTGTTTGACCTGTAATATTAAACTAGTTTATAGCATGTTTTCTTTATGTCTGACATTGTCCCATTAACCTTTTGGGTTTTTTTTTGTTCCGTATTGTTAGAGTTGCTGTTTTTCCAAAATAAGTTAATGCACGATAACTGCCAGGTTTAAACATAATGAAACGATGGAACGCTAATCAACACTCTGCACGTTCTGCAGGACGGTGCCAATCCTCACAGGGAGGGTTTTTCTTATTTTTTCTTTCTCTCCAAACGCTGTTGGCACCTTTGAAGTTTCCTTCCAGTGTCCAGATGTGAATTCATGCAGGAGAAACGCGATAAGCTGATGACGTCTCTGGGGACCTGAATGGATAGAACCAGGGGATAAACATTTCTGCATATATGACTGGACTTTTACTTTTTTTTTTATTCCTCGGACACGTCGGGCGGCAGCAGCTGGACGGAGCTTTGATGGGGCTCGTGGGGGGGTCATGTGTATCTGCAGTTTCATCAACGTACAGCAGCGTGCAGAGTAAATACAGCAGAAGCTGTGGGAAAGTCTCTGGTGAGGAGGAGAAGGGAATTTCCAGCGCGAGGTTCAGAGGGTGTCGACTCACATATTTCTCTGAGCTGTTTTTTTGTTGTTTTTTTTTATCGCCACACAAACCTGAGAAAAGCAGCGTATGTAGCACGAATAGCTGCTCAAAATCTACACGTTTCCCATAATTTATGAATTTATTTCAGTTATTTTCACATCTACAACCAGAATAAGGGACAATTCCAAACCTGTCATGTGGTTTAATCATAAAAACCAGATAGTTTAACTCTCTTTTTTAATTTTTTTAAAAGATAAATAAAAACGCATACAATCAACTAGTTTAATTTAATAGGTGGATTAAATATTTAAAATTGCACCATCTGACATTTTCTGTCAAAAATCACACAAATATCAGGATTTTTGTAAAACAGAAACAAAACAACATGTATATAAAAAAATATATGTGCATTATACTTTAAAAGGCATCATGAATGCTTCTTAAAATCTGTATTTTATTTTTTTTGTAATTGAAATATTTTTTTTTTTTTCCATACTATAGAGAGTAAGAATGTAAATGTCATAATTATTATTTCTTGCTTTCACAATCCTACTTATATAATACCTGCTCTGTTATTTGGTCATTTACGGTAAACAGGTAATTTATACCAAAACTGTCATGTGGTGTAATCCTGAAAAAAAATCTTAAAAGTTTATATGAATGGGCTTTAAATGACAAAAACCAAGATGAACATTATACTTTAAAAGGCATCATGAACGCTTCTTTATGCTGTATTTTTTAACTGCTTGGTTATTTTTTAAGAAATATTTTTTTTCTTTACTATACAGAGTAAAAATGTAAATGTCATAATTATTATTTCTTGCGTTCAAAATCCTACTTGAATTAAATTATATACGTATGACCAGCTAAATTGTCTAAAAGTATATACTACTATAATACCTGCTCAGATATTTGGTTATTTACGGTAAAGGGTTATTTATGTTATTACATGCGATATTTTAATTAAAGCTGTAAAATAAATGTAGTGCAGTAAGAAGGTGTATTCCCATCTGCCATGTGCAACTTATAATTAGCTAAATTAAAGTAAAAGTACCTCAGTATTGTAAATAAACACAGTACTAGTAAAAGTACTTGGTTCGCCTGTTCACCTGAAACACGCCAGCAGCTTTTGTCACATTTGCCTCTTTTTTTTTTTCCACAGATTTGAGTATTTTGTCGTTTCCTGAAGCAGGCGTTGCTGCTGCTGCCAAACACGTCCGTCAAGGAGAAAATAAAAACAGCTTCCTGTTAAATTCCCCAGATCAATAATTCATGCGGCCGCACAGAAGCCTGATTTATGACGGAATTAAACGGCCGTGGACCGGGTCCGTCCCGCGGGGCCGACAGACCGGATTAAACATGGAAGGCAAACGCGACGAGAACAGAGCGAAGCGTTGACGCGTTGGAGGGCGAAGCCGGCGTTGACCTCTGACCCCGGCGGCTTCACCCGCTAAAAGCGAGCGAGAAACGGCACAGGTGACAAACTCAATGTGTGAGGAGGTGGAAAAGTTCACCCTATTTCTCAAAATTTCCCAACGTCCTGCGTTTAACCAGCAAAGACTAAATCTCTATTTTGACTATTTCTGTGATTCACGTCACCTGCTTAAAACAAGAAAAGATGATTATTTTATTATTAGGACAAGTCGTACTTTTCATATCGTGTCAAACAGAAATGAAAGAACTCGCTGTCTGAGTGAGTGACAGACGCTTTAAATCGAACTCTAAAAATAGAGTTTATTAGAGCTCTATAGGTGGAAGCCTGGACTTTATTGATTTATTTTTGGATCGAGGTCAGTGACAAATCACGTTTGTCAAGAAGAAGAAGAGAAAGTCGAAAACTTTAAAATACAGATTTCAGGAAGCGATCATCAGGTCTATTTATTTTGTCCTTTAAAAGTCCATTTGTGTCATTTGGTTTTACTAAAATGTGGATTTCATGCTATGTTTCACACAAAATGTAAAATAGGGAACTGAAAAAAGAATAATATTTAAACACCATTCGACAGTTTTAATGAACTGAAAAATATAATAATTTGAATCATAGAATAAATCATCTGTGAGATAAAATAAGCAGGTTTATCGATTGGATTAAGAGGAAACATGTTTTTAGCCTCACAGCATAATATATATATATATATTAACAGGTATTTTTATGGATATTTTAGCAGCATCATCTTGTGATTACGTGATGTGACATTAAGGCAGAAAGACGCGACGCTGCAGCCGCGGAACAGAAGGAGACAAACGTCATTCCAATAATTCAATTCAGCCCAAACATGACTCAGTTCATTATGCTGACGATATGCTGTCATATATTGATGAATATTAAATCGTGCGTGTGTTTGCTGCTTAAATACTAAATGTCATTCAGTGGATGATTGTTTTAAACTGAAATGCATTCAACAGCAAAGAGCTGCAACTAATGACTCAATCAGTCTATTGATTATTTAATGATTCAATATTTAGGTGTAAATGTTGATCAGTGTGTCCCAAAGATGAAGATTCAACATTAAATATTTCTTTTGTCCAGACCTACAGTCCAACTAGTTTATTATCTAGTATTTAACATTTATGGCACCATTTAACATTTAGTGTCTAAACTTGGACAAAACTGTGATTTTTGTAAAACAAAAGTGATAAATGGACTTTTCATTGACAAGAAACCAACATAAACACAAAATGTACATTTATTAATACTGTAAATACAACTGGAATTACTGTACATGTACTGCGTGTGTTATATTTACAGCATGACGTGATTAACTGTACAGTAAAAAAACACTTTAAATTGCTGCTATTTTAGTTGCATTTACAGTATCTGGTGATTAACTGTTCAATGACAATCAATCAAACACTGTATTGATTAATACATTAATACGGTAACTCTTTGACTATTGTGATTTTTTGTAAAAAACTGCTGTAATAATCATTTAAAGTAATGTTAATTACTGAATAACTGCAGATTTTACAGCAAAATTTAACAGTGTGCATCTTAATAGGATATAATACTATTAAAAAAAAAAAAAAAAACTACACACACATTCTGCACCTTAAGTCTGCATTAGCTATGTATGTGTACATGTGTGTATGTGCGTATATATATATGCAGATATGTAAATATGTGTGTATGTGTATGTATGTATGTATATATGCTTTGCTTATGCATACTTTTTTCTTGCTATTTATTAGTATTTTTCCTCCATTCTTACTGTGTATGCTGATCAACAAATTCTACGAATTTTCTACATAATGTGTATTTTTATTTTATAGTTTTTATTTTCTTTAGCTTTTATTTGTGGGATCAATAAAGTCTTATCTTATCTTATCTTATCTTAAAAGTGTAAAACATGGAACCTT
>JAYKQN010000001.1:49245000-49285000 GCA_036785175.1 Eupleurogrammus muticus | reverse complement strand
GTGAAGCGTAAATTCTGCTTAAACCCGGGGAGGAAAAACCGGACTTTTCTCCTCCTCCTCCTCCTTCTTCTTCTGGAGGACTTTCACTCAGTGCTCTGCCGGTTTTTCTCCAACCCCCCCTGTGAAACACTCCCCCCCCGGGCTTTGAAGTCGCCTCCATCCATTTTAACTTTTAATTGCGTTTTTTTCCTCTTTCTTTCTCGGTAAATCCCACTTCTAATCGGATTGTCGCGGCCACATATCGGTTCATCTCCCTGGGCTGGGAATTAAATAAAAAACGGGGGGGGGGGGGGTAAAAAAAAATCTTTTTATTCTGGAACTTTTTACTCCTTAATCTAGATGTTTCCTGAATAAACTCGCTGCTTCTTCTCTTATTTTAAGGTTTGGATCGTGGTGACATTTATTTATGCGGCTGCTGCTGTTGATTCTGCTGCTGTGGCACATTTTATCGCCTCATGTGGTTGCTTACCCCCCCCCCCCCCCCCCCTCACACACACACACACACACACACACACACACACACACACACACACACACTCTCTGAAGCTTATTTGATTAAATTTAGCTCTTTCAATTTAGAAAAGTAGCCCAGATCAGATGTGTTTCTCCATCAGCCCAGAATGTGAAGACAAACCAACACATTTCCTTTTTTTTCCTGCCAGCATTTATAAAAAAAACAAGCAAATCTGTCGAAGCTAGAATTCCAGTTATTTTCTGAATTCTGTGGCCGACCGGTTCCTCCTGTTCCTCGGTGACCCCCCCCCACCAGGACACCTTAATCCAGGCTCACGGCTGTTTCTGAGCTAAAAGAAAAAAACACCCGGCGTCCGGCGTTGACTCAGGGTGGAGCTGGGGTTCGAGCTGCTGGTGATGGGTGATGGGTCATAGACTGGGGGTGTACAGTAATCCGATGGCCTTGTGCTTCACTACTAACCCCCCCATGCTGACAAACAGCCCGTATCGATCATTTATTGCAGGTGAAGGCGACTGAATTATTGTCCAATCCCGTTTCATTGGACGGCTTGTGTATCTCTCTCTGTTTCTGTAATTCCATGCTGCCCGTAGAGCTTTCATTTCTGGAGTGTTGCAGGACGGTTGGCGTAATAACGCGCTCCTCCTCAGGGCCACCGTGGCCTCTGTTTACTGTAAGCACCGGTGTGTTTGCTCGGCCCACGACGCCTGCATAACAGGCAGGAGGGGACGAAAAAGAAAAGGGAAGGAAGGCAGTTGGGACTTTTCCGTTATGTGTATCTCGTGCGTCCACGTTGGCGCAAAAACAGCCGATGTCTGTATTTTAGCGTCGACGCCGCTCAGAAACCTCCGTGAATCCATGAAGTGTGTGTCCTTGCAGCCCTCTATTCCCTCCTTTGATAGAGCCGAAGGGATAAAAGCCTTCTTTATGTCTGCGAAACCGGATGTGCGGGAGCGGTTCTGAATATTTATCAGATGGTTTGACCATTTTTTTTTTTCCCCCTCCTCTCTTTCCTTCACTCGACATGTTTGTCACTGTTTCTGTTGGGAAGCGAAGGAAGGAAAGAGTGAACGAGAAGGAAGACGTGTGTGTGTAGGTCAAATAAAAAGAAAGGAAGAGGTGGTTGAGGTTTTTTTCCTGAGAACACACCACCACCACCACCTCCCTTTGAAAGCACTCATCTGGTATGTCTTTGTTTTCCCTACACAGGTCTCTGGAACCAAATGCCACCCCCCTCGGACTCTGCCCCGGTCGGGGATCAGCAGTGTGTGACGGACGGGCGAGCGGAGGCCCCCGCGGCTTCGAACCGGACCCGGCCGAGCTGAAGCGTCCCGGCATGGATGGAGTCAGTCGGTGGACCGGCCGCCACTAATGAGCCGAGGACTAGCACTTACAGGATTACTCCCAGCTGACTGCGTCATAACCAAACTCTGAGGTGGACCTTCTTGGGGTTTGGTTTTCGGTTGGATATACGTACGTCATTTTTTTGTAATCGTTTTTACTCCCTTTTCCCCCCAATTATTACTTTTTTTATCGTCAGTTTCCCTTCTCCGGTATTGTTTTTCCACTATGGAGTTTCTGGCCGGACCTTGGAATAAAGATTGGGCTTCATTCTTGCAGTTTTGGTTGACTGTCATCCTAAGCCTCCAAATGCAATTCAGCCCGGGCGCCTCTTGCCCGGAAGTGTGCCGCTGTGACAAATCGTTTGTGTACTGCAACGAACGCAGCCTGACATCAGTGCCTCTGGGGATACAGGAGGGCTACAAGGACCTCTACCTGCACAACAACCAGATCAACAATGCTGGCTTCCCTGTGGAACTTCACAACCTGGTCTCAGTGGATACCGTATATCTGTACGGCAACCAGCTGGACGAGTTTCCAATCAACCTGCCCAAAAACACCCGGGTGCTGCACCTCCAGGAGAACAATATCCAGACCATCTCCAGGGCAGCCCTGGCCCAGCTGACCAAGTTGGAGGAGCTGCACCTGGACGATAACTCCATATCCACGGTGGGGGTGGAGGACGGCGCCTTCCGGGAGGCGGTAAGCCTCAAACTCCTCTTCCTCACCAAGAACCACCTGAGCAGCGTGCCCATCGGTCTGCCCGAGGACCTGAAGGAGCTGCGCTTGGACGAGAACCGCATCGCTGTCATCGCGGAGGAGGCGTTCCAGAACGTGACGCGCCTGCAGCGCCTCCTGCTGGACGGGAACCTGCTGACGGACGAGGGCATCGCCCCGGGGACCTTCCAGGACCTGGCCACCCTGCGCGAGCTGGCCCTGGCCCGCAACTCGCTCACCTTCCCCCCTCCCCTCCTACCCAGCCAGTCGCTGGTCAAACTCAGCCTGCAGGAGAACCAGATCAACCAGATCCCCGTGGCGGCCTTCGCCAACCTGAACCGGCTGGAAAGACTGGATATCTCCAGCAACCAGCTCCAGACTCTGACGCAGGGCGTGTTTGACAGCCTGTCGAGCCTGCGGCACCTCATGGTCCGCAACAACCCGTGGCGGTGCGACTGCGACGTGAAGTGGGTCGTGGTGTGGCTCAAGTCGCTGCCGTCCTCCATCAACGCCCGCGGGTTCGTGTGCCAGAGTCCGGACCAGGTGCGCGGCATGGCGATCAGGGAGCTGACGCTGGACATCATCGAGTGCCCGGTGGACCCCGATGCGCAGCCGTGGCCCACCCTCAGGTCCACGCCGCCCCCGCCGCCCACCACCACCCCCATCACCACCATGATCTCCACCCTCATCACCACATCCATCCCGTACAACTTCGACTCACCCTCCCCTCCTCTACCCCCCATCCATAACAACATCCCCGGGCCGCTGCCCCCTTACGAGGACCCCCTTCAGATCTCCTTCTACGTGGTCAACTCCAGCAGCATCGAGGTGAGCTGGTCTTCGTATTTCACCGTCACGGCCTACAAGGTCACGTGGACCAAACGGGGCCAAAGCCAAATAAACGAAGGGATGCGCGAGCGGACGGTGAGCGGGGACCGGCGGCGGATCAGCCTCACCGACCTGGAGCCCCGGTCCGTGTACCGGATCTGCGTGCACGTGCTGGACACCCTTAACTCCTACAGGCCCGGGGAGGATACTATATGCTCCGAGGCCAGGACCAAGTCGGCCTCGCCCACCAGGTCCCCCGGCTCGGCGCAAGCTCCCCAGGACACGGTCAACTCCACGCTGCTGATGGCCGGCATCATAGGGGGGGCGGTGCTCATCATCCTGGTGACGCTGCTCGGCCTGTTCTGCTGGCACATGCACAGGAGGAGCCGGTCGTCCGCGACCAAGTGGAAATACAACCGGGGCAGGAGAAAAGACGACTACTGCGAGGCCGGCACCAAGAAGGACAACTCCATCCTGGAGATGACCGAGACCAGTTTCCAGATAGTGGCGCTGAACAATGAGCAGCTGCTCAAGGGGGATTTCCGCATCCAGCCCATCTACACGCCCAACGGGGGGATCGGATTTAGAGACTGTCACCACAGCAACAACAGCATAGCCTACTGCAAGAGCAGCAACGTGCCCAGTACAGAGTTCTGCCACACGTGATGCGGCGGCAAACATACCTGCACACACACACACATGCCAGAAACACTGAACAATACACGCATCACAACACACACATTCACTGTTTGTGTAGACTACAAAAAAAGCATAAAACATTCTAGTCAAATATAACTGTACTATATATATTTCCAAGTTCTGTCTACAATGTAATTTATACTGTGGATAATAATGTGGGATTCTCTGCTATCTTTTTTATTCCTAGGAAAAGAGATTCAAGTGTTTTTTTTTTTTTTGTATAACCAGCAGGGTTTTGAAAAGATGTTTTAATGGTCAGTACTGTACATGAACATAGATGTGTACAATCATGGCGCCCTGGGTGTGTAGCTTCTGACGAAGGCCGTCAGCCTCGGAAACGTCGGGGGGCTTTTTTTTTTTTTTCGAGGGCTGGGGTCCTTTGCTAACCACAGAAGCAAAAATAAATTTAAAATATGGTCTTTTTTTGGGGCGCTTCAAACACTGCAAATCGTCCCCAGTAGAAGAGAACAGCAGCACAGGCGGGGAAATACAAACACTGAGGATTGACGCGCTGTGGAAACGTAGCACCGGTTCATTTGGTGGCATGTTTTAAACATAACAAAGAGAAAATGAAAAAGAACTGAAGTGCACTTTCTTATTAAGAGAAGCAAGGCAGGAAACAAGCAGCATGGGGGGGAGTGAACCGATTATTATTATCTTTTTCTAAACGTGCTTTAACTATCTTTGTTTTCCGTTGGTTTGCAGCGGAGCAGAGTCAGACTTTTACGGGGGCGGGAGAAAATCTAAAACGGGACGCGTTATTACGTCCGTATTAATTTTCTAGATGCAATTACAGGAGCTTACAAAGGATTTTTTTATGCCGTAATGAGGCACGTGAATGTGCTGAGACGCCACAGAATCTTTTGAAGAAACTTGCTCTACTTCTTTTCTTTTTCTACATTTTTTTTCCCCTGTCTTGGCGAGGGCGGCCACAAGGGGGCAGTGGTGAGGAAAGGGCGAGACCCATAGACGTATACAGAGAGAGAGAGAGAGGCTGCATAGATCACTTTACCTCCACCATTCCCCTGGAGACCATTACCCAGACGACATGCTCACACTGCATTGTTTAGACTATTATTGCTCATCGAGCTACTTAATGATGTGGAAGCATTTAAAACTAACCGTGTTTGCTGTGTTTGGTGGCTAAATGATATGGATTTTTTCACCATTGTGGTCTATCATGGTGCAAACCCCCCCCCCCCCCACAACCCTCTCCTTGCTCTTCTGATGTGGGCATGATGAATTCTGCAAGACACACACACACACACACACACACACACACACACACACAATGCGATATAATATCCACTTTTTTTGATAAATTAGGAGATTACAACAGAAAAGACGCGCGACTCATCTGAACGTTTTATCCTCCCGCTCATTTCACCACGTTACGTTGCCGCCATGACGCCCCCCCCCCCCCACCCCTCCGTCTTCCTGCTTTCTGCAGCCCCCCCCCTTCCCCCCGTCTGTCTCCTCACATCCAGGATCCCTGCATGGGCCCAATTAAAGCGTTTTTTGTTGTTTTTTTCCATTTTCCTGCCCTGCAGCTCACGGACTGCCGTGGCAGCTCTTTGCATGTGAGGTGCCGGTGAGAGGACTTCATTATGCACTTCTTAGGGAGACTTTATGTGATTTGACAAGATTTTATTTTGAGGGGCCAAGCTTAAAGAATTCCCACCGCCTACCCCTCCCTTTCTTTCCCCCCTCTTCGTAATCCTCGACCAAAAAAGGGAGAAAATATGTAGACCTTCTTTTACACTTGACTGCATGATGGGAGACAGGCAGAGTGGCTGTTAACTCTTTGCGAGGCAGGGATTCTAGAAAAAGTCCAGACGAATTAGGACAAACGTGTGAAAGTAGGCGTTTTTTTTTGTTTTAAGGGCTTGTTCTCGAGCGTCGAGGTCGTTTACCTCTTCCCGTAATTCCAGCAATAGCTAACGAGGCTACGCTAACGCAACGTGATGCGTTGAAATCCTGTTTAGCCAAGAATTTTAAAGCGTTGAATGTAGAGAATCATCAACACGTCAAAGTGTCACGTCTTAAGAATCTTGTTTTAAAAGAATCATTTACATGTTTTTTTTTTTTTTACTGGAACATTGATCATAAATAATTAAAAATAATCTGTGTTATCCAGAAATCATTTAAAGGTACAGTGTGTGTTAGCGATATCTATTAGCATCTCATGGAAAACTCATCAAATCATGTTTGGCAAGATGAAAAGTCAAAAATCTTTTTTAAGTATAGTTTTAAGACACATTCATCACATCTCTCTAAATGTACATTTTGTGTTCATGTTGGTTTCATTTAAAAGTCCATTAGAATTTGTTAATTATTTTTCTACATTAACACAGAATAGACAAACACATGGTTTTAGCATTTTGCAACAACAAATGGTTTTAGCAAGTGCATTTTCTTCGTAGTTGCTGTAGCTTTTCCTGCAATCTGCAATCTGGCCACTAGGTGGCTCCAGAAAACACACACTGCACCTTTAAAGGAAAACTTCAGCATTTCGGTAAAGTTATTTACTGAGATTTATTTTGTTCTCTAAATATGAAGCTAAACTCCAAAAAAAGTTATTAACCTTTTCCCAAAATGTCAAATTATTCCTTTGAGGCAGAAAAAAACTAATGTATTAAATTAAATAAGCAAATCTGATGCACGTCTAAAGGAAAATACGATTTCAAGACTCGCGACTTCATTACGTGACCTTTTGTTTGTTCGTTTTTCACCGATGCTGAAATCTTCTGTGGTTATCAAAGCGTCTCCACTTTTTATTTTTATCTTTATTTTCTACTAATATCCACATATCAGCACAGCCCACACACACACACACACACACACACACACACTTATCCTGAAGCTTAACCCACTGAGCAGCGAACTGACGGCTCATCGTGAGCGTGATAATCCCCCACGAGGAAACACTTGAACATTTACATCTGATATCGTTTTAGCTTGATTTTTTTTTTTTATATATATATCCCTACTTTAAATTCACACGTTTTAAAGAAGTCAGGTCAAACTATTGCAATATGGAGTATCTCCCGTGTCTGTGAATGTGTAACGGAGACAGATATTTGCCTTACCTTTTATGCAGGACTGAATGATTAGCTAGAAAGAGGAGGAGGAGGAGGAGGGAGAAAAGAGAAGCAAACACATCGTCATCATCTCTGCAGTATTAACAAGAAATAACTGAGCCTGAGTTCACGTATGGGAAATAATCCGCCTCATTTTTTGATACTTCCACACACCTTTTATTCGGCTTTATTGCTGAACTACGCCGGTTCAGGTGTGCAGGCCGTTACCTGTGCACCAGTAACACGCTGGAATATGGATAAGTAGTTAAAGTGAATTGGGAAATAAAACATCCAAGCTGAGCCTGGTTAATGACTCAGACCAGGCAAGGTCTTCATTTTCTACCTGCTCCATGAAAATGATGCTGTGACCAATTGAATCACAAAAAAGAAAGAAAAAGAATAAACACACACACACACACACACACGTTACAGACTTCCACTGGTTTTTACTGTTTTCAGGGGGCAGAGAAGTAATTTTCCCTTAAAGCTCATTGATTCGCTTCGGAATAATTGTGTTTAATTACCCAGGAGATCAATTCAGACACAAAGTGAATACGTTTAAAGTCGTGTCTTATTCCTTTTTAATCCCATCGTCCTTCTATAACATCTATTAGACAGAAAACATCCGAGGATTTCTGTATGAACCGTATTTAGCTTCTTTTTTGTTGGTTTTCAAGCGATCGCCCGGCGGTGGGTTGAGCTGCAGAAGGTTTTCTCTAACACTCCACGGTGCATGTACAATGGCTTCGTCGTGACACTTTTTCGCAATCCCGGCTTCTCACTAATTATTAAATTAAAAAAAAGGTAAAAAAAAAAATCAAAACGACACCGCAGTGTTCTGTTTTTTTCGCCGTCCACACACACACACACACACACACACACATTGTTTCTTAGGAACCAAAGTTAAAATTTTCTGTTTCTCATGATGAAATGTGGTTGTTGTTCCATGTATGTGCCTTGAGGTTGAACTTACAATGTAAAGTCCTTGAAACCTTTAAATGTTTTTGCACAAACTGTAAATACTTAAGTGAAGCTTTTTGAAAAATAAAAAAGAGCCATTGAATTTGAGCTTGTTGTGCTCTGATGACTACGGTGCATTTTTACACGTCAGTGTGGTGAAGTGGATTTCAGCGTTTTTCTGGGTCAGACGTCCCGGCGCAGCATCCATGCTAACCTGCTAGCATCCGTGCTAACCTGCTAGCATCCGTGCTAACCTGCTAGCATCTGTGCTAACCAGTTAGCATCCGTGCTAACATCTGGGCTAACCTGTTAGCATCTGGGCTAACCTGTTAGCATTTGTGCTAACTGGTTAGCATTTGTGCTAACCTGCTAGCATTTGTGCTAACCTGCTAGCATCCGTGCTAACCAGTTAGCATCCGTGCTAACATCCGTGCTAACCGGTTAGCATCCGTGCTAACATCCGTGCTAACCAGTTAGCATCCGTGCTAACCAGTTAGCATCCGTGCTAACATCCGTGCTCACCTGTTAGCATCCGTGCTAACCTGCTAGCATCCGTGCTAAAATCCTGACTTCTTTAAAAAAATCCAGGAAGCTGCGTCATTTCGCTCTATGGGAACGTTGAAAATCCCAGAACGGGATCCTCCTCCCGTTAGCATTTATGCTAACCGGTTAGCATCCGTGCTAACATCCGTGCTAACCAGTTAGCATCCGTGCTAACCGGTTAGCATCCGTGCTAACATCCGTGCTAACCGGTTAGCATCCGTGCTAACATCCGTGCTAACCAGTTAGCATCCGTGCTAACCAGTTAGCATCCGTGCTAACATCCGTGCTCACCTGTTAGCATCCGTGCTAACCTGCTAGCATCCGTGCTAAAATCCTGACTTCTTTAAAAAAATCCAGGAAGCTGCGTCATTTCGCTCTATGGGAACGTTGAAAATCCCAGATCGGGATCCTCCTCCAAATCTCTGTGTTTTACCAAAGTCCAGACTTATTTATTTTTCTTTTTTTCCTCCTTCCCTCTTCTCGACCACATGGCTTCATAAACCTCCAGTTTGCTTAAAAAAAGCCAATCTTAATTCACTTTGACAATGAACCACATGGATTCTTCTAGAACTCGGAGGGTGTGTCGCGCTGCTGCAGAGAGCAGGAAATTACTATTTTTTTTTCTTCACCCCCAAAAAAAATCCACAAGAAAAACGTCAAAACCTGATTTGTTTTTTTTTGCAGTCGTGTTGGGGGGGCCATGCAGGGGGGAAAGAAAACGAGGTTTCTTGGCGTCTGCTTTGCTTTTCTCTGCTGCTCGTATTGATTCATGAAACATTCAGAGATCTCACCACAAACACCAGGATCAGGTTGAATCAGCGGTTTGTAAATCCATCAACTTCTAACAACAGAATCCAGTTTCAGAATTAGTGGAAATTACTGAATCCAGTTGCACCAGTGAAACATTAGAAATGTTGTAAACTGTAAAGAAATTAATGAACATCTGTAGCTGAGGAGCTCCAACAACTTATTACTCTGTCCACTACTGTAAGTTGAGTTTTACTGTTTTATTTGTACTTTAATGCATAGTCACATTCACATAATGAGAAAATATGTCTCAGTTCACCCAGTATAATTTAAATGAGCAGGAATATCCAGTCATCTGATATTTGACCATTGTTTTTTTATATTATTATTATTTTTTTTTGAGAAATGTAAGTTTCTTTTAATTATAATTAGAATTTCATTAAGTGTCACTTTAAATGGGTCAAACATATCCCATAATGCCCTACCTTTCACCCTCCATAATAAACACTGTATT
Organism: Eupleurogrammus muticus; assembly: GCA_036785175.1. Classification (NCBI taxonomy): domain Eukaryota; kingdom Metazoa; phylum Chordata; class Actinopteri; order Scombriformes; family Trichiuridae; genus Eupleurogrammus; species Eupleurogrammus muticus. The sequence goes on along the minus strand of JAYKQN010000001.1, from coordinate 49,275,099 downwards.
GTGAACTCTATAGACTGTTAAATTATAAATTATATAAACTATACTTACTCTACATTACAACTAGACTTATACACAGCTGTGTAGTTTTACTGTTTTAAAGGTTCTATTTGGCTTACTTAGCTTTTTTATTTGTTTTTTTAAGAACCAAAAATATATTTAAAAAAAAATGAACCTCTCCTCTGATTGGCTGATTAGACAGTGAATGGGAGGGGTTAGCTGGTGAGTTACTTCAACTATACTGCATTATTTATTACCCGGTACTGTCATTTCAAAGTAATATGCTGTAATTAGAGTATTACTGTATTTAAATATAAGTTGTTCTACTACTATTTTATTACTTTTACTCATCGAAATCAGGTAAATGTTCTTGTGATCTCTGCTGACTGGTTTTCTAACTGTTTCCAGTGGTTTTCACATCTTCAACAACATCCTCCAACACCAGTGTCCTAACCTCTTTTAGTGATTAAAATGACGAATCAAATCAAAAACTGATCTAAAATGTCAGTTTGATTGCTTTAAAAACATTTAGCAGAATATATATATATATATATATATATATTTCTCTTTAATTAAAGGCTGAGCTGCAGCTCCAGGTGAGGCCTTATTCTCTTTTTTTCTGCCCCCCAGGGAGCCGTGATGGTTAAAGTTATTTCACAGCAGAATATTTTACTTTAATCCTCCTGGACGCAACTTTGAACTTTTTTTTTTCCCTTTTTCTGCTGACGCTCATGAGAGGTTCGGAATTTTATTCCCAGCAGAATTCCAGCGGAGCAGATGGGACGTTCAGGTGAACGGGTCAGTGACAAATTTAAAAGAGTTCACCTTCATTACTAAACCTGAGGACAGAACATTAACACAAAGCTACTGAAACCTCATCAGTTTCTTCTTCTGTATGTTTAACATCTATATTTATTTTCTAGCTCTCATATCTTCTTTATTATTATTGTTCGTGTACAGGGGTCAATGACAAATGATGTTTGTTAAGATGAGAAAGTCACAAACTTTTTAAAATACAGTTTTAAGAATCATTCACCAGGTCTCTGTAAATATACATGTGTTCATGTTGGCTTCGTGTCATTTAAAACTCCATTTGTGCCGTTTTTGTTACAAAAATTACAATTTTGTGTGATTTTTTTCAACGAAAAAAAGAATGATGAATCTTAAATATTTATTCCACCTAGAATATAAAACTAGTTGATAGCGTGTGTTTTTATGTATTTTTTAAACCTATTTAAGAGGTTAAACTGGTACCAAGTTTTTATGGTTACACCATAGGATTACTTTTATCATTGTCCCATATATCCTAATATATTGGCATGCAATTTAAATTATTTCAAAATTTTCCCTAATTTATTTGTAAATTTAATCTCGCTTTTTCTGAAAATATAAATATTATAAAATTATATTGATCATGCTTTTACAGTCACACTGTTTAAGATCTCATGGCAAATAAGAAAAAAAAAACACACAAAATCATGATTTTGTAAAATAAAATGGTAAAAACTGGACTTGAATAGTTATAACTACAGTTTAACACTTTTAAAACATATTTTTGTACAAAAAACACATTTACAAGAAACCAACATGAATGTAAATTGTACAATTTAGAAGACCTGATAAATGCTTTTTAAAGCTGTATTTGTATTTTTATTAGTTTGTATTATTATTCATGTATATATATATATATATATATATATATAATCCACCTAGATTATAAAACCACTTGATGGTATTTTCTTAAAACTTTTTTTCATGAGTTAAACCATCTGGTACCAAGTTTTTTTAAGTTACACCACATGACATGTTTGATCCTATGTCATAACAAGTAATTTTATTTAAAACACTGCACAGAATCATCTGCAAATCTCTGCACTTTTTAGAGATAATTTACTCCTGTGAAGTGACTTGCTTCGTCTTTTAATTTTTTTTCTTCCAAAAAGAACAAACCACTGAAAACAGCCAAAGAATATGTGGATTCTTAAGCTTTCACATACTTTTACCCTCTAAGACGTAACTTTTAGACTGAGGGAAGTCGGGTTTTTGCAGAAATAAAAAGCAACCAGCAGCTCGTCATTAAACCGGCAGATAACAGAGATGCTGTGATTCAGGATGCAGATCCAGAGGCATCGCGGCTGATTAGAAATTATTATCAAAAAGTCCAATTAGCTCAGGCGTCCTGACACGTTCCCTCTGGCGGTGGAGATTAAACTCTCACTGCAGGTTTATTAACGGCGAATAAAAGGGAGAATTTACTCCCAGAACCTGGAGAAACCCGAAGGCTGGAAAGTTTGAGCTGCTTCTAAAAAACCCATAAAGATCCACAGAAATGGAACAAACAGACTTTAGTTCTCCCCAGAGATCGAATGTTTTAAAACCACGATAGTGAAACGTAAAAAAAACACCCTGGTTACGTATAAAAAAGAAAATAGCTTCAACTTTATTGGAATAATTAAACTCAGGATGTCCTGCTGTCCACAATGGAAATAAACAGCCTGTGGGACAGCGTCAAAATGTCATGTCAGTGTTAGGTTAAACCTAAAAAAAAGGTTTTTAAAAAGTTAAAAACATATGATATCAACTAGTTTTATATTAAAGGTGGATTAAATAGTTAAAATATTTTGATTTTAGTTATAACATTTGACAATTAGTGTCAAATAATCACACAGAATAAAGATTTTTGTAAAAATAAATGGTACAAATTGACTTTTAAATGACAACAGAGCAACAGGAACGTTTTCAGGGACCTGATGATGCTTCTGAAAACTTGCCAAACACGACTTGACTGTTATATGAGATGCTAATAGAGATCACTAACACACTGCACCTCTAAATGATCTCTGGATAACACAGATTCTGTCTTTTCAATTATTTATGGTTTTGGATTCTGGATGGAGATTCTTAAGACGTGACACTTTGATGACGTGTTAATATGGATGATTCTGTACGTCCAGTGTGTTAGTTGATGCTTTAAAACAACGTTCTTGGCTAAACAGGATCTCAACAAAGATCTTGCCAAAGATCATTTTTTCAATGATCCCTGTTGACATCCAAAATTAAAGAAGATATGACGATATTCCATATATTAGGTAATATTTAGTGTTTACTGTCTGTAGAGAAAATGCTGAATGAAACTACTTTATTTCTCATGCCGCTATAGTCACTAAATTACTAACTTCACCATTTGTTGCACAACGCAAACCTGATGCCGACATAATATTTACTCCTCTCCTTTTTTTGTCCCTCGCTTCTAGAACTTCGCGACACGTCGTCTGACAGCTGGTGAGTCACGGAAAAACAACCGATGGGACACGGCTCATCAGGCGTCAGCGTCATGAGACACATCAGCGACGCATGATTATCACACACTGGCGGCATTTAGAAGAGGCGAGAACGCCCGGGATCGCTTCGTCAGAGCCCGAGGATGACCCAGCAACTATCAGGCTACGGTGGATTCACCCATCATCTAGATTGGATTCACACTTCATGTGGTAAACACGTCCTGGACATTCACTCCAGTTTTATCAGACATAAATGCAATGCTTTTTCTGACTGTTTCTACTTTTATTTATTATTATTTAACGGTGCCAGAGAAGGACAAAAGAGGAATTTGGCATCTCACAATGAGAAACCACCTAAAGGTCAATGAGAAATGTGCTGGATGGTACAAGTTTAAATATGCAGGATCTATCCAAGTCTAATTTATGTGGATATTTCCATTCATTATAATTAGAAATTCACAAAGCATCACTTTGAATGGGTCAAAATAATTATGAATTTATTATGTATTATGAACCAAAATCAGCTGAAAATGCATAGACTGTTAAATTCTATAGACTGTTAAATTACAACTATACTTATACACAGCTGTGTACTTTGGGTCCCTTTTCTTGGATTTTATTTATAATTGTGATATATTTGTGGTTTTGTATGTCTGTTTATAATAATGAACCTCTCCTCTGATTGGCTGATTTGACAGTGGATGGGAGGGGTTAACTGCTGAGTTACTTCAACTGTACTGCATTATTTATCACTTGTTACGGTCATTTCAAAGTAATTTGCTATATTACAGTATAACCACTACTATTCCGTTACTTTTACTCACCAAAATAAGTTAAATGACTGATTGTTGCTGCTAGTGAGCGAGTTTTTGGTTATTCATATTTTCTAGGAACATCACAACTTGAAATAAAACCCGGTGAAAATGTCGACTTTGGGAGCTTTCACTTAAACTTTCTCTTATTCTGCAAAGTAGCTGCAGTTGTTCGATCAAAAGTGGAGTAAAACGTACGATATTTTGCTCAGAGTTGTATAACAAAGTATGACAAATGTTTATAAGTAAAAAAAGTACGGCATGTACTTAGAGTAGTTGGAGTCGACCGCTTGGATGTGGCGTGTTAGCTCCAACATGATTCAATAAAGACAATCTGGTTTCACTGTAAAGCCGTGGCTCTGAATGCACATCCATGTGGTCGGCTTCAAACACAAGCTGCTTTATTATGAAACGTCACAGCAGATCCTACGAGACGCGTCGCAGATCAGATCATTATAAAACTCCAGGAATCGACGTGTTACGACGCGCGGAACTTTCGCTGTGATGTTCCGTCGTTTTTTTCCCTTATCAGTTTGTTTAAAAAGCCGCCTCGGCGTCTTAATTATCTGCAGCCAGAGCCGAGTGTCAAAGAGCAGACGCGGTTCGTCCACAGCATAAATAAAAAAAAAAAAAGACCGAGTGATTCTGCCTGGTTTTCAACTAACAACGTGCATGTCTCTGAGGTCTCCATCTCGGTTCTTATGCGGTAAAGATTTTTCTGTTTAGCAACCATGGACATACACAGAGTGAAACTTCTCCTGCTTATTTGTATGCTAATTGGTGATTTCTGGATCTAGGATGTAGCACAGTGTGAGGTTGTTATCAAGGGACAGGTGAATCCTCTCTATACACGTCAGTATAGAGGATATAATTGGTAGAGAATGCTTCCTGTATGTCTGGTTTGCTTAATTGAAAGGAATTGTGTTCCTGCTAAGAGTCTCTGGAATTAAAAACAGCAACAGAAAAAAAAGAAATATATGCAAAAGTAAAAGTTGCTGAAAGCTAACAAGAGATGATTACCGTATTTACAGGACCACAAGGCCCCGTACTAAAAGGCTCAGTCTGAGTTCTGTGTGTCATTACTGTATTTAACACACACATAAGGAACCTAACTATAGGGGAGGGTTAATATACACACATAGATATATACACATAGATATATACACATAGATATATATACACACACACAGATATATACACATAGATATATACACATAGATATATACACACATAGATATATACACATAGATATATACACACACACAGATATATACACATAGATATATACACATAGATATATACACACACATAGAGCGGGAGCTAAACTGAGTTTGGTTGTGCTTTATTTAAGTATTGATTACAAAGTACTAACATTTTTTAATCATCATGGTAAAACACACGGATAAAACAAGCACACAAGTGTGTGTATTTAATAATAGAGCGGGGTAATGTCATCAATCAAACCATCAAAGTCCTCATCCTCTGTTTCTGATTCCAACAGCAGCTAAATCTCCATCAAACATGCCAGCTTCACTTTCTTCACCATCAGAGTCACTTTCCTCTAAATGATGCGTTATAATCCGCTGGAAGTTGCTGCGCTACCGTAGTCCTGGTCTGGATGGAGAAATGGCACCGAAACAAAAGCACCAAGACGGAAATGTTCAATTTTCATTTCTTCTGCTGCTTTACTGCTTTTAGTGAATGGTGACCATAGGAACGCTTCTCCCACTCATTCTTTGCTCTGTGATCCACTGATCCAGTCTTTACTCTGTGATCCACTGATCCAGTCTTTGCTCTGTGATCCACTGATCCAGTCTCTGCTCTGTGATCCACTGATCCAGTCTTTCTCTGTGATCCACTTGTCCAGTCTCTACTCTGTGATCCACTGATCCAGTCTTTACTCTGTGATCCACTGATCCAGTCTCTGCTCTGTGATCCACTGATCCAGTCTCTGCTCTGTGATCCACTGATCCAGTCTTTACTCTGTGATCCACTGATCCAGTCTTTCTCTGTGATCCACTTATCCAGTCTCTGCTCTGTGATCCACTGATCCAGTCTTTGCTCTGTGATCCACTGATCCAGTCTCTGCTCTGTGATCCACTGATCCAGTCTTTACTCTGTGATCCACTGATCCAGTCTGTGCTCTGTGATCCACTGATCCAGTCTGTGCTCTGTGATCCACTGATCCAGTCTGTGCTCTGTGATCCACTGATCCAGTCTCTGCTCTGTGATCCACTGATCCAGTCTCTGCTCTGTGATCCACTGATCCAGTCTTTCCTCCAACTCGTACCACCTGTCTTATGTCTTAAACTCAGCTGTGTAGCTGATTTCCTTCAGTTTAAACTGTGCTTTATCAGCGTGTCTCTTTACCATTTTCAGGTTGATAAAACAACGATGTTCTGCATAACGCACATCCCCATTATTTTATCTACAATCCATGCCCACACTTCCCCTACATACAGACATAGGGAGCACCAACATTTAGAAGAAAATAGACTGTGCGCTTATAGTCATCAAAATATGGTAAGCATGGGAGCATGAACGGGGACAGAGGCAGAAATGCTAAAGATTGCGTCACATTTGTGATAAATTTATAGCATAAGATGTTAAACCGACGCTCGTGAACTGAGCATTAAAACGCCACCTGTAAAGGAAAGTTGTGGTAAATCCCCCCCCTCCGTAGTGGATCCAGATTACAGCGAAAACTTTCCCCGGCTGAACCTCGTGGAGCGTGGTCACGCCTCCATATGTCGGGCCAGCGGGTCGGAGGAGTCGCGATTCCAGGTGGGACCGAGCAGCTGTGACCTTGAGCGGGGCTCGCCGTCTGCTACGGCCGGTAATAAATGAAGACGGTGATGAATAGTGAAGGCGAAAAGGTTCACGGCGTTCTGGAAGGTGAGCAGGAGGAAACTTTGAAAATGGTTTACCTTGTTTTTTTTTGTTTTTTTATTAGATATAAGCCTGCACCAGCCTTAGTTCAGAGTGGGATTTATTACAAATTGTAAAATCAGAATTTGTGACCAACTCTTTTTTTTTCCCCCAATAAATGTCAGATTTTTTGTGTAAATGTCAATGATTTGGTTGTTTCTGTGCTTCTCTTTCAAACTAAAAGAATAAAAAACGACCAGGAAAATATCGCAGGAGGACGACCTTGATGACAAAACAATGCAGAATGATTCCTTTGGCATGTCAGACCTTGCAGGATGGATTTATGACACCGACAGTGACTTTCTAACTGAGGGTCAAGTGTTCTGAACATTGACTTATGGGAGTCCTTGATCAGAGACCATCGACTGTGCCGTGACGTAATGTTAGCGACACGTCGTACGTTTCTGCAAACCAAGGATATGTTGAATGTCAGCGTTGTTTAGAAGAAACGTCATCTTCTCAGGTTTCATGGTTGGACACATGTTTACCACCAATGTTAACTTGGACTTTTGACCCATCATGAACATTTCAACCCGAACCCAAACCAAGTGCTAACTACAAACCTCAGCAGTGTCTTCACACCATAAAAACAGCATTTGTGCAAATAAAAACGCTGATGTGATACATATGAAATGTTGACATTCCGAGTATCTGCGGAAAAACTCAACATTTCCCTGCGGAGGGACCGGGTTGAGGTTGAGACGCGTCTGGCTCGAGTTCTATTGTTTCAGAACCTCCCTCTCTCTGGCATCCTGAACTTTAATATAGGAACAAAGTGGGGACTGTCCTGAGCAATAAAATCTTCCCCGCAGTCTTGGACTCGCAGTTCATGTTTCTCTGGGCTGGAGTAATAAATACGCTCCTTCAGAGAAAGTGAAGCCTGTGGTGCTGCAGCCCAACAACAAGGCTTTTATGAGCACAAAACATGCAGGCCCCAATTTGTGATAGAACGTATTGTTTGTTTGTTGCTGGGCAGACATCTGCTGCTAATGGAACACTGCGAAACACACTTTGGATGTTCCAATTAAAATCTCAAAAAGGTTTAAGTCTTTTTAAAAAAATTTTGCCTTGACTGCACAGTTGACAGTATATTAGCAGAATGTGGTTAATGCATTCAAGTAGGTCAACAGGAAAAATACATTTAGCTAATAAATAATTGTATCTTGTATTTGTTTAGTTGGTCAAACTGTAAAACCAATACCCAAAAAGAATAAATAAACCCATGAAACCATGAAAGACAGACGGATAATCAGTGCTAACCACAGTTTAGGCTTAAATCCGGCAAAAGAGGTCTTGTTTTAGTCAGTGATTGGGAGTAAAATATTTCCAAAAGTTTTGCTCAAATTTTACTCAAACTTTCACTAAATGTCGGAAATGGTCCTCTGAACATATGATTAAAGTTTAGTTTTGATCCAGAAGAAATCCTGGTTTTTGGATCACTTTGAATTACTTGTCTGGTAACATAGCGGTAAATGGGCCCTCAAACGGGGCCACCTGGTGGTGAAACCTGGTACCTGCACAGTATAGGACAACAATGTAGGGAGTGTTTTCTGTAATGTAATCTTTAAACGAATTTTCTTCTCCTCCACAGATGAAATGTCCTGCAATTTATTTCAGATTTGCAATGTTTTGATTGTATTATCATAGATCCAGGTATTGTGATAGTACACTAATGTTTCACCTTAATTGGTAACGGCAGAAGATTATTAATAGCTAAACGCCTGAAACATGAACATGATAAAAAGATAAACTGCACGACTGAAACTACGAGCGATAAACATCGTACATGATGAAATGGTTCCACGCTGGGTGAAATAGTGAAGCTGGTTCCGACTCTCGTGTCCTACAGCAGAAATAAATTAAACTACAGGGATTTGCATCGTATCTAAGTGAGGTTTACTATCTATAATTAATCCATTTCTACATCTGAGCCACGGTTGTGTTGTGCTCTTACCTGACGTGGAATCTCGTTGCATCACGGCAACGTCCGGCAGCGTTTTCAGAGCTTGGACGTGAGGAGTCTGGGTTGGCGGGGCGGGTTTCCTGTGGCGCCGGCGTTTGTCTGCGTAGACGTTGAAATTCCCACTACCAGAGACGACCAGCGCCATTTACAGGAGTCTGAAGGCCAAGAGGAATCTTCTCCCTCACATGGAATCTTCTCGTTCTGTACCACGTTCTGGACTGATAGATGTGATTCTATCGGTCCAGACCTGAGTCGATCTCTTGATGAATATTCAGTTTGTTAGCTTGGGGGGAGAAAAGTATGAGGGGGGGGGGCAGTCTGATAAGATGCTGACTTACTGTACCGGTGAGTTGATCTTCGATCTGGAGGCTTCACACATTTCTGTTCACGTGGAATAAAGTTAATAATGGTATATATCACTTTAAATAAACATCAACCTCCTAAGAGGCATCCCATTTTTCTTTGTTTTATTTGGGAAAATCGTATTCCCAGTTTGTAAGTAGCACATTTCCCACATGTCACATGTGATTTTAAATCCCTGGCTATTAGCTATCAGATTTGAATGGTCCTATTATGGTTAATTTCCATTGGGTCTTCACTGCTGTCCATCAAACCAAAGGTGGTTAAACTTTCCTAGTTGGACTATGTTGGTTTTCACCCATGCAGTTGCACCTCCACTCCATTAGGGGCAGCAGAGTGTTCACAGGGAGCATACAGCACAGAGTATGAGTATGAAGTGTAGACACCAAGTGACACCATGAAAACATATTTAACAGGGATGAGAAGACAGGCGGAGAGAGACGGAGATAAAGAGACAAACGAAAGTCTCCCAAAGCTAAGACGAGGAAATATGACGAAGCGTCTGTAGCGCTTGGTTCACTGTGAAAGACCGGTGTGTTACTGAGTCTGAAATGTTGGAGACAAAGACATTAAAGACATTACACCACAATCACTGATAAGACCATTTATGTAGTTTTATTTTTCAGTATCATATGGTTTGACATGGTCAGTAAACATGTTTAATTAAGGATTTAATTTTATTTTTTAATTTCAGATGCACTTTAAATCTTTTCTGTTAGTTAATAAAGCTATTCTTTGTTGTAAGTTGGTCCATATTTCTTTCTTTTTTATTCTCTTATACGTTAATATGGACACAGTGTTATGCAGAGGTACTTATAACAATTTATAGACAAATGATTCTATTTATAGTCGCGCAAGGGAGGGATGTTTTATTCTTCCATAGGGGGGACAGAAAATAATTGAGAAGCATGGTTTAAGCATTTATAAGTAAAAAAGGAAAAAATATAAAAATTTCAACATGCTGCTCATTAAATATCGTCTTGTCATGAGAGATACAGAAAGAAAAAGCTCTGAGGCTGAATTTAGCTTTAATTAGTTAAGATATCGTCTACGTGATTAAAATGGCAAATGTGATGAAGACAGGATAGTGTCTCAGGAATCTCTGACGTCCTTGTTTCAGTGTGTGTGTGTGTGTGTGTGTGTGTGTGTGTGCGTGTGTGTGTGTGTCTGGTCAGTTAGTTTACTGCAGGTCAGAGACCTCTGGTCGTTTCTTTTTTTTTTAGTGCCGGTGTCCAGATAATGGCGTGACCCCCTGCAGAGGTCGTTCCTTAAGAATGTTCCTTCACCACTTTGAGCCGCTATCAGCCCGACATTCTTATCTCGTTTGCTTCAATTTGGCCACAACTCCCTTTGTAGAAGCTAGTTATCCTGGACCATGTCTACGAGCTCATGGATCCTCCTACGTGTTCAACATCAGAAACGAGCAGACGTCCTGTGCTTACGGCTGGGTGAAACCATATCAGTATAGGCCTCATAGGGCTGAGACAGTTTTATTTAAACACATTTTACTGCACGTTGGCTTATATTGAAAAACGTTGTTTGAAAAACTCTGCAGAAAAGAGGGAAGCTTCCTAATTAAAGAGCATCGCCTTGTTCATTCACCATCATGTGATTCTTGTTCGCTGCTAGAAGTAAACAGGAAATGTGCTATTGCTGCTTCCCCCTCTGATTATCCACTGAACACAAGAAAATCATTTTTTTCCTCTTTAAAATCGCCTACGCCAATCTCCTTTTCCTTGAACCCCCGTTTCCGTATCCTCGTCTTCCTGCTGAGGCTGCACTACCAAACCCCCAAAACACACATCTCCATCCAAATCAGACTCATTAGCGTCTCCTAAACTAGAGCTGGACATTTAATATTCGTTGGGAGGAGATGATGGATGGTGCATTCAGGGTCAGCGGGTGAGGCCGTGGTCTCACAGCTGGAGGAACATGTGGCTTGAAGCCGTTTAAACGTCACGGCGAGCGGCGCCGGGTTCTTCCGGGCTTTGGGAGCGGACATTACGGACTAATGACTTGGAACAGGCAGCGGAGCGAGAGGCTCAAACCGCCGATTAAACATATGCTGCAGACGCCACCGGCGTTCCGACGCGACCCCGGGGCCACGCCGCTCCGCTCGGCCCGGCGGATCCCGGTCTGTGGAAAACAACGCAGCAGCTGATTGGCTGTCGCTCATCAGTTCACTCTGATGAGAGAAATGTGCACAGACTGGATTCAGAAAGTCGCTTTAACTTCGACTCTGTGACGTCACTCAGACACCAACGTCATAGAGAATATATCATGCTAGAGGTATCAACACTTTAAATAAAAATCCCCAGAAAAGTACAGATACCTTTAATTCTTCTTACTCTTTAAAGTTGATTATTCTGTTAAAAAAGTACAGAGCAGAGAATTCCATTATTCCGTTATTAAATCACATTTCTGTAAACAGAGCCAATTAAAAAAAAAGGACTTTTTTTTTGTCCTTTTATTGTTGGACAATATTGACTCACACTGTGTGTAATTAAGTTTTTTTTTTCCATTAAAAAAAACTCAAAGTGGAAAAAAAAGTGTAAAGAAATCTGTACAAATTGATCCAAACTAAGAACAAGGGTAAAAAAAACAAACAGCTGATTGCATAATTCATCCACTTCAAGTCAATATTTAGCAGAGACACCTTTTGGCAGCAGTTGCAGACACGGTGTGTGTGTGTGTGTGTGTGTGTGTGTGTGTGTATGTGTGTGTGTGTGTGTGTGTGTGTGTGTGTGTGTGTGTTTGGACACGGACGTTTCTCACAACCTCGGAATCAGACCAGGTTTATTTCTCCGTCTTCGTTAACGGGTTTTCCGTGTTTTATCTTCCCGTACACGTTAACGCAGCGTTTCAGCTTCTCATCGAGGAAGCGTTACAGTAGTGGCTCCAAACATCTGGAGCGATGTTTGTGTCACAATCATCGTCCTCAACTTACCTTCATTTCTTGAGCTTTCTGTTTAATCTCAGATTTCTGGCAGAAAATCTATTTACAGCCAAATTTACTTTTCATATTTTTTCATATTTCACATAAAGTACTTTGATCAGAGGTGTCATTTTATGTCAAGGTATGCAACCCCCTAATTAGAGTTAAATCCATCATCCAGATGTGTCCAGTGGTTGTGTATCACCACATTGGATTTGTAAATATATATATATATATAGCAAAATAAGAAACTAGTTTGATGCTATTGAGACTATTTCTCATTTCTTATTCAATAATTAAATCTCTTCACTTGCCTGAAGCAGATTTGTCGACTCTCAGGTGATAAAATTATTGAAAATTCCCTCATTGAGGCACATCTGGAACAGATAAAATGTGTGATCAATCTGAAAGATCACTTCATGCAATAATAGTGATTATTGATCATCTATCACTTCCTGATTTGCATTTAGCATTTTTTTATTTTTCTACCACTGATCCCTGCAGGTCGTGTTCTACTGTCTACATCCCATTAAACTATCGCTCTATTAAATTATTGCTCTTCCTTTATTATTAGTGGAGCGCTTTGTGTGAAAGGTGCCAATATTATAATATTATTCACATTAATACAGTAAAACTGTACTTTAAGATAAAGAGAGAACAGTAAGCTGATGATACGTCTACGTTTACCTACGTGACATCTTCTCTTATGCACAGTTGAGTCAAATTTCTGCAACGACAAACGTCTCCAGAAACATCTTTGCAAAGATTCTCCATGTTTTCATCATTTTCTATTCATCACTGAAGTAAAAATGACGAGTAATCAAGCGGTTTTCTTCAGGCTGCAGCATTAAACTCACATTTAAACCACAGACTGACCCCTGCATGCAGAACCATATCTGCTATATGAAGGCCTGCTGATGAGTAAATGTCTGCATCCTCTTCTCTCAGGCTGTGTTTGAATCTGTGTTGTACATGCCACCAGGACCAGGACCAGGACCAGAACCTCGTATTGGGCCATTGTTCCAAAGTTCATCCTCAGCTCTCTGATATGCACGACGCAAAATCAACAGTGACAATTCAATTTTCCGTGTTCCACAACTGCTCAGCTGCTGCAGCCGCCGCCGCCGAGGCTGAACCGTGCACGCAAGGCAAGGCAAGGCAAGGCAAGTTTATTTGTAGAGCACAATTCATACACAGGGCAATTCAAAGTGCTTTACAGTTACACAAAATCACAAAAGGAGAGCAAAACATACATAAAATCACAAAAGGAAAATCATAAAACATAGAATTCATCATTAATTTAAAAGAGTGAAGAGTGTAGATAAGATACTTTCAGTTTTCATATGCACGGTTAAACAGAACTGTTTTCAGCCTGGTCTTAAACATTGTCAGCGTTGAGGCCTGTCTCACATTCTCTGGAAGACTGTTCCAGATTTTAGCTGCAGAAAACTGGAATGTAGCTTCACCATGCTTAGTCCTGACTCTGGGCACCTGCAGGAGACCAGTCCCTGAGGTTCTCAGGGTCCTAGATGGCTCGTATGGCTCTAACATGTCATAGATGTATTTTGGTGCTAGACCATGAAGAGACTTGTACACAAGTAAAGCTGTTTTAAAGTCTATTCTCTGAGTGACAGGAAGCCAGTGCAGAGACATGAGCACTGGACTAATATGGTCATATTTTCTGGTTCTAGTCAGGACTCGAGCTGCAGCGTTCTGAATGTTCTGTAGTTGTTTAACAGCTCGTTTAGAGAGACCAGTGAGCAGGCCATTGCAGTAGTCTAACCTGCTGGAGACAAATGCATGGATCAGTCTCTCCAAGTCTGGTTTAGACACTATATTTTTGATTTTGGCAATGTTTTTTAGATGGTAAAAGGCTGTTGATATTGTTGATTTTATGTGGCTGTGAAAGTTCAGGTCTGAGTCCATTAGCACCCCTAGATTTCTAACCTGTGTTTTTGGTTTTAGAGAACGAGACTGAAGGTGACTGATTACACGTTCTCTTTGCTTCAGTGGCCCAAAGACGATTATTTCAGTTTTTTCTGAGTTTAGCTGGAGAAAGTTGTTTTGCATCCACACAGCGATTTGTTCAATACACAGACAGAGTGAATCCACAGGCCCATGTTCACCTGCTGTCAGAGACACATAGATCTGAGTGTCGTCTGCATAGTTGTGGTAAGACACATTGTTGCGCGCACACGCACATATGCACACACACACACACACATATGCACACACACACATGCGCACACACACACACACACACACACACGTCTGCTGATAAACGTCTCCACACACACCGAGTGAAGCCGGTGCCAGGAGCAGTTTGCACAGGATCTCTTTGACCTTGGCATGATTGCCTGTGAGGCACTTTAATTTAATCAGCTTCTCCAAGCTTGAAGCTGTGCTCATTGTTAAGGGGAGCAGGACACACACACACACACACACACACACACACACACACACACACACACACACACACACACACACACTAAAGGACCCCCCCCCTCCCCCCGCCGAGGCCAGCGACAGACGAACCCTCCAGAGACCCGGAGCCTCTCGTCCTCACAGAGACGACAGACATCAAACGTCTAATGATGTCATCAATCAGCGACCAGGTGACGGGCAGGTACTCAATTAACAGCCGTCGGAACGCGGCACGCCACCTCCGTCATCTCAGGCAGGCACACACACACACACACACACACACGCACACACACACACACACACACATACACACACACACCCTGCACCTTAAGTATGCAGCGCTCGGGTGTTTCGCATCAGTGGCTAATTGCAAGGCGGACATTTCCTGCTGCGTGTGCTGTGAGCTCTGACCCCCCCATAAAGGAAGGCTTCTTCAACTCTTCCAAACTCAAACCCAAAACACAACGCACCTGCACATAAAATAACATTATTTGTTCAGCCCCAAATCACAAATTCGCCCAAAAAACTCCCTAAAAAACCTTTATGGGAAAACCACCCCCCAAAAACCAGAAAAGCAGACAGGTGGTGTATGCACACAAAAACTGAACTAAAGAAGATTTGGCTAAAGGTGGAAAATGAGCAGAATACTGTAAAGAATACCACACACACACACACACACACACACACACACACACACACACACACACACAACAGACTTATACAGATTTAATGAATTATACAGGGTAACAACACATTTTATCTTATATATATTATACTGTAGTCACTTTTCTCTACACACACATCCTGCACCTTAAGTCTGCATTAGCTATGTGTGTGTACATGTGTGTATGTGCGTATATATATACAAATATGTAAATATGTGTGTACGTGCATGTATGTATGTATATATGCTTTGCTTATGCATACTTTTTTCTTGCTATTTATTAGTATTTTTTCTCCATTCTTATGTCCATAATGCATACTGTGTATGCTGATCAACAAATTCTATGAATTTGTACATAGTGTTGTGTATTTTTATTTTTTATAGTTTTTATCTTCTTTAGCTTTTATTTTATTTTATTTTCTTTACTCTGTACGCTGCAGGAACAGACACATTTCCCTGTTGTGGGATCAATAAAGTCTTATCTTATCTTATCTTATCTTATCTTACACAGTAGTTGATTATAACATTCAGAGAAGAATAAGAGCAGAAGTCTGTTTAAAAGATGCAAAACTGAAAGTAAAACCTGACCTACATCAGGTAGAACCTGCACTCATCAACAGTTAAGTGATTAAGGGAATGAACTGCAAGACATCAATGCAGTTCAGGGAATGCCGTGGAACGCCGTGGAACGCTGTGGAACGCCATGGAACGCCGTGGAACGCTGTGGCCACATTCCTGACTGGAGGATCTCTGGTGCGTTCTGGAATGTGATCTCTGATCTTCTCCTGCAGCCTCTCTGTGACTTGTGAATAAACCTGAACACGACGCGTGATAATAACCAGTCTGAACGTTCCTCATCACGCAGGTTGTTGTTCTCTCTCTAATTAAATCATCAGAAACTGGACTTTGTGTTTGTCCAGGAACACGTTTCACTTCTTTGATTTGAACGACTGAAGAAAGGCTTTTGACTAAAAAACATTGGAATTTATTTGAGACTAAAATCATCTCTACAATACTGTAGGAGTATATAATATAATTCTATTTTATACTTCACTGCATTAATCCGACAGCTTTAGCTACTTTTTCACTGTGGATTTCACACAAAAAATAATAAAATGAACTTTTAAATACAAAGTGAGTTAAAGGTAAAACCAGTTCTCAAATTTGATGTATATGAGACGTTAACAGCTTTAACAAATAGTGATTTTTATTCTTAATTTCAGTCATATCAAATAAACTAAAACTTCACAAACAATCAAATATTGAAGGAAATGTCCAAAAAGTCTAAAACCAAACTCGTAGGTAAAAACGCTGCATATTGAAGAAAACCCTAATATTATAATTATTATATAAGCTGATTTATTCAAAGTTCAACATCCTGCATCCTCCTCCCGTCAAACGTCTGCACCTTTTTATTTTACAGAGCCAACACGAGAAGCTTTTGTCTTTAGTGAAATAAATCGACTTTTAAAGTTTGAAGCCTCTGTGTTAATATGTACAGTTCCATTTATTTCCACAATGCATTTGATATCATGTCCAATCAGCATCTTTGAAAGTGGTTTAACAATGAAACCAATTAGCAGCAGCAAACAGCCTCTGTGGACTTTTACATTTCACTGTGGAAGAAATTAAATCATCACATGCTTTTGCTGTTTTTAAGCCGATCTGAGACGGACGATAATCACTTCCATTCACAAGAGAAAAAACACAACGTTACAAACGTTACTTGTAATTACAGCGTCTGATAAAGGACATGAGACGCAGGCGTGATTACAGGCATCTGTTTCCCCGTCAGAGCGTCACACGTTTCAGATATTTGGTTGCAGAATGAATCACAGCCGAGTTAATGACGTTCGATCGCGGCGTCGACGTGAACCGCGGTCGTTAAGACGCCGAACCCGGGGGGGGGGCGTGAAAACGGCGTCCCACACAGGGGGGGGGCGTTTGGCTTCAACGGCGTTATCATGAGCAGCAGGACAGAAACACACTTAAACAGATTCATTGGATTAGTATTGGATGGAGACAAAGTGTGTGTGTGTGTGTGTGTGTGTGTGTGTGTGTGTGTGTGTGTGTGTCAATGCTACCAACTAGTTTTATATTCTTTCCTGCAAATACTTATAGTTATTAAACTACAATCACCAGTATCAGTACCATCAATTTGTTGCTTCACCTTTTGTACATGCATTTTATTCTTATTCTATTTCTATTCAATTTCTACTTTATTGTTATTGCTTTATATCATCATTTTTTAAAAATTATCCTATGTAATTCTGTACACCAGATTTGACCAGATTTCCCTTCCTGGATGAATAAAATCCATTTATCTAGTACTGGTCAAAAGTTTGGACACACTTTTCCATTCACGTGAATAGCAAGGTGTGTCCAAACTTTTGCTTCGTGCTGTAATTATCCAGTAATGCTAATACTTAACGTCCATGTTTTTACTAGTGCATCACTGTTTTAAAGGTCCAGGCATTCATAGCAGAACAGATTTTGCAGATACTGGATCTAATAATGTATCTTTATTAAGAAAGGATTCAAAAACTTAACTTGGATTCATATGCTAGACGCCAGTAGAAACTACACTATGTGCCTTTAATGCAAAAAAATGCACTGCTTCATGCTGAGGAATCTGCAGCTTGACAGAACTGCTGTAACTTCAGTAAATGCCGAGATGCGAGATCACAAAGAGATAGAGACTCTTGGCTGTTCAGTGACAGGAGGAAATGTCGTTATAGGAGCAGTACGTGCGATTTTATGGGAATTGTTGAATCGCCGTGCAGATCGCTGAGGCTGAGCAGCATGTCAGTGTGTTACAGAGGAACGTGCACATGCTGCGGAGCACATTTTATTCTGGCCTGCACCTCGAGGCTCGGAAGGCAAAGAGCAACAACGTGCATTTGTTCCCAGAAGTCATTAGGAAACCATTTCATCTCCAGAATCCTATCGATAATCCTATAATAACAAACTTCTGTTTCGAGGGGTTTAACAAGTGGAAGCTTCTCTCCCTTCATGGTGAAACAAGGTGAAAACAAGGTGAAAAATGCAGTTAGTGGGCAGAAGGAGCATTTTTCACATCTGAGGCTGATAAGCAAACACTCGACCAGCCTTTTCTTCCCTTCAGAGCGTTGCATTTATCCTTCAAAGACGCCCACCCCATCCTTTACCAGCGCGTCAGTCATCACACGTCGGTTCAGACCACTTCCATTGCAGAAGATGACGCGTAGATTGAGTTAACCTTTAATAACAGCCCCATAGTGCAACGTGTTGAAAGGCAGCAGATCATAGACTTTAATAACTGGTGCATTAACAGACAGATGGATGTCCATGACAGGAGATGCATCAGCAGCGTGTTTTTGTGCTGCAATGTCATTTAATTATATCATGTAAAGTGCTTTTAGTTTTTTTATCTCCTCTCCTCTTGTATGAAGTCGCTTTTATCGATAAACAACTGTTGGAGATTTAACATTCAGTTCTCCAGTTAACACTCTACCTGTCCCTGTTAAATTAATAAATACAATAGAATAAATAAAACAGCTGTTCTATACGACAGAACACACGGCTGTTGGTAATTTATACTGTCACCGGTCCAAAGGCCGAGGTCTGATTGATGACATCACAGCGCGACTTGGGCGGCGCAGGTCGAGTTTAGGGTTCAGAGGTCGTCTCCTATCAGTATGACTGATCACCTACATATGTGCTGAAATAGCACAAACTACAGTATTGATGCGCCGCATTGACTGGTATTGATCCCGGGTGTCGCACTACGGGCCCACAATGCCTCATGGGATAATTGTAATTCTCAGTGAGATTTGGTTTGATTCCCATAATTAGACACACACTAATTACAAGGTTAGAACACATCTGAACCATATCAATCGTGTTAGCGCTTAGATTATTATTCCAATCTACAATCAGAGATACGTTTGAAAATATACTTTATGGTTCATTACAGCGGTGCAGCGGCTCACAAGGAGGTCACGGGTTCAGAGACTTGGGCTGGTTGGGTTTCTGCAGGTTCCTCCTACAGTCCAGAAACATGTGTAGGTTAATTGGAGACTGAATTAACGCTGAATGTGTGTGTGTGTGTGTGTGTGTGTACGCTGCTGGGATCGACTCCAGCAGCCCCCGTGACCCTGGTGAGGAATGGATGGGTGTAGGACATGGATTTCCAGCCCCCCCCCCCCACCCCCCCGGAGCTGCCACCTTATCGTGGTGGAGGGGTTTGCATGTTCCCAGGAGCTTTATGCCTCTGGTGGGGTTTTATTCCATGGAAATCAGGTCCTAGTTGGGGGACGCGCTTGATAGGGAGTCCATGGTGGGCTGGCCCACCTGGGGGGCCATGGAACGTCACCTCTCTGGGGGGGGGGGATGCAATCAGGCTTGCCTAGGGCTCTGGAACAAGTTTCCATGAGAGAGGTTGGACTCCACCATTCTGGAGTTGCTCCCAGTAAAGAGGTGTACATTGGGGTCCCCCCCCCCAGTGGAGAGTAGCCTAATGGTGGGGGGACAGGTCCTAGCGGTCGCCCATGCTGGTGGACCCTCCCTGTTTGGGGGTCAGCAGGTTGTGGTTTAACTACAGCAAGTGTCCAACATAGTCTGTCTGCACCAAAGTCACTAAACCATATTTTGATCTCAGCTTGCAAACATTTGCAAATGTTTTTTTTTTAGTTAAATTTAGTTTTTCAGTTAAATAATGTTAAATCATTGGGAGGAATATGTCCTACATCTTCTGTATGTTTGTGTGCATTCACCAGAACACTCCACACCTTTAAAGGTCCTATTATTTGACAAAGCAAAACATAGCCTTTAATTATGCCATGTTAAAACAAGTATAATTTTAACATCTTCCAAGTTAAATATTTTAATTTCCTTGATCTTCCTGTGGAAAAATTGCATGTTACTATGATCCAGAAGCACCTATTTAGACGTCCTACTCTTCTCCCTATGGAAACACGCATTCTGTTAAGAAATATCTGACTTAGACATGTCTTTACTGCAGCAGCAACAAGCACGCAAACCCACAGCATGTAGCAGCCGTCTACTGTACGTATGGATTCTCCCTGCAGAGCCGTTTCTGCTAATTCAGCTTCACTCTGACATTTAAAGTAACGGCCTCCACCACGTGATGATTCATTTAGTCGCTGCAAACAGCCGTCACTTAGTTTTAGTTTGAGTTAGGGGACTGTAAATTATAGGAATGAGACATTACCTTTAACATGTATGCATATCTCTTCCTGACATACAGTAACTATTCATGAAATTAAAAATAAACATATCAGTCGTGAATGAAATTATTTAGGTTAGAGTGTTACTAGAAATTTTACTTACAACATTAACAAGCTGCTTACACACTGATGATTTACATCAATGAATTAACATTTATACATATATACACACATATACATATATACACACACACACACACACATATATATATATATATATATATACACATAAATATATATATATACACATACATACATACACACACACACACATATATATATACACATATAAATATATATATATACACATATATATACACATACATACATACACACACACACATATAGATATATATACACACATACATATATATACATACATATACACATATACATATATACACACACACACACACACACACACACACACACACACACACAAGGTATACAAGTATGACTTTGTATAAAGGATTTCACTCTACTTTATTTTAGTTTTTTTACAGTGTTGCATCGATTTTACTGAAAAAAAGAACTCCTCAGATAATGATACTGATCAGTTTGTTAACCTAACAATCGTAAACCCTGATTACTGCTCATTGGAGCTGATCTGAGCAGCCACTGCTTCCTCTTCTTGTTCCTATATTCTCGTTGTGTAGTATGTTGTTGTGTCTGTGCGCTGAATCTCAAATGCTTCCCATCAAGAATTCTGGATCTCCCAGGCAAAGGGGATGTTATGGTGGAGGCTAATGAAGGCTGACTGGGTGAAAGAGCAGGACGGCGCCAGGGAGCCCGCCCGGCCCCGGGCCCTCCAGGGAATCACAAAAGACCTGCAAGTAGAGGAGATCATGGCCCTGCCAATCCCTGATACCCTTTGAAAAGGACAGACATTGTCAGGCCGGCGCTCTGATGCCTGAAAATAAGCATTCCTCAGGGCAATTTGAGCTGTGGAGGGTGCCAGGAAGGGAGGGAAAAAGCAGAGAAAGGGCCCCGGTGGTGCAAGGTTAACACTGGCAGATTGAGAAGACTTATTCACAGCTGGATTCATCTGTCCAGCCAGGTTCTCCGTTCACATACGTAAACAGCCACCACTGCTGAGCTGGCTCGTTGGAGAAATCACTCACTGCATATATTTTTACAGATATTGTTTTTTTCCCTTTGCACTTTGGTCATGTGTCATGTGTGCAGCAAACCTTCAGCTGCATGTATCATCACAGTAATACACTGGTTTTATTGCTTTACTCATTACTATTTGTCACTATTGGGAATCAATTGTACTGTTTTGTTTAATAAAAGGAGGTTTACTGGTAATGATATACATACAATATAAGAAACAGGAACAACATAGTAAATGATTAACTACTCATTATAATACTAATATATATTAAGAGAAGTATAGAGACATTCGTGAAATGTTTCTTTTGAGATGCAAATGTTTTTTGGGTTATTTTAGTTTACTTTATTTGCTCCAATGAAATTTAAGTGTCTACATAATTTTTTCCCCCTAAGCATTGTAGCAGGAAATTTTAATAAATACAGACACTGACATTTTATTTCTACAGAATTGAGTGAAAGTGAAGTTTTTAAAGGAATTAAACACTGACATCCCATAGAAACCCTTGGTTCAGGCCATGTTTAGATGTAATCATCTACCGAGGGAGATAAATAAGCAGTAGTAGATACATTTGGAATAAATGATCCACCATTTAGCAGCTGATTTAGTTATGTAATTACTACGTTATAGTTGTGTACTGCCCAGCACTGTTGGTGATCATTACATGTTTTTATTGCTTGTTATTTTCCTTCTTTCCTTTCAGAGATGACCTATAAAAGCACAGATTCTAGAATTGGATAATTGGTGTTTTTTGTCATATGTTATCAGCACTAACGTGATATTTTGCATAATAAAAAAAATGGTCAGTTCCACAGCAACATGGACCTGGACCAAATGGACCAGCTGGAGGACGCATCGCTGCATGGAAAGCAGTTTCAATGATTGCGATAATTACAGAGAATGTATTTCAATCAGCGAGAGTAGCTGACTCAGAACCTTGACGAGACGGTTTCTCAGGTCTGAGAAGCCGGCGCGTCAACGAATCCAGCAGGTTCAGAGACGTCAGAGCAAACTGTGCCTGGGCCGACAAGAAATGGAAACACCCATCATCACTAGCATAAATACGGGATAATTTTATCAGGTAGTCTGGGATATAATAAACAAATTTACCATCCGTTTGTTGTCTCTTTAGCTTGTTTGTGGACGATTACTGAACGCCATCAATCAGAGTGAAGGTGTAGGTTTATGAGTTTACCGCTCCCTCCTCTTTTTCCCTCCCCCTGCCATATTGGACCATAGATCTACTGGGTCTGACACTTCGATGAGCCCATTCCAAGCGAGTGATATTGCACCATAGATTCTAACAACGTGACAGAAACACCAATACAGTGCTGAACAAAGAGGCATTAAGCCAAAGATAAACCTCAGCGAAAAGCACATAAATCTGCAGAGACCTGGTTTAAGATGGAGCCCAGAGGGGTGATGGCCACCCTTAATCAATGAGAAGCTCATCAAGAAAGGTTTCCGTCACACTGTGGAAACTTGTACCGTGACAGGGAGAGGGATCAGCTTTTAGGCTCCTCTTAGCTATTAGCCAACAATTATGCAGTCACAGTTTGGCCACATTCCTCGGTCCATGACCAAAACCCAGCATGTGGGAGCTTGCCTGAACTGGCAATATACAACGTTTTTTGATGTCGCCTGTCTTCTAATGACTTCCTGCAACATGTCAGTTTGCCGTCAGTAAGATTTGTCTCCATAGACGCGTGACAAGGATTCCGCCAAGCACTACCAGAGAGAGAGGTCATCTCTAGTGCTAATCCCCAGGCCCCATCAATTAAGGTGGACAGTAGCCGGCCATGAGCTGGAAGTTCACTGCAAGTTCACCACGGGGGGGTCCTGCAGCTGCCAGAACCTCCTGCTCCCTGATAGTTTATATCAGGAATTCCAACGGGATCAAATCTCGTTAAAATAGTGAAGTTGTGCAGAGCTGTTAATTGCTTGGACCAATTTGTCGCCTCATGTGTCAGACTGGCATTTTTATTCATATTTTTTTCCTGATTGGCAGTTTCATGCCACTTTCACACCACTAGCACCAGGCAATCACATTTTTTACTAATTAGCACGTAGACTCCAGCATGGTCCACCTTCACACCTGTGAACTGGAAATGAACTGGAGTTAATATCCCCAGAAGTGATGCATCTCTCAGTTTATTTAGACCTGAGTTTGCCATTTGGTGCAAAATCAAGTGCACCTTGACCTCTTTTCGAAAGTCTTGGTCCAAGTTTGATTGATGCTTTCACTAAAATAAAAACACCCTTTGTGTTTAAATGATATGAAGTCAAAAAAAGAAGCTAACAAATCCTGCACAGAGTATGTGATGCAATGTCTTAAAGGTTGAATGGGGTACATGGAAGCTGGGTATTATTTTGGTCTATAATCATAGCCTGCATTGGGAGTCGAGCTTTGTCATCATAAATCTATGAAAAGCTCAGACTGATGCAATCCTCTAACACTTTAACTCACCTTTGAATCTAACACTCAAGCAGCAGATACTTTGCAGCTTGACCAGTTTTATTTGGATGCTGTTCTATGGTCAGTGACTACTGTACACCACCACGATCCTTTACCCCATTTAACATCCTTCTGTTTCACTGTGCTGCGTTTTGGGTCCAGTTTGTAAATGCACCACAACGCATTGTCTGGTTTGATTGAATTATATGGTAACTACAGTAGAAGCATACTTATGGATATTATATTCCATTCCTTCCAAGTCAGTTCTGCTAAATGCTGCTAAACACACTGCACCTTTAAATGCCCAAATCTGATTGTTTGTTCACTTTAGGGCCATAAAACAAGCTGTAATCACAGCAGTGACATTGTGAAGTTGATAAGGTGACTTTGTTGGGAAACAGTCGCCTATTTGCACATCCACAGTGTAACTCCAATATTGACTGTGCTTGGACGTCCACCAGCTCCAGAGATGCTGCTGAATGTCGCGCTGCGTTCACCAGTTCATTTGCAGCGCTGGACGGGGATCATGCAATGAGGCGAGGCACTAGAAATGAATATACAACAATGCATGTTAATGGAACCTGGAGCATTGCTTGATATATTCTGTGTTTGTCTCTACCAGCCCCCCCCTCCCCCCTCCTCAAATTCTCATTTAAATTGAGTGTTTCAGTCCTTTGATTTTCATCAACCCTTGATTGTCATGAAATGACTTTCTATGCATGTTTGCATGTTCATTTTTAACCTTTTGCCTGACGCTGGTGCCAGTTCAGAAACCGTGTTACTGCGCTGCTGACCTGGTTTGCAGCATTTGTTGAGCTCCTTCCACCAGGAGACGGACGCGACGAGCTGCAGACGGACCAGCTCGACTCCTCCTGTCTGAGTGAAGTCCCTGCAGCGAGTCGGGTTAAAACAACACTCTGGTTCTGGCCTACTTTTGACACACTCCCGTCCTTGACATTTTCTGTGGCACTGTTGAAATAATTACACAGCTGCAGAGCTCAGGCGGTCAAGATGGAATAAGAAGAGAGCGCTTTCTCTGGTGTGCTGTGTTACGTTTTTTAACCATCCATTTCATAGTGTTGCCATGTGACAACTTATTTTTTTCTAAAAAGCCGTAATGTAAAACCTGTGTTTTTTTCCTCACAGTTAGGTGTGAAAAGGTGTCTTATTTTGAAAGGACATGCATTTACATTTATTTAAATATTGATGTATATGCTAAAATAGAATATGAAAATTCACTTGTGCAACAATCTAATGGAGTTGCATTGACTTACATATCATGAAAATATGTTTACAAGTTTTTCTTAAACTCTGTCTATTGTTTTTAATATATCTATTACTTAGGGCATTTTAAATTTTTTACCATGTGGTAATATTTCATGCAATAGAGAGTTAAGTATAAAAGCCCTTCTCTTAAAGATCTCCATTCTAAAAGATAAAATGAGCCTGATAGATTTTGGTTATTTTAAACATGCTTGTGTTTGCAGACCCAAAAAGCAATAAACCAACTTTGAATCGCAGAAATTGCAGGCGAACACTGCAGACATTGGAATGTCACTGCTTATTTTGCAGGAAACGTCTCGTCTCTCGCTTCTATTCACAGGGAGCTGCACAGACCTTGTGTTCAATTGTCATGTTACATAACACACAAGAAAGAGGTCTGTGAGGAGTCGCCTCCTTCAGATGCACCTTTCAAGGTGTATTGATCTGGCGAAACAAAGGCAGAGGCATCAGTGTAATCACACAGTATTTGCACAGCTCCTTTCTTTATAGTAACACCGTCAGCAGCTGACTCACAAGCTTTAAAAGTGTTGAGTTCCTCCTGAAAACAGCCTCAGTTCTCATCAAAAGCTTCTATAGCTACAGTAGAAAACAACATATGGTGACAGATTGTGTTTTCTTACTCGATTCTTAGTTGGTTTTGGCAGTGCATTACGGTAATTTAATTACTTCTTTTCACTAACGAGGAGCATAGGGGATTGCTCATTAATCCCAGCAACAATCTGTCATTTACACACTTGAAGCCAGCGTGTTTACTGGGATTAATGGATTTTATTCACATAAGGCATTTCTGGAGTCATCCAGGAGCCACATAATGCACGTTTTGTTCAGAATTGGAGGGCGTGTGTGTCGCGCAGCTGAAGGTCAGGACTTCTGGAAGCGCTGTTGATGGTCAGCAAATCCATCCCAACTGTATCCTGCCTGCCTGTTAGAACCACAGGCTGGAGGCCACGTCCAGCTGAGCATTTTGTCCCGTTGATAAACCGTTTGGTCATCGGCGATAAACCTGACGTTGACTGAACATCAGACCTTATTTCACCTGAAGTTGCAATAGTGAGATTTGCATCCTCTACAAATACAAAGCATATCCAGTGATGGAATTATTAAAGCAGCAACCACTCCGCTACGTATGTGTGAGACTGGAAAGTCAGAGGCGGTGACTTGTTGATTAATCCGGTCAACCAGGGTCATCATCCTGTCAACATCACGCTGCCAAGATTACACACAGAACTTATGCAGCAGCAATTTATAAAATCTGAATTGCAATGTTTTCCAGGACGTCATAATAGAAGCAGATTTACTGGAAGCTTCTCGCTGGCAGGACACAACCTTTTCACACCAAAGCTCCTCGATATAGGCTTTTTTGTCCTATTGTTCCTATAGCTATAACATGAGTGATGTGGGTGGTGTCCTGTGGTCACATGATCACACCATGTTCAATCATTCTGACCCTGAAGTAGATTATGGAATCATCCAAATGCATTTTTGCAGTTTTACTTAAATCATGGTGCCTCAGACTGAAATTGTTAACTTGGTATTAGTGATTAATGTCTTGAAGAGCACTTGACAATTTTGCATCTTTTCTGACCCAGATTGCAGCAAAGCCTACAGGATTCCATATTCATGCAATTTCATTAAAAACATTAAAATATATTGTAATTAGCCCTTATAAGGTTGTAGAAATACCTTCACACTAATCACCATCGTCTCTGTTTTAAGCCACGAATTAAGAAATTACCAACATGATTAAATGAATGTGTGTGTTGTGATTTGTTGCTACACACAACCACATGTAGAGCAACGTGATAGCAATGAGTTGCATGAGTAAATATTAAACATATGAATGACAACGCCTAGAGAAAGTAACTAAAATATGGATTAACCTTTAATTTACAAATCAGGAGAGATCTAAAAGCAAAAATATGTACAGTTTCAACAATGTGATTATCTTATTTTTAGTAAAACTACTGCAATATTGAGTAGAATTAACTTTGATCCAATGGTAGACCATTATATTTGTCAAGTAAAAAAAAATGAATAAATAAAAAGTCATAATTGTGAGATAAAAAGACAACATTGAGAACAAAATTTAGATTATTATTTAAAATATCTGCCAATGGAATAAGAAATCACTTGTTGATATCCAGTTGGACTGGATCAGACCCTTTAGTGGACCGGTTCTGGCCCCCGGGCCACATGTTGGACGTTTCTAAAGGCAACATGACAGCTGAGTAAGCACTAATCTGTAATTAATCACAGTTTCCAAGTAACTCGCCAAACTAAATAAATAAAATCTGTCAATCAAACTCAGAAGAACTGGACTCTGAAGGAGGCTCTTGGTACAAACAAACAAACAAACAAACAAACAAACAAACAAACAAACAGTCTGTGGAAGTGAAAGCAGAGCAGACGAACCAGCGGATTTTATTTAGGAGCCAGAGAAGATCTGCAAGATGCAGCGTTGATGCAGCGTTGATGCAGCGTTCTCCAGCTGCTGATGGTGAAATCATAAGAACGTAAACTCGCTGTGAAGAACAGCCTCCATACGAGGAGATTCTGTAACTATGGTAACGAGCGCTGCGATTTCCTTCCTGTTTACGTCTTCGTCCGTTTTAGCACACGCTCATTAAGAAGTTAGAGACGTACGGCACCAAACCAATTATCCCCCGTTATTTCTGTTCGTCATTGTTTGTGTTACACGAGATCTGCCGCTTAAGTCAATGATCATAAATATTTACAAATGTACAGGTGTGAAAGCATCTTAGATCAGGAATCTGTAAATGACTCATTACTTTAGACAACAAAATGCAACGCACCTACACTTATTATCCACATCTCTGTCAAATGCAAGGGACTTCTTTATTTTTTTTAATTTACAAATTAGTATTTAGTTTTTACTTAAATAAGACACAAAAGAAAGTCTGAAGCCATAATTGATTAACGGAGTGAAAACCAATGAAAATGACTATGATATAGAAAGCTCCTGCAGGGCATGCTGGGAAATCTGTCTTCATATATATATATATATATATATATATATATACTTTATAGTTGAAGACGTTCTTTGTGTCCTATTTAAGTAAAAACTGAGGTGAAATACTAATTTGTAAGTGGAAAAAAATCAAGAATTCCCTTGTATTTGATAGGGGGATGAATAATTTTGGCTTTAAGTGTATATGTTGGTAACACAATTTCATGGAATTTAGTTTCCCTTCAGTTCTTCAGTCTTTGAAGAGAAGCTCGGTTGACTGGTGACTCAGAAAGGTCGAGGTCAGACAGATTTTTTTGGGGATATTTATTTATTTTTTCCTCAAACATGCTAGCTTTGACAGCTGTGAGTCCTCAGTTTTTCATGTAGTAACCCCACAGGGCGAGCGCGGCACCTTAGGGACGTTCACAGCTCTCCAAAAAAAAATAATAAATTAAAAAAAAAAAACTCCCGAGCCTCCGGAGACCACAACACCACCTCGCTGCTGAAGTGACCTTATCCTGCGGCTTCCAACAGGAGGGCGTCTGGAAAGGCCAGAGCAGGCCTGTCGACTGACGAGCCTCGTGGTGCTTTGACAGGAACGACCAGGATAAAAATACGTCGGTGTAAACTCTCCGATCGCATCAAGTCTGGCTCATCACAAAGTCAGCGTGCTGCCACCTGAAGAGTATATCAAGGATTAAAGGCCCTAATGCTCGGCAAGACGTGTCCATGGTTCATTTTCAGTAGACGTGAATACTGTAACAGGGTCTTTACAGGTCTCTGAAAAGTCAATCAGTCAAAAATAGATCATATCACTCCAGGTCTGAGGTCCATGCACTGGTCTGTCTGCCGAAGACTTTACTTTAATAAACCTTTACTGGTTTAAAAACACTGAATGTTCTAAGGCATGAATGTATCTGTGAGCTGCTGATTCCTTATGAACCATCCAGACCTCTTAGTCTGGGAAACGTCTGCTCTGAGTCAGAACTAAACATGGAGAAGCAGCGTTCTGTTTCTATGCCTCAAATATCCAGAACAAACTCCCAGAGATCTGCAGGTCTGGAACAAACTACCAGAGAACTGCAGGTCTGGAACAAACTACCAGAGAACTGCAGGTCTGGAACAAACTACCAGAGATCTGCAGGTCTGGAATAAACTACCAGAGATCTGCGGGTCTAGAACAAACTACCAGAGATCTGCAGGTCTGGAAAAAACTACCAGAGATCCGCAGGTCTGGAACAAACTACCAAAGATCTGCGGGTCTGAAACAAACTACCAGAGAACCGCAGGTCTGAAACAAACAACCAGAGATCCGCAGGCCTGGAACAAACTACCAGAGATCTGCAGGTCTGGAACAAACGACCAGAGATCTGCAGGTCTGGAACAAACTACCAGAAATCTGCAGGTCTGAAACAAACTACCAGAGATCTGCAGGTCTGGAACAAACTCCCAGAGATCTGCAGGTCTGGAACAAACTCCCAGAGAACTGCAGGTCTGGAACAAACTACCAGAGAACTGCAGGTCTGGAACAAACTTTCTAAGAAATGCAGGTCTGAAACAAACTACCAGAGATCTGCAGGTCTGGGACAAACTACCAGAGATCTGCAGGTTGGCTGCATCTCTCACTGTTTTTACGTTAGAGCTCAAAACTTCTGTTTGCTTAGGTTCTTTTATTTTTAAATTAATTCA